>JBBCBC010000003.1:6904227-7228629 GCA_037126765.1 Stenogyne calaminthoides | reverse complement strand
AAGACTCTGTCTTTAAGGAACAAGGTCGTAAGATGATAGAACTTGAAGAAATTCAAGAACCACATGATAACCAAGAGACTGATAACTTATCAAAGAAACATGACAAGAAATCAGTGGGAGCATTCAGCAGTTCTCATGGTGGAAGCTTATCACTCAGTGATCCTCTTTCAGCCAGTGGGAGCGTAATTGGAGTTGCATTGCCTTCACAACAACATAGTTCAAACTCCCGCCCAAGAGGTATCGGAAAGTGTTGCTCTTGAGGACTCTCCGGACATTGATGAAATCGATGCACCACAAGATTTTCAAGATCAAAATGTACAGCCTGCACAACCACAACTCCATAAGTCTACTAGGATTCGTAATCTGCCCACTAGATATTATGGTTTCCTTGTAGAGGAACATGATGACGTGGAGATCCCGGATAAAGACGATCCCAGAACTTACACTGAGGCAACATTAGATGTTGACTCAGAGAAGTGGCATGAAGCCATGAAATCCGAGATGGACTTAATGTACACCAATCAACTCTGGGACTTGGTTGAATTGCAGAAAGGGGTCAAACCCATAGATTGCAAATGGGTCTACAAATGTAAGACTGATGCAAACGGTAAGGTAAAAACCTACAAGGCTAGGTTGGTGGCGAAAGGTTATAGTCAACGCGAGGGGATTGACTATGGCGAGACTTTCTCAGCTGTTGCCAAAATCAAGTCCATTCGATTTTTACTTGCGGTAGCAGCATATCTAGATTATGAGATTTGACAGATGGACGTCAAAACAACTTTCCTCAATGACAACATTGATAAGGAAGTGTTTATGACTCAACCAGAAGGTTTCATATATAAGCCAAAGTCTAATCTTGTGTGCAAGCTTAAACGGTCCATTTATGGACTGAAGCAAGCTTCTAGGAGTTGGAATTTTCAATTTGATGAAGCTTTCAAATCCTTTGACTTCATCAGAAATTTGGAAGATCCAGCGTTTATCGTAAACGCAGTGGGAGAAATATTGTCTTCATAGTTGTATATGTCGATGACATATTGATTATAGGAAACAATATCCCACTTATGCAGTCAGTAAAAGATTAGTTATCAAGGACCTTCATGATGAAGGATCTTGGTGAGGCCTGCTACATCTTAGGGATCAAGATCCATAGGGATAGATCCAAGAAGATGTTGGGGTTGTCACAGTCCACCTACATAGATAAGGTGTTGAAGCGATTTGAGATGGAGAACTCTAAGAGAGGTTCCCTACCGGCATGTCATGGGATAAAGCTATCTAAGAAGGATTGTCCTTCTTCAGACACTGATATCCAGCACATGAAGGATGTGCCATATGCATCTGCAATTGGCTCTATCATGTATTCCATGACTTGCACTAGGCCCGATGTGGCCTTCGCTGTCAGCACACTGGTAGATACCAATAGAATCTGGGTGAACCTCACTGGATTCCTGTCAAGAACATTCTCAAGTGCCTCAGACGTACTAAAGATTATTTTCTTGTCTACGGAGGACAGTCGGAGCTAGTTGCAACTGGTTATGCTGACGCAAATTTCCAATCCGACTGTAATGATTACAAATCACAGTCAGGCTATGTTTTTACTCTCAATGGTGGGGCGGTTAGTTGGAATAGTTCCAAACAAGAGACAACCGCGGACTCAACAACTGAAGTTGAGTACATTGTTGCGGCAGAAGCTGCCAAAAAAGCTGTCTGGATAAATCAGTTCTTAATTGAACTAGGGGTAGTTCCAAGTGCCAGCAGTCCAATAAAGTTGTATTATGACAACAGTGATGCAGTTGTGCAAGCTAAGGAACTGAGAACCAATAACAGAAACAAGCATGTACCGAGGCGTTATCACTTGTTATGAGAGATAGTTGCTAGAGGAGAGATAGAGTTAGAACATGTTCCCACAGAGGATAATTTGGCTGATTCTTTCACCAAAGCATTGAGTGTTCATGTATACACTAGACATTTCAATGGTCTAGGGGTTAGATATGTAGGTGATTAGCTCTAGTTCAAGTGGGAGATTGTTAGTGTTAGTGTCCTAGAGAATATCCATTGTAAGGACACAATGCTCAGATAATATTCAGTATTTGTTTAATATTACTGTTTATTTAATATTAAATGTATGGCATTACACTTATTAGAATATTATGTTTGATTGTTTGCATTTGTTCTTATCTGTGTTCCCATGAGTAATTGCTGTCATTGAGGGTATGAGAACTTATGTGACTTAAGCATGATTCTCAAATAGCCCCGATCAAGGATCATCAAGAATGAGGATATTGATGATGCAATGGAGATTGGTGTGAGATCTACATCATACTCTTAGAGAGTGTAGTAAGATCTCACTTACTACGAGATACTAGGTATCTCATGATGGATGCACAGATACCTTAGAGGGTATTGTTATATGTTGTAGCACGAAATAATCCAACCCGGTGAGGCGACCCTCTCTCATGAGTCAATCAGTTGGAGCGACTTCACTGGGTATCGGGAGGCCATAAAATGACTTCATTTGAGTTGAGAAGGTCGTGGAACGACTTGGAAATACACGAAGGTTGCGGTCAACTTCGGAGAAACCACAGGTCGAAGGCGACTTCGAACGGAAGTCCACGAAGAGAGAAACGTGGTAAAGATATGGACAGTTAGGGGCGTAGATATCGCGGGGCGTAATAGAGGCAAGCGTATCCAGACGTAGAAATCGCGGGTTGGCCAAGGAAACCCTAACCCTGGCGGCGGGAATCTCTGCAAGCCCGTCGACGGAAGCCCATGAAGATCTGTAGCCTAGTTTCTTGTCTATAAATATAACATTTATCATTCATTGTAAAGGAAAAAAAACCTTAGAACCCTAGGCAGAAAATAGATAATAAAATACTCCTAGCTTGGGCGCCCCCAGACATAGTCTTATTCAAAAGATGAACTGGGTAACCAAATTCGTGTGTTGTTCATCGTTGTTCGCTATTATATCCTTATATCATTTGCTATCCTAAACTGATATTTTAGATCTCAAACATTGGCGCTGTCTGTGGGAAACTTTTCTGTCGATTTACTCATAAATCCTCAGGAGACCTTTCTTTTGTCAATGGTGATCAACCAAGGTAACGCTACTAGAAACGAGACAGATCTCCGCGACTGTATCGAGGCCTCCATGAGTTCGTAGTGGTCTCATCCCATCATCCCGAAGACCACCCCCAACTGGTGGAATCTCGTCCAGACACCGGAGGACGCGAAGGCCGTGTTGGCCCTTCTCCCCCAAAAGACCCCTCGCCTTCGATGACGAAGACGAACAGCCGCCGATCAAGAAGGCGGCACACAATCTAGGAACTTCTAAGGGCAAGAACGCCCTTGTCAAAAAAGGGCGCTCCACAGGCCAACTGGCGTATGATCCGGTGAAGCACGCCATCATTCGGAATCATAGGCTCCTGGAAAACCGGCAGGTTCGAGCAACATGTTCAATCGACTTGGAGGGCAAGAGGCCCAGAAAGCCCCGATGGCTATCGAGGATGAGGCACACTCTCAGCCATGTCAAGGCGACCAGGTGGAGCGAGACCTAGCTATGACTCTAAACTTGCACCATGACGAGTTGTCGAGGGGGTCGGCAATTCACCAAGGCGATCCATGAGCGACCTATCCCCCCAAGGATCATCGCGATGTGAAAATCGACGCGCTGGCCAGGACGGTCCAGCGACTTTTTGAGCGGGCAGAGAATCAAAGTAGTCCAGCTGGAGCGGACCATAATCTCACCATCCCGGATTCTCCCCTCGGGACCATGGTCACTTTGGCACCCACTCAATGAAAAATCAACACAGGGGCTCTAGATCGCTGCTGGGAGCACAGACCCAAGGGTCCACGTGGCCAAATACAACTCTTACATGACCTCCATGGGCGCAACAGATGCCACTAAGTGCCGGCTATTTTCCCTAACCTTGAGCAACCAGGCCCATCAATGGTTCACTTCGCTGCCACTTTTCTCGGTAGAAACTTTCGAGCAGCTCGCCAGGTTATTCCTGACCCACTTCACAGCCTTAGCACCGTGACCTGCGACCAGACAACAACTGATGAACACCCAACAAGCGGATAATGAGTCTGATCGATCCTACATTGAAAGGATCGACAAACTCATACTTGAAGGGGACCCAATCGGGGATGAGGGCAAAGTACTCGGGACCGTTTCCAGGCTCAAAAAAGGAACCAAGTTGTGGCAGCGCATGACCACCGAATACCCAGTCAGCTATAACGACTTTCAAAGATGAGCTAGCGACCTCATCCACGCATCAGAACTTCTGGAATCAAGACTCTCCGACGACAGAGAGGTCGCAGACTCCAGGAAGAGCTCCAAGAAAACTGGGGGTCATTACAAGGCACCGGGTAACTTCAAGCCTTTTGAAGAAAACATCCCAGTGAAACTGGTGGAGATACTAGGTATGACACCTGGCATGTCTACAACCAGATCAGAGACCGAGAGTTGCTCCTCCCACCTCGACCTATCAAGAATAAGGGAAAGGCAAACCCCAACAAGTACTGCCACTTCCACGAAAAAACTGGGCATTACACAAGCGAGTGCAAAGACCTTCTCCCCCAACTTTGGAGGCTATACGAGGACGGGTTGTTGGATGAGTTTATCAAGCGACTTCAGAAGAATCAGGATCACGCCCAGAGAAGTCGCCAGCAAGAAGACCAACCGTTTGATGTAGTTCCACTATATGTGTCTACGGGTGTCTTGGTTAGTGGGAGCGATGCGATACTCCTTTGACTTGAGGTCAATACGCACGACATGTGTGGAGTGATGAACTTTGACCATGATCGACGCTTTCACCCTTCCATGGGTATATATGGCTTGGATTGGGTTCATCACGAAGTGCATGTGCGTGGTAGTTGAGCCAAGAAAATGATTCATTCCTCAAAGTGTATTTAGAGAGAATACTCATCTCCTCGTCATAATTGGATCAAAGTCATTGACCAATGCACGTGAACTTGGACTTTGTGGCCAAGTGTGACATAAGTGATCAATTAGTGATTGGAGATAATATGATTAAGTTATTTGAATAGACACTTCATCATGTTCAAGACTAATCGAGTATTCGTGAATGAAAGCAGGAAATCGCAATAGCCCACGTTTCAGTTACAGGTAGTTGCTTGTTTCTCACAACATACCTCATATATTGAGAATGTTTGATTTATTGTCTAGGGTTCAATTAAGACCGTTAGTTTGACTAATCGCTCGATATATGAGGGCATATGAGTCACACAACATAGGGGAGCCCCCCTAATCTAATAAGGAAGTTGCTTCTTGGAAAAGCCTTTTCGCTGCCAAGCTTTTATCTTATTTGGTTGGGCAAGAACGCTAATTGGGGTTATACCAATTGGAAGCCGGTACTCACTCTTGAATAACTCTTTCAAAAGAAGGGAGCCAGACTTGCCACTGAATCATCAACTTCGAATTTCATGTCTTCAGCAAATGCACAAAGAGAATGGTTGAGGTAGAATTTCATAATGGTGAATCAGAAGCTTTTACTAAAGTAGTTCCTTTTTACGGATTATAGTTGGTTGATTAAATGTTAAATTGGATTTAATATTTAATTTATGGAGAATTGATTAATAATAAATTAATTTGGAAATAATTATTATTAATATTTAATTAAATAGGATTCCCAATAATAATATATGGAATATTATTATAGGATTTAATATATATGGAATCAAATCCGTAGAGATTTGATATACATGAGAATTAAATTCGTAGAGATTTTACATATGGGAATTCACTAATACACATTTGGGCTTGGACAGCTGTGAAAAATGACCTTGGAGAGCTGTTATAACCGCTCTCCAAGTAACAATTATCAAGCTTGGACGGTAATAAAAAACCGTTGTCCAAGAAATCAAGACTTGGACGGCGGTTTTGAACCGTGGCAAGATTGAAAGCTTAGACAAAGGCGGTTTTCAAATTTGTCCAAATTCCTCCCTCTGTCTAATATATTTTTTTTTTTTAAAAAGATCGATTTTTAGGCACGGACCCACCAAGCATCTCATATATAAGCTCTAATATATTTTTTAAAAAAAAATCGATTTTTAGGCACGGACCCACCAAGCATCTCATATATAAGTCACCAAGTCTCCCAATTAATTGAGGTAATTATTCGCTCCCATGGGGGACCGAACACGGGACCTTGGGCGCCTGAGCGGGAATCAATTCCGCTCGGGCACTTGCTTTCTTGCGTTTACTTAATGAAATTAATTCTATATGTTCTAAAAATTATTTTTTCTTACAATTTTTTTTAAAAATTCTTTATTTCACTTGAAAATAATTAAATTTTATACCACAAAGCTTTAATTTAAAAAAAACATAACATTTCCTAATTAAATATTACAAAACAAAAAAATCAAATATATAAAAGGATTAAGAATTAATTTGGGAATATCCATTATCACAATGAGAACCCATTCGTTTTTTTCAATGTCAGCTGCTCTTCAAAAACCCCTTTCTTCTCCAATTATCCCACCGCCATAGCTGCTCTTCTCTGTTTTTTTTTTCTTTTTTTGTTCTGGTCTCCTTGAATGTGTCTCTGTTCTGGTGTTCCATAACTCAAATTTCAGAAACTTGTTTCCGGAAACGGTTTGCCACAAGGAAGGCGGAAAAATAGGGACAGTAGATGAAGGCGGCGGCGAGATGACATATATGGAGTCCCGATGAGGACGGTAGGGTAACAGGCACGACCGGGCCCGAATGCAACGATGAGGACGGTAGGGTAACAGGCACGACCGGGCCGGAATACAACGATGAGGACGATGTGGTAACAGGCTTTACAAAAAAAAAAAAAATTAATTCACTTGTAGAGCTGTTATGAACCGCTCTCCAAGTACACTTACAAATGTTATGAAACATTGTCTAAGTTGATCTTGGACAAATGTTTTAACCCCCCCCTTTTTTTTTTTTAATAGAACCGCTCTCCAAGGGACCACTTGGAGAGCTATTCGAAAAAAGGGCTGTCCAAGATATTTATTTTTTAAGATTAGGGATTTTATTTCCTAATCAGGTTAGCTTAAGATTTAAGCTGGGGCCTCCCCTATATATATAAGCTCTTGGGAATTCATAATACAAGTATTCATATTTTCTCCATAAAATCTAGAGATAGAATTTTCCTAGCAAATTTGTCTCGGGATTCAAAGCTGGCAAATCAATGCAAGTCCATGAACGGGATTACGTGGATACCATAGTTGAGAAATCTGCTCTCGAATTACTATAAGATTTCTTGTTATGTTTATTCGTAATCATTTATGTAATTATATGTTTGTTGTTGGTGAACTGTTTAATTCCATTGCACATGTATTATGTGTTTATGTGCCTCTATCTTCCAACAATCACGACCATTTTATTCTTGAAGGGCAGAAAACTTGGATTTATCTCCAGTAAGATGATGTCCACAACCAGCAGCCTGAATCAATGATCCAATCGTTCAAAATTGATGGAAGCAATCACATCTACAACTCTTGTTTATGCAACAAAGCATTAGCCCCAGTCGTCTTCTGCTTCACCTTTTTCGCTTCCTGCCATGTTACCTTCATTTAATTTTGCTCGACAAAATCTCTTAATTTGACATGTTTGATAGCACTTGATAACCTTCTTGGTCGGAATATCAGATGACTCTCCTCCTCTGTGCGAGCTTCAGTTGCCTTTATTTTTTTTCCTTTGTAATGCCCCTTTTTCGCCAAAAATGCATTCCCTTCAACTCCATTGATAAACACTCCAGCCATCTGCTTTGCTTGTGACTCTTGTAATGATAGCAAATTCTCAAATTCTTCCAAGGATGGTTGTTGGACCCATCCTTGAATAGATGTAACATAAGGAGTGTATGTTGGACTTCTTTTTTTGTGTTAAAATAAAATGATATTTATTCCACATCGGTTGTGAGCAAAGAGTTGGGGCTTCCTAAATCCTATATAAGGAGCCCATTAGTCTTTGTTACAATTGCACCAATCAATACACTTTAGTCTTGTGATATATTCTAGTTAAGTTCCTTTCATATATTCTAATGTCGTAGTTTTGTGAAAAGGTGTGAATCTTTCAAAGGCTTGCAATAGTGTAGGGGTATCGAGTGAGAGATAGGAATTCTGTGTGGTTGTAGAAATTTATCATACAATGATATATCTTTTGTGGGTCGTGGTTTTTCTCCAGGTTTGGACTTTTCCACGTAAATTTTTTGTGTTGATGATTGTTGTTATTATTCATTTAATTCCGCGTTTATTTTAATTTTTTCTTGTTCTGAATTGGGACTTAATTTTCCAACAGTGTATTCTGGCTTCAATCCTTGAATAATATTTCTCCTTATGCGAGCGAGCTTCAGGAATTGTTTCGTCCAGATTGAGAAGAGAGATTTCTGAGCAAAGATTCTTAACTTTCATAAAATACTCAACAATAGACATATTACCTTGAGTTGTATTCGCGAGTTCATTCTCCAGAATCTACAATCGAGCTTCATCGATTTTGTTGAAGTCAGCTTTTGCATTAAGCTGCTTCTACTTGTTGAGTGCATCTGCATTTGTCGGTCCGTTGGTTAGAGAGTCCGTGTTTTCTCCATTCACGACCTCTCACAGATCTCCACCAACAAGATAAGATTCCATACAAGTCCTCCATATTCTATAGTTGGATTGGTTCAACAACTCCATGCATATCCATTTCGAGGTACTGGTTGACTTGACACACGAATATGCAAAGCTCTTATGGCTCTGATACCATGCAACAGAATAAATGGAGTTTATGTTGGCCCAAGATCAACAATCTATAGGTAGAAGAATAGCCAAATAATTGTCTACCTCAAAAATGAAGAATGATGGCGATAATAAGGATTGGGAGAATATAACGTCTGAAGGCTTGTATTGCTTGGCTCACTCAAGTGTAAATAAAATCATTATATTTATATTACATCAATGAAAATTCTAGAGACATATTTAATGACTTAGACAATAAATAAAGGTGTCTAGGAACTATCGGTTTTTATAGGAACAAGAAGTAATAAATTCTACTTTAGAGGATTCTAAATGAAGTAGTAGAAAATCAAACTATAATTCTTCAATTCCATTAGAAATGAAGGCATTTTTCATGACCAAAACCGTGTATTAGGAAGTATCCATAATATAGTAATGAGAAGGCACCATCTCTTGATGCAGAGTGGGAAATATACGCGTATCTATTGATTCTTAGAATACCCGAAAGAACGCAAACGTGATTAACGTTTAACTCCGTTGATTCAATATGAATACCGGAAGAACAATGATAAGAACATGAAGAATGAGATGAAACCAAATATATGTTCTATTTCATTTAAAGTTGTCAATTACAATGACTAAGGAAGACTATAAATACTTGTTGGGAAATGAATTTAATAAAGAGGATTTTGATTAGATCCCAAAACCCCTGAGTATGACATGTTCAGGATAATCTTGATAGATGAGTCAAGGTTCAGTTTTAGAGTGTTCAGGATGTTATCTGCACCGTGTATAGTCGGCAGATATAGAACAGGTTAGATTCTGAAGACTCAATATGAAACTGAGAATCTGAAAGACTCAGAGAAACCTGAAGACTCAGAGAATCTGAAGACTCAGTATGAGACTGAGGAACCTGAAGGCTCAGAGAAATCTGAAAGACTCAGAGAAACCTGAAGACTCAGAGAACCTGAAGGCTCAGAGAAACCTGAAGGCTCAGAATATCACTGAAGACTGAAGACTGAAGATACTGAAGACTCAGTAATATACTGAATGCTCAGTATATCCTGAATGTTCCGAAGCACTGAAGCTGAGGAATATAGCCGTTGGAATCTAGCTGACGTGGACCAACGAGAGGAAGACAACCAGCCTGGAAAAACTACAGAACTTACACAGAATAGTATGGATTTGAATGTGATTCTCTCCAACGGTAACATTCAAATCCACACTATAAATACAAGATCTTCCATCAAATTAAGTGTGGAGATTATGCACAAAATGCTACAGAGCCAAGAGCGTTATAGTCAAAGCATTCCCACCCTAGAACATAAGTCTGTAGATATACAAATATATTCAAAGAGTGTTCTAGAACCCAACCTAAGCTACCCACGATGTATCTTAAGCTTAGAGAGATTTTCCCAACCTTAGCATTGAGGCTAAACCATTGTAAGGGAAAATCTCACCATAGTTGGAGACAACACCAAACCCAAACCCATTCTCGTAAGAGATAACTAGTGGTGAAGTGAGGTAGTTGATTAGGCAATCCCGAGTGAGGGTGATAAGTCCCGAAGGAGTGTGAACTCGTTAAACATCTAAGAGGCGAGCCCAAGAGGGTGATAAGTCCAGTTTGAGTTAGTAAACTACAGAGGTAGTCAGAAAGCTCAAGTTCGGGTTGAGTAAGTAAACTACGTGGAGTAGTCAGAAAGCTCAGGGCCGAGTTGAGTAAGTAAACTACGCGAGGTAGTCAGAAAGCTCAAGGAAGTGATGAAGGAATTTCCCTAGAATCAGGGAGAGTGGATGTAGGAGCTTGAGTCTCCGAACCACTATAACTGCTGTGTTCTTTATTGCTTTATGGTCTTATATTGTCATACGCATAAGCAAAACACAACACATGAGTTTAAAAAGCAAAAATTTGTAATCACCATTCCTTCACCCCTGTTTTTATATGCATCGAAATTTTATGTTTACTTCCGCACGCGCAAAATGGGTTTTCCACCGGGTCCAACAAGTGGTATCAGAGCAGGTGCTCAAAAGATTACTTTTTCAATGTGATCGCCTGAGCAGATCTATTTTTAAACCTGTCTCTGATCTGATACCAACAAGTGGTATCAGAGCGGGAGTTCAAAAGGTTCACTAATTTCAGAGTGAACACCTGAACAAATCTTTTTAAAGAAAAACCCGTTTCTTTAAAAATGCATATATTCTGATGTTTTGGCGTCTTTATCAATTGAGAAATTGTTGGGATATTTTAGTTCTATGCCAAAACATTATCAACTTGTGTTATTCAAGATAATTTACAGATAACAAGTTGAGGGGGAACGAAAGAACTCACAGAATCAAAAGTAGATGATCGAGATCAGACGAGGCTGCAAACGAGACTGATCGAGATCAAATGAGTTAGTTGAGTTCAACTGATGAGCTGTGCAAATCAGAAATGAAGAAAAGCTAAAGCCAGCAAATCAGAAGAGAAGGTTGCAAATCAGAAGATGAGCAGAAGAGACTGATCAAGATCAGACGTGATCAAGATCAGATATGATAAAACCTGATATGCTAACCTGATATGATGACCTGATGCTATTATGATATGTTGATCTAAAGATGTGTTGATCTAATCAGTCGAACTGATCAGATCAGGCAAAGAAGAAATCAGATAGCCTGAGTAAAAAGTGATCTGAGGCTCAGTAAGTAAAGTGAAATGAGACTCAGTATAGGTCAAGTGACCTGAGGGTCAGTAAGTAAGAGAGACCAAAGGGTCAGGATGTCTGAAGTCAGAAGAACTGAACTCAGTCAGCATGAGTGTCAGTATGCCTGATCAGACAAGGTCCGTAGAAGAAGAGGAATGAGGAGCCGAGCAGAAGACAGAAGACTTGTAATTCTTTATGTTTTTGTCTTTACTTTTGATAAGTTCATTGTAATCTGTAACTGATAACATACAATCAATGAAACTTTATCTTTATGCTCAAAGATAATACCTCATTATCTTTTTTACATGTCTTTATATTTGATATGCCTGATTATTGTTATTTGGTGATGAAATTGTTGGGTGATTCATTGCTGAATTGATTATTAAGAGATTTACCATTCTTGTAATAGGAAAAACTGAAACCTGAGTATAGGTTAAGAGTGTTGTAACAAGATGGTTTTGGCATCATCAAAAAGGGGGAAATTGTTGGGAAATGAATTTAATAAAGAGGATTTTGATTAGATCCCAAAACCCCTGAGTATGACATGTTCAGGATAATCTTGATAGATGAGTCAGGATTCAGTTTTAGAGTGTTCAGGATGTTATCTGCACCGTGTATAGTCGGCAGATATAGAACAGGTTAGATTCTGAAGACTCAGTATGAAACTGAGAATCTGAAAGACTCAGAGAAACCTGAAGACTCAGAGAATCTGAAGACTCAGTATGAGACTGAGGAACCTGAAGGCTCAGAGAAATCTGAAAGACTCAGAGAAACCTGAAGACTCAGAGAACCTGAAGGCTCAGAGAAACCTGAAGGCTCAGAATGTCACTGAAGACTGAAGACTGAAGATACTGAAGACTCAGTAATATACTGAATGCTCAGTATATCCTGAATGTTCCGAGGCACTGAAGCTGAGGAATATAGCCGTTGGAATCTAGCTGACGTGGACCAACGAGAGGAAGACAACCAGCCTGGAAAAACTACAGAACTTACAGAGAATAGTATGGATTTGAATGTGATTCTCTCCAACGGTAACATTCAAATCCACACTATAAATACAAGATCTTCCATCAAATTAAGTGTGGAGATTATGCACAAAATGCTACAGAGCCAAGAGCGTTATAGTCAAAGCATTCCCACCCTAGAACACAAGTCTGTAGATATACAAATATATTCAAAGAGTGTTCTAGAACCCAACCTAAGCTACCCACGATGTATCTTAAGCTTAGAGAGATTTTCCCAACCTTAGCATTGAGGCTAAACCATTGTAAGGGAAAATCTCACCATAGTTGGAGACAACACCAAACCCAAACCCATTCTCGTAAGAGATAACTAGTGGTGAAGTGAGGTAGTTGATTAGGCAATCCCGAGTGAGGGTGATAAGTCCCGAAAGAGTGTGAACTCGTTAAACATCTAAGAGGCGAGCCCAAGAGGGTGATAAGTCCAGTTTGAGTTAGTAAACTACAGAGGTAGTCAGAAAGCTCAAGGTCGGGTTGAGTAAGTAAACTACGTGGAGTAGTCAGAAAGCTCAGGGCCGAGTTGAGTAAGTAAACTACGCGAGGTAGTCAGAAAGCTCAAGGAAGTGATGAAGGAATTTCCCTAGAAACAGGGAGAGTGGATGTAGGAGCTTGAGTCTCTGAACCACTATACTTTGTTGTGTTCTTTATTGCTTTATGTTCTTATATTGTCATACGCATTCAATTATAAGCAAAACACAACACATGAGCTTAAAAAGGCAAAAATTTGTAATCACCATTCCTTCACCTCTGTTTTATATGCACCGCAATGAAATGTTTTGCTTCCGCACGCGCAAAATGGGTTTTTCCACCGGGACCAACAATACTAGTAACACGACACATGAAAAAAATATAATTAAATAATTAATAAATAAAAGGATCTAAAAACTAGGAATTGAGTCAAAGATGGATTAATAAGTATGACTTCTTTAGTTTCCAATAATCGTAGTGATGATATTACTTTGAATTGTAAAGAATGTCAAGATTTGGGCACTGAATAGTCAAAATATCAAGCATGTTAACCATAAAAGGACCAGCATAGTAGATTGATATGATGTGGTGGATTCTAATTTATGTTGCTTCATTCTGGTATTGTATGCCAATAAGTCGCCTTTTCACGAGAAAATATAGTGATACAAATAATTATGCATACAACAAGGGTAACGTACATGACCTTTCAACCCCATTTATCAATGACATGGCTGAAGCTTGTACAAATTACGCTTGTAATACTAAGACCAAATTTGTTAACTTTTTTTATAGTAGTGGATAATCATCATCAAATAGATCTCCACTTAGACTATCTAAATATGTTAAGAGTTCTCCAATCCCTAACGATACCATCAATGTTGAAAGGATGAAAGTCGTCTTTTGGACCTTCAATTTTGGGATGAACAGAAGAATATTCAAAATCCCTATTTAAAATGTTAACTAATTCATATTTAAATAGGGATTGAGTATTTTAATGATGAGAGAAATCATCTCAACAATGAATGCTCACGAGTGACCTTTCATTCTATTAACAGTCATGTTGGCGGTTTGGGGACTGAAACTTGGTTAGAAAATTTATTGAAGACCAATTTGATGATGATCTTCCACTAATAGACACGTATAAAAGCATGGTCTCATATTGCACAATTAACCAGTACAACAACCTTTTGTTATGCCATAGATACATGGGGTGGAAGACAACATATATTACCTTGTTGTTTGCATGTTTATTAATATTATGACATTTTATCGTGGAAATTAATTATTCATATACGACAACCGATCAATATACCATAAATTAAAATACATCCATCATATCAATATACACTTGTCATTCTTTTTATGATTAACATACATGATATTGAACTATTTAACGCCCAAACTTTGTCTTTCTTTGAACTTCATTACGACATCATGACTAGAATAGTGAAACACGAGATTGAAATTAAATTTCACCTACTGTTATTTACTTCGTACCATTAATTGGAATAAATGACTTGTAATTTTGTTGGAGTAAATTCTGGTGCCTATTTTGCAAAGAACCACAAAAATTCCCTTTAACAAGAGAAAAGTTCTAGGATGTTGTGCACGTTTCTAACAATGGCTACAATTGAAATAAATTTGTAATATAATAAAATAATACCACAGTCTTGGGAACAAATACATAGTCCTTCCAGTGCAAACTTGTCATTCACAGTGCTCAATTAATCTTTCAAGCCAAGAATTTGATCACTTCAATCACTCGAAAATAGGGTGAACGGGTCATATTTTCGCTTAATCTTGAGGAGATCGCCAGCATTCTTATACTTATCAATCGCCCCTTGAAAAGCCACATTCCTATTCTTCCCCCAGTGTGGCAAAGCATCGTACTTGAAAACATATATTTGTTCTAAAGCATTGGGGTTTTAGGGTTCTTGCTTCTATAGTAAGTGATGTCGAAGTCGAGAGCATTTTCTTGTTCCCCAAATATGCAGATGAGGTAGTAACATATCGCATTAGAATCCCATTATACAAAATCAAGCCACAAAGAAAATTAGGCGCCAAATCTATGAGCTTTTGTATGTCCTCTATGAAATTCTTCACTTTGGATAAGGCTACGTTGAATGTAGTTTGATGAAAGAAGAGTTCTTTCACTTGAGAATCCCATGGGCACGCTGAGATCAAATGATTCTTCATGGTTGTCCAAGAAAGTTCCTGAAGCTTGAATGCGGTTTTGATATCCAACTACCGGATACCTCGTGATACCTGCTTCACAATGAGAAATATTAATTCATATGGAAAAATGTATCAATGTGTAGGCTGAACAGTGTTAGTACTTTTTCAATATGAAACTAGTACTTATCATCATGTGAGCTAGTACTTTTCATCATGTTAACTAATACTTTTTGACTGTTTCTTAATGATTTGAGAAAAAAATATTAATGATAGTTTGGAATTTTTTTAGGTAAGACTGGATTTAAATTGCATCAGTTGCACGGTACATCTGTTGTGCCGAAATGTTACCATAATAGTATGTACAAACCATTATTTGTTAGTCCATAAGTCGTAGTCCTCAAGATAGATGTGTGGTCTTCCCACTTATGCATTTCCCATCCACGTCACTAAGGGATTCTTGTGTCTCATATGTCAAGTAAATATAACAAACAAATAAAAACGTACATATAAGTTACCAATTGCAAAAAAAAAAAAGGCCTAATCCGTCATGAGTTTTGAGAGAATCCTCGTGTTTTCATAATGTGATTAATTTTTTTGTAGTTCAGTAACTTTGCTTCGTTTTGAAATTGATCTCGATTATTTTGACTTTTAGATTTTTGTCATGTAAGTTATCAAATATTTTGAAATTGATCATTTAATCTAGTGTAGCAGGTCACAAAACAGGTAACAACCATATATGTAATTATTTTATTTTTTTTCTTTAATTTTAAAATGTTACCTAGACTTTTTTAATCCTAATATTAATTTTGGGTAGAGATTTTTTTTCGTGTTTTTTTAGGGAGGAATAATGGTTTCTGCGTATTTTAGTTTTTTTTAATATTTTGATAAGTTAGACCCAGT
This sequence comes from Stenogyne calaminthoides, assembly GCA_037126765.1. Taxonomy (NCBI): domain Eukaryota; kingdom Viridiplantae; phylum Streptophyta; class Magnoliopsida; order Lamiales; family Lamiaceae; genus Stenogyne; species Stenogyne calaminthoides. The sequence continues at coordinate 7,212,683 of JBBCBC010000003.1, read as the reverse complement.
AAATCGACTCGATTCACTTGTTTTTTAATATACGTATTGTTTTTAAATGTGACCCAAAGTCTGCCCAAAATTATTAGGATTAAAAAGGTTCAAGTGACCCTTCGAAATTAAAGGGAATAACAAAATAATTATACGTGGTCGTTACCTATTAGGTAACCTGATGCAACAGGTTATTAATGACCAATTTCAAAAAAATAAAAATCTTACAGACCAAAATAAAAAAATTAAAACAATCGGGACCAATGTTAAAATGATGCAAAATTACTGGACTACAAATAACTAGTACTTAATCCCTTTTATAAATACATAAGTAATTTAAATAAATAATATTCACCAAAATGTATTTACCCGTAATTCTTAAAGCTGATAGAACAAGTGAAGCGGTGGAACGAAATTCAGCAATATTATAGAGTGTTGGGGAATGAGTTACACAGATCTATTCGGGGTGAATATTTAAATACAAATTTAATTAATTAATTATTACTAGCATGAATTAATCCTATATTAATTCAAATAATAATTGCAACAACATATCATGCATATAAAAAGCCACGTAAAACCTACGCATGCGGAATCTACGGGTTTACGTGAACGTACCTCTCGGGATGGCAGTGGCTTTGGTCGGACGGACTAACCAAAATGACTTCCCAAGTATTCCCTTAGCCCTTGCTCGACAATCCGGTGGAAGGATACTCGCGAACAATTAACAAAGGGAAAAAAATAAACTTTGTTGCACCACTTATGTGGATTTGCTAATATTTCCAGCACATGGAATTGTACTAGGGAATGAACTAATCATCCCCTATTTATAGGAGGGAGGGAGGACGAAATTTATGTGATATTTCAATGTGGGAAAAGACTTTTCTTGGTCACCAAGAAATCTTGAATATATCCCTTATATTCTTTTTCCCATAATTAAAATATTCCACAAAAATCCACCTCCTCTATTTTATGGATGATTTTCGAAAATCAAGTGTCACAAGAATCCAAGATTTGGATCTTCTTGAATTTATGAGATATTCTTGTATTTCAAGAAATACATATCTTCCATAATATCTTTTCAAGAAAATCAAGAAAATCTTTCTTGCCCACTATATTTTCAAAATTTCAAAATTTACCTCATGAATAACCAAGTGGGAGATTTCTTGAATTTAATGAGATAATCTTGTATTCCAAGAATACATATCTTCATTCCATAACAAAATTCAAAGAAAATCTTTCTCCCTCTTTTATCCATAATTTTCGAAAATTTAGAGAAATATTAAGCAACAATATTTATTTTATTTTAATCACCTTTTTAGTTATTGGACTATATGTTGGGCTACTCAGGGGGCCTTTAGGAGAATTAAGATTGGACCTTCTAATGGATCTTGAATATCTAATATTGAGCCACAATATAATTCAAGCCCATAAATATTAATTAATCCCACTACATAATTAATATTGCACTATCCATCTTAACCCATATTACTGATCAATATGGCTCCGGTCATTATTTCCCGTGTTTAAGATTATCTAGCCCATTAATTAATTCAAGCCTTTGAAATAGCTTTCCTTTAATTAATATCTTTTGTCCTTGGTCGAGAACGGTTCAACATTATTATCCATAGGAAACTAATTCCACTTGCAAGATTTGGTATGATAAAACTTATGAACCTCGGGGAAAATCAAGCAAGCGTGCTTGCACACGATTCTTCAGTATTAAATCTTAGCAATCACATGTGACCGATAATATTGCCCAAGATAAAAAGTATTGAATCTCTCTCTGATTCGCTACCCATGATAAGTCAAAGCAATAGTTACCAATCCCACGTGATCCTATTTAAGGGACGAAGGTTAAGAAACAACGAACCACTGAGGTCTAATTCTTCCTTGTTCATTTAGAAGAATTTATCCTCCCAGAGGTCCTATTCAAAGATCGGTCATGCACTAGTGTAATCTCTTGGTCAAGACAAACCAATCTCGAGCCTTACACCTCAACCTTTCGCGATGGTTGTTCATTTCCATCTAGGTCGTGAATGGCGTACTTTTTAGTTACAAAGAGATTTGTTAATTTAATCTTTCGTGATCCGGTATCACTAAATTAACTACAGTGTAACACGTACGAATTATTGAACAATTATGCTGTAAATATATATAACATTCAATCATATTTAAAGCATCAGTGATAAACAATTTATTTCATAAATAAGTCGGAAATTAGGTTTTCGATTATACAAAGTAAAAAGCATACTTTTCAAATTATAATCCCAACAATCTCCCACTTATACTCAAAGTCTGCTTTTAAGTATACTACAACACGTCTCGAGTAGTCAGTGACATCTAATGTCACCTACACGAACCTAATAATTTCTCCCACTTATACTCAAAGCAGATTGGCAACGGTCTTGACACCCATTCCACTCACATGTCTCTCGAATGTATTCAGAGGCGGACGCCTTTGTGAATGGATCTCGCTAGTCATGTCCCTCGACGCTATTTTTTGCCACATCTATATCTCCTCTCTTAACGATTTCTCGTATAAGATGTTTTTCCTTTAATGTGTTTGTTTGACTCGTGGACTCTTGGTTCTCTTGAATTTGCAACTGCCCCTAGCATATATTGCTACACAAATTCAGAACACCATCCAAGTCCACTAAGAAGATCTAGAGCCCAATGGGTTCTTTCTTCGCTTCACAAGTAGCTACTTACCCGACTTCCATGGTTGAGTCAGTGATGCATTTCTGCTTCACACTCGTCCATTGGATGGCTACACTTCCCAAATGGAAACACACTAACTGAGGCAAATAATTTCTGGAATCTAAACCTGATTGGAAATCCAAGTCCGTGTAGCCGATGGGGATTGGAGTATCTGACTGATAAATCAACATTCTATCCCGAGTTCTTTTCAGACACTTCAGAATGTTTTTAATCGTAGTCAATGCGCTTTCCTCAGGTTACTTTGATATCTTGCTATCATGCCTACGGCAAAGCGGCAGATATCCGGTCTCTGACACAACAATGCATACATAAGGTTTCCGACGGTAAAGAAGCACAAGGAATACCTTTCATGTCATCTATCTCCTTTTCGTCTTAGGGAACATTTTCTTGGATAGATGGATTCCAAGTCTGAAAGGTAACAATCCTTTCTTGGAATCTTGCATCTTTGAATTATTTCAAAAACCAGTGTCTATGTATGAAACTTGCGATAACCCGATCATCCTTTTCGGGCGATCTCGAGTTATCTTGATCCCAAGGATATGTCGGCTTTCCCTAAGTCTTTCATATCAAACTGTTTTTGAAAACATGCCCTTACATCGACCACACCTTCACATCGTTCCGATGATCACAATGTCATCTACGTATAGTACTAAGAATACCAATGCGATTCAAAAACGCTTTTTTATACACACAACTTTCAAACTTGTTTTGATCAAACCCATAAGACTTTATAACATGATCAAAACATTGGTTCCAAGCTCGATGGATGCTGTTTGAGTCCGTAAATGGACTTCTTGAGCTTACAAACAAGATGTTCTTGGCTTTGTTTCAATGAAACCTTGGGGTTGTTGCATATAGATCTCTTCATCAAGACTTCCGTTAAGGAAAAGCGTCTTGACATCCATTTGCCGATTTCAACGTCGAAATCGCGCAAAGAATCGATAAGAGAATACAGATGGACTTAAGCATGGCTACGAAAAAAAAAATTTCCTCATAATCGATCCCTTTCTTTTTCGAGTATAACCTTTCGCCATTAGTCTTGCTTTAAAAGGTTTCAACCTTCCGTCCGATCCTCTTTTCCTCTTATATACCCACTTGTATCTAATGGGTTTGACCCCATTAAGTGGTTTGACTAGCTCCCACACTCTATTATGAAACATAGAACCCACTTCGGCTTTCATTGTTGTTTTGCCAAGAAAGCGCATCCTTATCTTGGAATGCCTCGTCATATGTCCATGGGTGCGATTAGGGAATCAAGTCCGAGGACTCTCCTATTCCCATGAATCTCTCGAGGCCGTCTAACAACCCTCCCACTATAACGAGGTTTTGCCAGAAAACGATTTGGTATATCATCTAATACAATCAAGACTTTGAGGTTTGCCCTCTAAGCTCATTTAAGGTAATCTCTTACGGGTTTTCTTTGGTTCTATAGTTTTCTTCCAAAATCTAAAGTGGGTGCGGATGTCCACCTTTTGATCTTGAACTATAGAACATTCACCCTTTTGTTCCTCGGGGGTATCCTACAAAAAGCGACCTTAATTACGATCGAGGATCCAATTTACGGTTTCCTTGTCCAACACGTGGGCGGACACCCCAAAGTTCTCATGTGTCTCATACTAGACTTGCGTCAGGTCCACAATTCTTTGGGGTTTCGGGGAACCGATTTGGATAGCACCAAGTTCGAATGTAAGTCGCCATTTTTCAAAAGCATGACCCCGAAGCGACTCTGGAAGATCCGTATAACTCATCATTGATCTAACCATTTCCAAAAGAATTTTGTTGCTTCGCTCTACAATCCCCATTTTGTTGAGGGGTTCCGGGTGTGGTGAGCTGGGATACAATCCCTTCATCAGATAAGTAGTTCAAAAACTCATCGCTGAGGTATTCGCCTCCACGATCAGATCGTAGAGACTTGATACGTTTTTCCACATGATTCTCTGCTTGAGCCTTAAATTCTTAGAATTTCTCAAAGGTCTCAGATTCATGCTTCATAAGGAAAATGTACCTTGAGTAATCATCAATAAAATTACTCATAACCTCCTCTTGCTTTGGTTGACATTGAACTACACACATCTGTGTAAACGATCTCTAACACTTCTTTGGCCCTATTCCCCTTGGCTCCAAATGCCCTCTCGGTCATATTACTCTCCAAACATGATTCGCAGGTTGGAATCGGTTCAACTTGGAGAAAACCCTAGTGAACCGTCTCTCACCAACCTTTGGATCCTCTTTGGATCTATATGACCCTAATCTTAGATGCCAAAGAAGTGTCTCGTTCACGTCTGATGAACGTTTTCTTTTCTCGGAAACAGTTGATGTGTTATAGGATACATTTCGTGAGTGGTGTGCACAATTAATTGTATAGAGATCATTCAACAACGTTCCATGACAGATAAATTTATCAAAAAAAATGGTAACAACTTTTATTAAAAAAGTAACCAAAATATCCATCATAAAAGTTTAGAAACTGAAAATGAATTCTTTCTAAAAATCCGGAATGTAAAGAATGTCTCAAAATTAAAGCACTGTCTTCAAAAGACAGGTGCACTTCTCCCACTGCTTCAGCTGCCACTCTCGTAGCATCGCCCAGTGTGATGAGGACCTCACTCCACCTAAGTTGCCGGGTCCGCTTGAACCCCTGTAATGTGAAACAAACATGATTAGTGGATCCCGTATCCACCATCCACAAAATGGGAGGCATACGCCGCTAAACAAGTTTCAACAACTAGTGCGTGAGAATTACCTTTCTTTCCATCCTTCTTAGGTCTGGAACAGGCTGACCTCCAATGTCCTTTCTCACCGCAGTTAAAGCACTTCCCCTTAGCTGGCTTGTTCACTCCACCACCCTTCTTCACCTTATCTTTGCCATTGGCAACACTTGAGTTCACTTGCTTGTGGCCTTTGTTCCTTTTCTTGTTCTTACCACCCCTTGGTCTAGAAGAAGAAGAAGGTCCGTTTGCCACCAAGGCTTGGCCTTTCTACCCCAATATCCTCTCTCCGCCGAGACTAAAGCTTACCTTGGATCGGGCATCGAGAACTTGTGATTATTCATCTGGTAGTTCAACCTGAATTGTTCAAAGCTTTTCGGCAGAGAATGGAGCACAAAATCGATTTGGGTCTCGATATCATATTCAGCGCCAAGTACCTCAAGTTTATTAAGGTGAGCCATCATCTGGAGAACGTGCTCCCTTACGGGCGTTCCCTCCACCATTTTCATAGAGAGCAAGTCCCTCATGGTGATCTCGACGAGCCCACGGTTCGATGTTGAAACATCGCTTTAAGACTAGTCATGATTTCCATGGCCGGTCTCAACGTTACGGTGTTGGTGTTGCAACACATCGACATAAAGCCAAGATGGTACACTTAACCATTTCATTAGACCCTCTCGGTCAAGATACTCTTTTTTAACCGTTTTAGTGGACTCATCGATGGTTTATCCGGTTTAGGTGTGGTCGAAACCGAGTTATGGCTTTGTCAAAGTGAGGACAATAGTGAGTTTTCGATTTCAATCAACAAAATTTTCTCCAAAGTGAGCAAATTGTCTTTCAAAGATATTGAAGCAATGGATTAAATGGTTTCGACATGATGAACCTGAAATAAACAATAATATGCATAAGCACAAAATTATCACAAGGTTTGATCACATGCATCATATTAAAATCTAAAAAAAATATGAACATGCATCACCAACATCTCAAAAGCAGTTTAAATAAGCCGCGTGGGGTGGGTCATTATTTAAATACATTCAAGTAGGTTACAAACAAGAACGATTTACAAACCTTTAATATCCAGTTAATAGTTGGCTCCCACTTGACCAATATAAAATTGGACAGAAACGGGAAGTATATGCATATCAATTTTATACCTAAGTAATAACCATGATTAAATCTGAGGATTACTATTTCGCTTTGATCGAGCCTCGTGGGGAGGGTCATAAATCGCCACTAGTAATAATCCACAATCATCCGTTCGAATTCATTCATGTGAAACCTATCTTTTTGACCGTCCAGTGGGGGAATTTCTCCAAAAGAATTCACAAATAAATAAATCATGGAGGTCAAAATTAATTCAATTTTATTATCCAGGAATAAAATTGTCAATTAATTATTTAAAACATACTTAGTAATTTTGAAGTTGAGATTTTTCAATTTGGCAACCCTCATGCAAACACATTTAAACAAATTAAATAAAGCATAAGATAGCACAAAAAAATTAAGCAAAAGCAGAAAAAAATAAACATATTGGGCACAAATTATCCAACTGTCATGGTTTGATTTTTCTTGACTTGATCTTGAAGAAACACGTCTCGAATTTCTCCCCTTTCGTTCGTCTTGAAAAAATACCGTCTCGAACCGCCCACGCATGGCAGTAGCTTTCGCGGATTGGATCCTTGCGCCATCCGTAAGCCGGCCACTGGGGCTCGGGGCAACCTTAAGCGACCTCGGCGCTTGGCCGTCAGGCCCGTGCCGATGCCTAAGCAATCCTCGGCAGTGTCGGCCGGCGTCGGCCCAGATCTCGGCGGCGGCAGCGCTCATCAGCAGCGCTCGCCCGCCTCCGCCCGCGCCCGCGACCTCGGCCGCCGGCGTCTTTAGCCTTGACGTCTTGTAGCGCCGTGGTTTCCGCCCCGTCCGCTCGGCCTGGGGGCGTGCCTTTGCTGCCGTCTTGGGCCTTCATCCTTTGGCGCTTGGAATGTCGGGACCAATGTTAAAATGATGCAAAATTACTGGACTACAAATAACTAGTACTTAATCCCTTTTATAAATACATAAGTAATTTAAATAAATAATATTCACCAAAATGTATTTACCCGTAATTCTTAAAGCTGATAGAACAAGTGAAGCGGTGGAACGAAATTCAGCAATATTATAGAGTGTTGGGGAATGAGTTACACAGATCTATTCGGGGTGAATATTTAAATACAAATTTAATTAATTAATTATTACTTGCATGAATTAATCCTATATTAATTCAAATAATAATTGCAACAACATATCATGCATATAAAAAGCCACGTAAAACCCACACATGCGGAATCTACGGGTTTACGTGAGCGCATTCTCTCGGGATGGCGGTGGCTTTGGTCGGACGGACTAACCAAAAGGACTTCCCATGTATTCCCTTAGCCCTTGCTTTCGACAATCCGGTGGAAGGATACTCATGAACAATTAACAAAAAGAAAAAAATAAACTTTGTTGCACCACTTATGTGGATTTGCAAATATTTCCAAAGACATGGAATTGTCTTGGGAATGAACTAATCATCCCTATTTATAGGAGGGAGGGAGGACGAAATTTATGTGATATTTCAATGTGGGAAAAAGACTTTTCTTGGTCACCAAGAAATCTTGAATATATCCCTTATATTATTTTTTTCCCATAATTAAAATATTCCACAAAAATCCACCTCCTCTATTTTATGGATGATTTTCGAAAATCAAGTGTCACAAGAATCCAAGATTTGGATCTTCTTGAATTTATGAGATATTCTTGTATTTCAAGAAATACATATCTTCCATAATATCTTTTCAAGAAAATCAAGAAAATCTTTCTTGCCCACTATATTTTCAAAATTTTGAAATTTACCTCATGAATAACCAAGTGGGAGATTTCTTGAATTTAATGAGATAATCTTGTATTCCAAGAATACATATCTTCATTCCATAACAAAATTCAAAGAAAATTTTTCTCCCTCTTTTATAATTTTCGAAAATTTAGAGAAATATTAAGCAACAATATTTATTTTATTTTAATCACCTTTTCAGTTATTGGACTATATGTTGGGCTACTCAGGGGGCCTTTAGCAGAATTAAGATTGGACCTTCTAATGGATCTTGAATATCTAATATTGAGCCACAATATAATTCAAGCCCATAAATATTAATTAATCCCACTACATAATTAATATTGCACTATCCATCTTAACCCATATTACAGTCAATATGGCTCCCGGTCATTATTTCCCGTGTTTAAGATTATCTAGCCCATTAATTAATTCAAGCCACTGAAATAACTTTCCGTTAATTAATATCTTTTGTCCTTGGTCGAGGAACGGTTCAACATTATTATCCATACCGGAAACTAATTCCACTTGCAAGATTTGGTATGATAAAACTTATGAACCTCCCAAGGGGGCAAATCAAGCAAGTGTACTTGCACACGATTCTTCGTATTAAATCTTAGCAATCACATGTGACCGATAATATTGCCCAAGATAAAAAAGTATTGAATCTCTCTCTGATTCGCTACCCATGATAAGTCAAAGCAATAGTTACCAATCCCACGTGATCCTATTTAAGGGACGAAGGTTAAGAAACAACGAACCACTGAGGTCTAATTCTTCCTTGTTCAGTTCTGAAGAACTTATCCTCCTGTAGGTCCTATTCAGCGCATCAGTCATGCACTAGTGTAATCTCTTGGTCAAGACAAACCAATCTGAGCCTTACACCTCAACCTTTCGTGATGGTTGTTCATTTCCATCTAGGTCGTGAATGGCGTACTTTTAGTTACAAGGGACTGTTAATTTAATCTTCTGTGATCTGGTATCACTAAATTAACTACAGTGTAACACGTACGAATTATTGAACAATTATGCAGTAAATATATATAACATTCAATCATATTTAAAGCATCAGTGATAAACAATTTATTTCAGTAAATAAGTCTGGAAATTCAGTTTCGATTATATAAAGTAAAAAGCATACTTTTCAGTATAATCCCAACATAGAGGTCATTTCCTAAGGTGTTGATTGAGGCCCTATCATCAATTTGGTATACTGGCCATTTTTAACTTTGGGTACCACGTAAAGTCACTGAATTCGTGTTGTCTACCGAGGCTCAAAACTTCTTCGCCAAAATCGGAATCGTTCTTTGTTATATATTATTGATGTTACACGGATGTTGTTCCAGTTATTGGACAACATTCTGCACAACATCTAAAATTTGTCCTTTCTCCTAACACTGACTCCGTTTTTATTAGATGTATTTTTCTATGTTTCCTACATTGCAGGTTGAAGATAATTTTTGATATTGTCAAGCGGTTGCACTGATGGAGTAAGAATAGAAAGATCATGGGTGGTTACACCAAGATCATGGAGATAGTGTAGGAGATCTTCAAGGTTGTCCACACCAAGTGGATAGGACAATGCAGTTGGTCCGAATGTCTATCAATAGACTGCATTGGTCGACATTCAAGTTTGAGTTAAATTGAAATCTCATTTGCTCTACTCCAAACTTAAGAGAGTAGCATCCGAGACACAATCGTGAGTGGAGTGGGAGGGTCGATGTTATGCCTATTTGTACTGGTCAAGTGTATCCCAACATTTCCCATCAGTATTGTGTTTGTCTTAGTAGATCAAGTTTTAGGTTGAATAAGATCACTAGTTACTTGGTTGAATAGACTGATTTTTGGTGTGTGGTTTTTCACTACACCTTTTAGGATCTTGTAAGAGATTCGTGTGTATCTCACTACTTGTTATAGTGATATTTTTAACCATGAGGTTCGTATAGTCTGATTATAGACTATACACAATTTTGAAAATCCTTTGCACTGCGTTTTTATACTTCCGCTGTCACATGTTGTTTTACATGTCTCACAACATTTTCAACAACACTCTGAAAATACACGCACACACACTTTCAGTTGGCGCCAGAGCCATAAACTTGATACACTAAGTTAAAGGTCGTGTGTTTAAAATGTGTTTTTGTAATGGATTATCCACTGACTCCTTCTTTAAAACCTCCAATTTTGGATGGATCAAATTACCCATACTGGAAATGCGCATGTATATTAAGTGTATAGATGAGAGAGCATGGTGTAGTGTGTTGTCTGGTTAGAATCCACCAAAGACGGTTGGTGATAATGATAGTGATTCACAAGTCAAAAGGGAGATTGATTGGTCCAATGATGAATGCACATCGGCCAATTTCAATTCTAAAGCCCTTAATGCGATTTTTACTGCTACTGATGTTTCTATGTTTAAACTGATATCTAACTGTGTTTCTTCTAAGGATGCATGGGATATATTGTAGGAACATTGTGAAGGATCAGAAAGTGTTCGAAGAACTAGACTCAGAATGTTGGGAACCAAGTTTGAAAACTTGAAAATGAAAGATGATGAGAACATTTCATCATACAATGAAAGGATAAGTGAGATTGCTAATGAGTCACACTCACTTGGTGATCTAATTTCCAACACTCGGTTAGTTAATAAAATACTTAGAACTGTTCCTAAACGATTTGATGCTGAAATATGTGCAATAAAAGAGGCTAAGAACACTGATTTATTGAGTCAAAATGAGTTGATAAGTATTTTGAAAACTTATGAGATTAACTCAAATATGTTAGATGATGATAAACATGAGAAAGATAACGACAAGAAAGTACTTGCTTTTAGAGGTGAAATTTCTGATAATATTGGTAAACATCCTTATGTGACTGAAGTTGATTCTGATGATGATGTTTCTGATTTATGTGATGAAAATATTTCTGAACAATTTTCTCTTATCACTAAGCTATTCAAATCTTTTCTAAAAGGAAAGTTCAGAAGACCAAATGGTCAATTTCAATCAAAGGATAAGTTTAACCAAAATACTTCTCCCTCTGATAAAAAGCTTGTTCTAAGTCAGTCTTCCAGTTTCAATCAACCTAGACAATTCAATAAGGATAACAAGTTCAAATATGATCCTGAGTACAGAAAAAAGTTTAAATATGATGCATGTTCTGGATATGGTCATTCTGCTAATGAATGTGCTAATACTATGCTTAGGAAGAAAATGAACTTTAATGCTACCTTAAGTGATGATTCTGATGATGAAACTGATTCTGGTAAATGTGAGCTAAGTGCTATGTCTGCTAGAATAGTTTATGATGATACATTTGATGATGATCTCGATGATTATTGGTCTGAAGCAGATTCAGATGTTCATACAACATCTGAAACAACATTCAGTCAATATAACTCTGAGATTAACTGTTTTGCTGGAACTATTCTGAATGCTGAAACATCAAAATCTGTTGATTGTGACTCTGAATATCTGAAGTTTAAAACTGATTTAGAAACTAAAAAACAGGTGTGAGTTCCTTATCTTTAGAAAATTCAGATTTGAAAGAAAATCTTTTGAAGCTTGAAGTTCTTTTAACTAGAAAAGATGTGGAAATTTCTTCTTTGAAAGATGAACTTAAGTGCACTACTCTAAGTTTTAAAAAGTTTTCTGCAAGCACTACTGAATTGAATGAGGCATTAATGATTGGTAGATCCGATAATGCTGGACTTGGTTTTGTAAAAATTTCTGAAAATACTCCTTTATCCTGTGAACCTATTTCTTTTGTAAAAGCTGGAACTTCTTTGCCTAAATCTTTGAAAAGTAAACAAAAGAAATCTGATAGTTTGTTTAAAGAGTATGTCTGTTTTTATTGTGCTGGGGTAAGTCATATTCGTCCATATTGTTCTAAGTTAAGAAGAGACTTAAAAGCTGGAATTGTTTTACCTGATAAAATTGAATACCCTATAAAACAGGTTAACAACACTAAAAAGTTGATTCATAAGAACATGTCATGTAATGTTGTGTATACATCTTTGAAAGCATGTGTTCCTGGATCTTGGTATTTTGATAGTGGTTGTTCTAGACACATGACTTGTCAAATTAACTATCTGTCTAACTATACATCTTGTGATGGAGGTCATGTTACATATGGTGGTGGTTCAAAAGGTAAAGTTGTTGGAAAAGGAATATTGAATGTTCCTGGTTTTCCAAAGTTGACAAATGTGTTACATGTAAAAGGTCTACTTGCTAATCTGATTAGTATTAGTCAGTTATGCGATGATGGTGTACATGTAAAGTTTTACAAGAATTCATGCTATGTGTTTGATAAAAATGATGATTGCTTAATGACTGGCAAAAGATCTGCTGATAATTGCTATTTGATTGGTTCAAATCATGCTTGTAAAAGTGCTAAAGCAGATGAAAGTAATTTTGTGGCATCAAAAACTTGGTCATGCTAATTACAGAAGTATTCAAAAATTGCATAGACTAGGTGCTGCTGTTGGTTTACCTGATCTTAACTTTGAAAAAGGAAAAATCTGTGGACCATGCCAGAAAGGTAAGCAAGTGAGGAAAACACATCAAATGTTGTCAGCATGTACAACAAACAGGTGTTGTGAATTAATTCATATGGATCTAATGGGTCCTATGGAAACTGAAAGTTTAGGTGGAAAGAGGTATTCATATGTTCTTGTAGATGATTTTTCTAGATATACTTGGGTTATCTTTCTAAAACAAAAATCAGATACCTTTTCTGAGTTCAAAATTCTTTACAAAAGGTTTAAAACGGTTTTATGTTTAAAGATCAGTAGGATTAGGTCTGATCATGGAAGAGAATTTGAAAACAGTTTGTTTACTTTTTTTGTGAAAAGAAAGGTATTTTGCAAGAGTTTTCTTCACCTAAAACTCCTCAACAAAATGGAATTGCTGAAAGAAAGAATAGAACTTTGCAAGAAATGACAAGAGTTATGCTAACCTCAAAAAGTCTTTCTAAGAAATCTTGGGCTGAAGATTTGAATACTGGTTGTTACATTGTGAATAGAGTCTACATTCGTTCTGGTAGTAATTGTACTCCCTATGAGATTCTGAATAACAAGAAACCAAATTTGAAATACATTCATGTGTTTGGTTGTGTTTGTTACATTTTGAATGATAGAGATCAGTTGCACAAGTTTGATTCTAAGAGTGATAAAGGATTTTTCTTAGGATATTCTAAGAATAGCAAGACATATAGAATCTATAACTTGAGAACTGATACAATGCAAGAATCTATAAATGTGGTATTTGATGAACTTGCAAGTCTTGCAGGTAAAAGTGCTGAAGATAATGTATCAGATTTGATAGAAGTATCCAGAAATACGGATGACACTGAAGATAGTAAAAATGTTGATCAGAATCAAAATGTTCCATCAACATCTGATGCAACATTACCCAAAAATTCAAATACTGAAAATCTGTCACAAGATTCACAGTATCCAAAACATTTGGTTCCCTCAACAAAGATAATGAGAAGTCATCCATCAGATCAGATCATTGGAGAAGCTACCACTGGAATGCAAACTAGAAGAAGAATGAGTATTCATATCAATAACCTTGTAAGATCAGTTTGCATGTCATCCATATGCAATCAGGTAACTTTTGAGTGTTATCATTCTGAAATTGAGCTTAAAAATGTGAAAGAAGCTCTTGATGATGAAAACTGGATAAATGCTATGCATGAAGAACTTAATCAGTTTGAAAGAAATGATGTTTGGACACTTGTACCTAGACCTAATTCTGATATTAATGTCACAAGAACAAAATGGATTTTCAAGAATAAAACTGATGAATCTGGTAATATTGTGAGAAATAAGGCTAGATTGGTTGCTCAAGGATATACTCAGATTGAAGGAATAAACTTTGATGAAATATTTGCTCCTGTTGCTAGAATTGAATCTATTAGATTACTTCTTGCTATTGCATGTTCATTAACATTAACTTGCATCAAATGGATGTTAAAGCTGCTTTCTTAAATGGTATTCTGGATGATGAAGCTTATGTTGAACAACCTAAAGGTTTTGAAAATTTGGAATTTCCTGATCATGTTTACAAGTTAAAGAAAGCATTGTATGGTCTAAAACAAGCACCTAGAGCTTGGTATGGTAGACTTACTGATTTCTTACTTGAGTTTGGATTTTTGAGAGGTGAAGCTGATAGAACCTTCTTCATTAAAAATTCTGAGAATGATATCATGGTTGCTCAAATATATGTTGATGATATTGTATTTGGTTACACTAGTAATGATATGCTTAAGAGTTTTGTTAAAGAAATGACCTGTACCTTTGAAATGTCCATGGTTGGAGAACTGAATTTCTTTTTAGGTCTTCAAATCAAACAAATGAAAGATGGTATTTTCTTTTCTCAAAACAAATATGCTAAGAATTTGGTGAAAAGATTTGGTCTTGAAACTGCTAAAACTATGAAAACCCCTATGGGTTCAACTCAAAAGTTGAGTAAAGACTTGATTGGAAAAGATGTTGATCCTACTTTGTATAGATCAATGTTTGAAAGTCTTTTGTACTTAACTTCTAGTAGGCCTGATATTATATATAGTGTCTGTATTTGTGCTAGATATCAAGCTAATCCTAAGGAATCACATCTTAATTCTTTGAAAAGAATTATAAGATATGTAGCTAGAATAGGTGATCTAGGTATTTGGTACTCAAAGGATACTAATTGCTCTTTAGTTGGCTATAGTGATGCAGATTGGGCAGGTGATTGTGATGACATAAAAAGTACTAGTGGAGGATGTTTCTACATGGGAAACAACATTATATCCTGGCACAGTAAGAAACAGAATTATGTTTCACAATCTACAGCTGAATCTGAGTATGTTGCTGTTGGAAGTTGCTGCACTCAACTGCTTTGGCTTAAAAAGATGTTTGATGATTATGGGTTGGAAAGTGGTATTTTGACTGTTTATTGTGATAATACTAGTGCTATCAATATTTTCAAGAATCCTGTGCAACATTCTTTGACTAAGCATATTAGTATAAGACATCATTTTATAAGAGATCTTGTAGAGAAAGAAATTGTGAAGTTAGAATACATTTCTACTGAAAAATAACTTGCTGATATTTTTACAAAAGCCCTTGATAATGAGAGGTTTTATTCACTTAGAAAATCTCTTGGTCTATGTTCTATCTGAACGTAAACACTAGATCTTGTAACAAATGTTTCACAACATTTGAAGCAACATTGTGGTTCTGATAACGTGTTTATCTGCTTTTTTGCTTATGTTTGAATTTTAAATGATAGTGTTATGATCTTATTGTTGAATCATGGTTTAGATACAGAGTCCTGAGCATATATCTCTTAAATGCATTGAAAAATAAAACACAACTTAGATGTGTAATCACTGAGTAACTATGGGACACAGAGCTCGCTACTACGATGTTCTCTTTTCAAAAGGTGATTAAATATACATTCATATTTGTTCACAATCCATTGAGTAACTATGGGGAACGGAGCTCGCGACTACGATGTTCTCTTTTGAAAAGATGGATCAATGTGAACATGTGTTTAAAAGAAAATTTCAAAATATGCAACACTTTGATGATGAATTTCATGAAAAATTGAGTGTTGAGATATATGTGTGCCGACATTTTGTGAAACCTTATATGATTCGAACTTTATCTATCATACATGATTTGTTTAAATTTCTTCTTAAGTTGAAATTCCGATCAAACATGTTATTTAAATCTGAATTGTGTTTATTTAAGTTGGATATGGTTCTTTTGTTTTCAAAATTGCTTTTGGCGGCTGATTACACAACACACAATCACTCAAGATTAGTGGGTGGTTATTTTGCCCAACTTTGTTTTAGTTTTGTGGTGGTTTTTGTGTAATAACTTCCCTCTCTTCTCTCTTTATTTCAATTATTCAGTGTTGTTGTCCATTGTATGCTGAAAACATTTTAAATTGCACATAGAAATCGAGGTTTGTTGATTTTACTTATGTTATTACTTTATTTTGGTCACTTATCTTCCTTTCCCTCCTATTTTCTCATTGCATTATTTTAATTGCCTTTGCTTTAATCTGATTGGATAGAAAAAGGGTGGGATGGCTGATAAACCAAACCCTTCAGGCTTCTCGATCATTCACCCAAACACGCAAGCCCTTAATCTGCAGAAAACCCTCCTTTTACTCCTTCTTCACCAGAAACTTCAAATCCTTTGAATCTTCTTGCTGAAATGGCCGCTCAAAACCCAAAGTATGATTCTACTAATATTGGTGGATCATCGTCTTCATCCTTACCAAAATCCACTCCATACGAATTTCCTGAAGATACCCCTCAATCTCTGATTCGACTGATCATCGAACAGATGCTCGAGAAAAATCTTCCTGTTCTTCCTGATGTTTTTGTTGGCAAAAGACAAGTCAACAATAATGACTTTGTTCTTTCTGCTAAACCCTTAGCCATAGAAATTCCTGATGAACCTTCTCTAAAACCTGTTGAAAACCCTGCTCAAACGACAGATGTTGAGATCGACAAAGCCGATTCCTCTGATTCTGAAGGAATGGGGGAGAAACTCAAGAACATTCGGTTTAGAAAGAAGCAATTGACTCCAAAAAGAGGTGGTGGAAAATGGGGAAAGAGGAGATTCTCTCAAAGGAACCTTGGAAAGAAAGTAGATTACACTGGAAAACGTCATAAGATGACTGATGGTGGTGTTGATGATCCTATCACTGTAGAGGATTTAGATGAAGAAATGGCTGTTCCAGATGTTCCTATTGCTGAGCCAAAAGACTCAGATGATGACTTAACCATGGAGGAATTGATGGCAAAGAAAGAGAAACGAACCAAAAGGAGAAATGAACCATCTGTGAATGATGCTCCTGATGTTGCAGAACCATCTGAGAATGTTGAAAGAGATGATTCTGAGAGAGAGGAATCTGAGAAAGATGAAGGTGAGACAGATGAGTCTGAGGAAGAAATGGATGTGGAGGAAGATGACCCTAAAGAAGATGATGAAGCTGATGTACAGGAAGATGAGTCTGTTAACAATCAAACCGATGATGAGTTTGATCAACTCTTTGATGAGGTAATGGATTCTGACTCAGACTCAGATGATAAGGTTGAGCATGATAGAAAATCTGTTGTTGTTAAATCAATGCTTAAGAGATTAATTGTGGATGAAAGGATAATCAAAATGCCTAATTTCGAAGCTCAAAATCTGATAGGTTTTTGTTGGGAAATTTATAGTTTTGATAAAAGTTCCAGAAACACATGTAATAGGACGGTCGGACACATTGGTATTGATCGATGTTTATATTACCGTTTATAGAATACCAGTTGATAATTACTGTATAGAACAACTGATGTAATAGATAGGTCACATATTGAGGGGGAATCTCAATATGTATAAGTCAGATCTGGAAATCCAAAGAAAAGCTGATATCCGACAGGCCAGAATGCTAGAGAAGAACAGAAGATCAGATCGATCTGATCTAGTCAGATATCTCACCAAGTCATAAAAGCTCAAACCGGGAATACTTGAAGATCAGATGACTTCAGAAGATCAGACCAGAAGACCTACATCAGCCGAGTCTGCTAGTTGAAGCTAAGTCAACCGGCACCAGAAGACTCCATCAGTAGATCGATCGATTCGATCGATCAAAGTCACTCTCCGGTGTGAAAAACTGATGTTTCACCTAATCATACGTCTATGATCTGAACAAGAAGAATGTCAACCTTAGTTGGAAGAACAAACACTGAAAAAATGCATCTATTAACCAATAAGAACAAGACACGTATGATCGGAGCCGACAATTAAGGGATTTGATGCTGCTCTCTCTAACGGCTATAAAATACAAGTTCACGCTTTCGGCCATGCCGTTCCTGAAGCACGTCACATCAATCCTGCAAACCTACCTAATATAGCCTGAAATTCAAATTGCTCTCCAACGGCTCTTTGATTTCAAGGTCTATAAATATGGGATCACACTTCAGAGTGAAACACGGAAACACTGAACAATCAAGAAGCTCAAGCAATTATCAGATTTCCACACGAAGAACACGATCAAGAAGATTATTTTATTAAGTGTTCATCCCATAAGTTCTTAGCATAGAAATCTTTTCATCTAGCTGATAGGCTACCTTAAACACTAGAAAAGATTTCATAGTTGGAACCAAAACAATCTTATCCAAACCCAAGTTAGGTTAAGTTGTTTAGCAAGATTTCAGACTAGGGTTTCTAGTTCTGATTTCTGGGATCGGTTGAGTGAGAACTCCTTAAATATATGTCGGTGTACTGTGTTGAACTAACACATAAAACTAAGTTCGATTGGTTAAGTTGGTGCCCCTCCGATAGGGAAGAGTGGGCGTAGGATTTGGTTTGTCCGAACCACTACAAAACTTGTGTGCCTTTACCGCTTTGATTAGCTGTCTACACAATTGCACACAACCTTTAAAGCGCATACATATTCTAAGTTGAGATCATTAGCACCAAGCACGATCGATCAAGCTTGACACTTGATCAACTGGTTAAAACTCTAACTTTGGAATCGATTTATAAAACCGGTTTTTCACGGGTAAAACTTAAGCTTCCGACACATCAGTTAAAGCGATAGTTCCGAACTAATCTGGCCAAAGCGATTAGTAAGTTGGTTATCGCCCAAACCGATTCACTTTCGACTCTGATCAGGCTAATCGCCCTCACACCTTATCAAGATTAAAAAGTTTTTTTTAAGTCTATTCACCCTCCCTCTAGACTTACGCCCTCACTAAACCCTTTCGGGACCTACAAGTGGTATCAGAGCGGTTGGTTCTCTGGACCCATCGACTTTGTGTATCATCGATTCTTGAGGAAGAATCTTTGTGTCGATCGAACCGATCTTGAAAAACCTTCTTAAAACTCATTCATTTTCCAAAAACACTCGGATGGATAACACCTCGGTATGTATCATGATCTGCGAAGTTCTCAATCGATGAGTATGCAGATTGGGCCATATATATGTCCAACCATCTAGGTTCAATCGATTGGCGGAATGATGGAAGTCATCAAAAGAGGACCCATCATCATATATTACGACAACCCCCTAGTTGGAGGAGATCCAGACTTTGCCCCGGGAAGTCTTGTACGAAAAAGCCCAGCCTTGATGGATGCAGAGGATAGGAAATTGCATACTCTAGATACTATCGCAAGGCATATTATCATGAAAACAATGGATAAGGTCACCAAGGAAAATATTAAGTATCTCAAATCTGCGAAAGCAATGTGGGATACTAAATTTGAAAATGCGAGGGAAATGACCGGATAAAAGACAAACCGTAGATCTGTAGGCGAATCGGTAAAGTTTGAAAAATTGAAGATGCTGCCCAACGAAACCATCAACGAACTCGATGGAAGGATTACTATGTCAATCAACAAGCTTCGAGAACTTGGTAGAGAGATGTCTGATAAAGATATCAACTATAAAATTTTAAGGTCTCTCACCAAGAAATGGGACATGAAGGTCACGGTAATCAAGGATTGCCAAGACATTTCAAAAATGAAGCCAAGTAGCTTGTTCTTGAGCCTTAAAGCTCACGAGTTCGATTTAATTGAGAGAGGACAAGCAGATGAAGATGAGGTGCCCGCTGAAGCCTCAACTTCCAAATCAGTTGCTTTTAAGGTAACCAGCAGCAGATTGAAGACAAATGAGCCCATTGGAAACATCATAAGTCAGGCAGAACAGATCGCTCTGCTTACCAGGAAACTAGAGAAATCAAATACTAATCGGGTAAGTATCAAGATTCTATAAAGATTATCAACATAGCCGAGGAAGAGATAGGAGATCGCATAAATGGATCTCCAGAAGAACTAGATCTGATGATCGGAGAGATCACAGAGATGGAAGGAAAAGAGATAATCTAAATGATGAGAGAAGAGATAACCAATCAGACAGAAGAAGCTCAGACTACTATCAGAAAGGAAAATCACCTGATAGATCATACAGACGGAGTGATTCACCTGGAAGAAAAGGTTCCGTGGATCAAGGAGCGTGCTTCAATTGTGAGAAGTCAGGTCACTACAGCGCAGACTGCCCAGACCTGACGCCAAGAGAAAGGGAAGAAAAGAGGAACAGAAGAGAGCAAATAAGACAGGATGTAAAAGCCATGGTTGTTAACACGCCAGAATTGACGATTCAGATTCGCCTCCTCGAGGACTCGAAACTCCTCAGAGAAGATTTATGTCCGACAAGAAAGGTTGGTGACTTCTATGGAAATGAAGATCGATATTCTCTTGGATGATGATGAGATCTCGCTGATGGCCAAGGAGGACCAATCTGAGGTAACCTCCAAACCTGCTTTGTTCGCTTCTACACCTGCTATCATTAGCACACCTGCTGGGGAGATTGACCTGCAGCTCTACTCTGAGCAATTGCTTGAGGATCTCTCCAATGCAGTAGACACTTATGCTATAGTGGAAGCTGAAAATGATAAGCTGAGGACCAGAAATAATCAGCTTGCTAAAGAGAATGATCTCAAAGAAAGCCTCCGAACTAAAATCAAATTGAAATCGCCGAAGGCAACCGAGGAATTTGAAATTTCGAAAGTTAAAGCTTCGATCAGACAAAGCGAGATCAAAGATCACCGGCAATTAACAAACAACAAGTCGATGACTTCAAAATCTCGCAAGCAAAATTCGATGAGCCGTTAAAAGCATGAAAGTCTAAAATCATCGAGGATAATCTGCGAAGAAAAATAGAGGTTTTTACAAAATCATCTAAAACCGTTCAAGACATGAACACCTATTTTCGAACAACGATTAACAAGAAGGGACTTGGGTATGAAAACCCTTCCACATCCTCAAAAGCCCCGGCTGATTCATCTCAAAAAGATGTAATCAGACGAGTTTCTGACAAAGATACACCAAAAGCCAAACATGTATCTAATAAGGGAAAAAGACCAGTTGAGCAGGTAAGGCAGGTGCCTAACCAGAAGGGGAACAGAAATGGACCCCAACTGGTAAAGCATCGATCGAGGAATCAACAAGAAGAACCGGTTCTTCGAAGAGACCTCAACTCGATCAACAGATCGAGAATCGTAAAAGACAACTGTAAAAGGAAGTCCAATCTGAGAGACCCAATCAAGGTCACCGCCTAATAAGCATGCTTGTGTAAACCGGAAAAAACCACCTATGCTTGAAAAAAGATATGAATCTTTTGATGGTAGCGATCGTACCTACCCCTATAATCGTAAATCTAGGGTCGCGCACTGTAACCATTAATCGATGAAAAGAAGACAAACAGAAAAGATAAATCCCAAGTCTTCTAAGTCACCCAAGGTTCACACTAATAATCATACTAATCGAGAAAAGCATATAGAGGCGTATGATTATGTTGATAGGTATGGGAGACAAATCAGCCTTCTCGATCTAACCGATCACAATAGAAGTGCTCGTTTGTATGGATCCCAAAACTAATCCTAACCCCTCGGGACCCAATCCAAAAGGGGTACCTAAAGCCCTGATTTGGGCTGCAGAGGATCGCGTGGGTCCGCCAACAAAGGAGGTGTGCAAGCAACTATCTGGTACATCGATAGTGGATGCTCAAGGCACATGACTCGAAGCAAACATCTCCTCAGTTCTTACATAGAACAGAAAGGCCCGCGTGTACTCTTCGGTGATGATAACTTTGGTTATACCAAAGGATTCGGAACTTTAGAGAATGATGATGTACAAATGGCGGAGTCTCGTATGTCGAAGGTCCGAAGCACTACCTACTATCGGTTTCACAATTCTGCGACAACGGATTCGGTGTTGAGTTCTCGTGACGACCAATGCACTATCAAGAATCGAGCCACTCAACAGATTTTTGCTAATGGTTCAAGGAAAGGGACGATCTACACGGTGATTGGAGCAGTTGCCCAAGAAATGCATGCACGATTGTCAAGAGTTCCAAAAGTAGCAGTTGGCTCTGGCACAAAAGAATGAGCCATCTGAACTTTAAAACTCTTAATAAGATAGCAAGGATGTCTCTAGTGGAAGGACTTCGAATGAAGTATTTTCAAAGGATCGGACATGTCTTGCATGTCGGAAGGGAAAACAGTCAAAGCTTCATTCAAAGGAATTCCGGACCGGCATCAGCAGATACTACAAGCGCTTCATATGGATCTATTTGGACCCGATTACACGATCGGTCTCAACGGACTTAAAATATACTCGTAATCGTGGATGACTATTCCAAGTTTACAGGTTATATTCTTACATAAGAAGAATGAGGCGACAACGAAGATACCCGAAAGCCGCTAAAAAAAGATTACAAAATGAGAAGGGTGTGGGTGTAGTAAAAATCGATCGAGATAAAGGTACTGAATTTCGAACTCTTTTATTATTGATTTTTGCTCTAAGTTTGGTATATACAACATGAAACATCACCGCAAGGACGCCCACAACAAAATGGAGAAAGCAGAAGCGGAGGAACAGAACTCTCAAAGAAGTTCGCCGCACGACGATGTTAAATTGAACATGCAATACCAAGACGTTTCGGCGAATAATCAACATTTGCATGCCATACTCGTAAGCAGATGTCTTCGACTAAGGCTCACTACAAAACACCCTATGAACTGTGGAAGACAGAAAACCTCGTGTCTCTTACTTCCATGTTTTTGGGTGTAAGTGTTTCATACACAACAATGGGAAGAGTCGGGTTGAAGACTTTTGAGGCCAAGTCGGATGAGGGTATATTCTTAGGATATTCCTCATCTAGCAAGGCTTTCGGGGTTTACAATGCATTTAACCCTACTTGTGGAAGAAACACCCCATGTAGTCTTTGATGAAGCATCTTCCTAACAAGAGAAATCGCCTCGAGAACAAGATGTACCGATCAACAAGTACCGATGCTCATAATATAGATCGCCTAATGATCAAGGAAAAAGAATCTAAAACCGTGAATAACGGTATACATTCCAGATCTAGTCGATTCACCGGATCATTCAGATCCTAAGGTACGAAAAAACTATCGGTGAAGAAGTCGTCATGGTGAGATAAGATCAACCGAACCATCCGGTTCGGGGAACACTGAAGTTCCCCTAAGCAGACATCGACACATGATGAGTCCAACATCAATCGAGACATGTTCTTATCAAGTGGATCATAATTACGCACCACTCCCCAAATACTAGTAATGAACCTTTATCGAAATGGATGATGTTCTCCAAACCGATTTAAATCGAGCAGAAGGACACGGATAACGGTCATCCAATCGATCCGATCACCCGGAGACCCATCTAATAAAGTTAAAACTAGACATCGATTGGTGAAAGTGCCATGTATTGTTTGTTATTTGTCTATGAAGGAACCAACAACAATAGAGGAAGCTCTACAAGACGCAAAAGTTGGATTCTAGCCATGCGCAGAAGAGCTTGAACGATTTTCGTAAATCAAGTTTGGGAACTGGTAGACAGACCAAATCATCAAGACGTAATTGGCACGAAGTGGGTTTTCAAGAACAAGAGAGATGAGAAAAATGTCATCACCAGAAATAAGGCAAGACTTGTTGCTAAGGGGTATTCACAATCAGAAGGAATTGATTATGACGAGACCTTTGCACCAGCCGCTCGCCTAGAAGCCATTCGGCTATTTCTGGCATATGCCTCCCACAGAGGGTTCACTGTGTATCAGATGGACGTAAAGAGTGCATTTTTAAACGGGGTACTAGCAGAGGAAGTTTATGTTTAACAACCTCCGGGCCGAAAAAGAACAACCAAGTGTACCGATTTATTTAAAAGCTCTTTATGGTTCTAAACAAGCTCCTCGAGCTTGGTATGATACACTCTCTCGGTTCTTGATCGACGGTGGGTTCACTAAAGGAACAAATGGGACGTAACCTTATTGAGAATAGAAGATGGAGAAGATATTCGATGGTTCAGATCACGTGGGCGACATCATCTTTGGATCTCCTAACAAGAGTCTATGTGAAAAAATTCAAAAAAGTCGATGCAAGGGAAGTTCGAGATGTCCATGATGGGGACGGATGAATTACTTTACGGGTCTCGGGTGAAGCAAAGTGCGAAGGAATATTCATCGCTAAGCCCGAAGTACACTAGGAATTTATTGGCTAAGTTTGGAGTTCAAAATTGCAAGGAAGCCAAAATTCCTATGATGACCGGATTCAAGATGGATCCAAATCAGAAAGGATGGTCTCTCAAAACAAACTTTCGCGAAAGAATATATGGTCGAAAACAAATCGTAAAGAATATAGGGCTCTCATTTGATCTCATCGCACTGACCGCAAAGGCACGGATATCACTTTTGGCAAAGAGTAGGTGTATGTGCGATTTCGTGCAAATCCAATGCAAAGCCACCTAGAAGCAAACTAAGCGGATTCTTAAGTATCTGAAGGGGACAAGAACCTTGGTTTATTTTACCCATCGATGATAATCTAGAGCTTAGTGGGTATTTCGATTTCGATTATGGAGGTTGCAAGATTGATGGTGAAGTCAACCTCAGAACATGTCGATTTTAGGAAGTAAAATCGATCTCGTGGTTTTCAAAAAGCGGATACATCGATTGCGACATCTACTCTTTCAAAGCGAGTATATGGTCGCAGGAAGTTGTTGCTCCCAACCGCTCCGCTTAGTCGGCCCGTGAGGATTATAACATCGTAGCTAAGAATGTACCTATATTCTGTGACAGTAATAGTGCTATTGCAATCACTCAGAATCCTGTTCTACATACAAGATGCAAGCATGTGGATGTCAGACACCATTTCATAAGAGATCATGTTGAAAAGAAGAATATCAGAATGGAAAAGATTCACACTAATTTACAGAAAGCTGATATTCTAACCAAGCCACTAGCTGAGATTAGATTCAGAGAATTGTGTAATGAGCTAGGGCTTCTGGATCTTGGAGAAAAAGCACCTAAAATGATTGATGGATTGTTCTCCAGAACCAGCTGGTCAAGAGACTAACCAGGCTGAAAGGAATCAGTTGAGTTTGGTATCTCAACTGATCAGAAGATCAGTCAAGGAACTGATGAGAGAAATCGATCAGATTTACGAAGTTATCAGTTTAAAGGAACTGATCAGATTTAAGGTTTGTCAGATTAAAGGAAACACACAATATAAAAGGAATATCTGATTAAATCAGTTGGGTTATTTTACATCTTTGTAAGTCGATTTAGCTGATATTCAACAAGCAAGATTCACAGATTAAAGCCTACAATCGCATAAGAAAGCAGAGAATTTACACAACAATGGAATAATAGAACTTTTCATTGATAAAGACCCGAAGGTCAGATTACATTACAAGTTACAAGTACAAAGGACCCGGAGGTCAGTACATAAGTCATAACCGAAAACCTTAAACCTATAACCCTAAACCCTCATCCTAACCCAAGAAGTGCGGGAGAGAGAGAGATTTTAAATCTGATGCTCTCATTTTCCCCCACTTAACAAGGGTGAGAAAGGCTTTAAAATAATCCTAAAGCCTCTCACTGAAGCTAAAACCAATGGAGCGAGAGAGGCCTTGATAGGATTTATAAGCCAGGAGCCCTTAGACCTGAAGTCAATGGACTCTCCAGCTGTTAAATGGAGCACATGTGCCAAGAAATTGGTTCAAAGACCTTATGGGCACATGTGTTACATGTAAAAATTGAGTTGATATACGAAGATCAGCTGTTGTCTGATCAAGACCGTATATCAGACTCATGTTTTTTATCAGACCGAGTCTGTTGATGCTGGTTACGTCATAACGATAGACACACAAGGTGCATACGGTTAGGGAGAAGAAGTGTTTTCGATTGCGATAGCAGAGATCCGCCGTGGTGGTAAAGGAGCTTGGCAACAATTGTATGTGAAATCTTTGATGACGACGAAAACAGTGATAAGGGACACACAGGGTTGATTTGAGAAGCTGAAATCATTGAAAAAGGGGTAAAGGTGTTTGTTTAGGAAGTTTCAATTTAGGAAATAAGGGTTCACCAGAATGCATGTTTTTACAAAGAAAGATAAGTATGGTGAATGGGTTATGTTGTGTAAAACATTGGTCCAATTTATAGAGGCCAAGCAAGGGTGCAAATGCAAATTTGATTTCAAAAAGCCTTTTAGAGAAATTTGCATCACAAGGACAGCGTGTAGAAATCACGCGACTAATAATTGGATAAATTTACGGCGGATTGACATATCAAGATATCTGGGGCGATAATTACAAGATATGTCAAATCGCGCCAACTTAGGGAATAGAGACTACTATTCTAGACTAAGTTTTGGCGGTAACACTTATCCCAAGAATTGGCTTGATTCGAGAAGAATCAGATTAGGTCAACCAAAAAATCGATTACATACAAATCGACGATAAGGAAGATCGGTTGAACTTGAAACCTCAACAAATCGGATGTATCGCCTCTATGAAAACATAAATATCGGTTGAAGGGGGAACTTCAACTGATCGAGGATGATCAGAAGGGAAATCAGACACAAAATGAAACAGATCATTTGAAAAGAACAGTTGGGAAATTATAAGGTTTAGACAGAAAACTAAGATCAACAAGTGGAATCAACTTCAAGTGGTATTGACTGATTACTATATCAGTCAATCAGATACGCCTTTCTTTCCCTTGTTATTTGCTTATTCATCGGATTTTATCTGTTTTTATTTGCCTTCAGACGCATTACATGTGGTGTACGATCCCCGCAAATCATTTAATGAGGACGTGGGGTACATGTATTAATTGCTACAAAAATGGGCTTTTAAATCCAAAAGGTTTTCGTACGTGCTTTTCCCAACCATTTGATCAAAACCGCTTAGTCTGGATCATCTATCTTTTCAAACGGTTGATCTTCAATCTTGTCTTTTTCCCTCCTCATCTTTATAAGGTTCATCAAAAAAAAAACCCTACCAGAGTTTTCCAAATCACAAACTTGCGTTTTATTTTCTGAAAACTCTCCAGATTACTTCTTTGCGATTCAAAGCGTTTTTCTTAGAGTCTCAAATCGAAAAAAAGCGAATCGGGTAATTTCGATAATTTGATGAATCATTCGTTTTAAAACCATTGATCTTAAAGATCTTGTCAATCGCCGATATCTCAGATTGTGTTTTATTGTCTCTTGATTTCGCTTATGTGATATTCTTAGTATTTATGCACAATTTTAACCGAATCTATCTTATCTGTAGATGATCACTTACGGTATGGGTAAAATAATGTGCAACTATACGGAACTGACATTAAGGATTGTCGAGGACAAGTTCGTACAATTTGGGGTGACAAAGGATCCGGAATCAATGGAAGTAGAGGAAATTCTGAAGAAAGCAGGACTTGAGAAATATTGTCTTTGCTAACGCAATCCCGGTGATGCAAAGATGAAGCCCTCAATTCTTAAGGAATTTAAGGGTGGATACAGATGCTCCAGGAGAAGAACTACTTTCGGCAAATAACGGAGAAGAGATCGACCGGCGAATGAGGATATAACTCTTCGTCATTGACCTACCAAAAGGACGAATCTCGCTTTGCTCACTACAGGGAGAATCAAGATGATTTGATCGAAATGAGCTCATCGAGAGGCCGACAAACATCATCGTCCGGGCTTTGTCGAGTTATAATGCTCAAGAGGAAATACCGATTGTTGTTTGATATTTTGTCAAAAACAATTATGGGTATTTCATTCAGCCCAGATGCTCTTACATCAGTCAAACTGTACAACATGGCTGCAATAATTGATGAAGCCAAGAACATCAATTGGCATGGGTTCCTAAAGGCCATTCTACTCCAAGAACATGATAAATTTGGAGTTGATGAGTGGAGGCAGTCTATCGAAGAAGAGGATCAACAATCTCAACAAGGTTGCGGTTATCCTACAAGACAAAATGCCAAATGCCGGATGGGAACATAATGGATGAAGCCCTACAAGGCATTCCTCTCCACCACTTTAGCCATATTTGGGCCACCAGACAATGATATGAGGCCAACTCCCCCAAAGACTAAGAAGGGAAAAAGCAAGGAAGCAACTTCGTCTACACCAGAAGCCCCCCCGAAGAAGAAAAGAAAACTGGTGAAGGTCCAGGAAAAGAGGCCGAAGAAGGCGAAGCAAGCCTCCATGACTCTGATGCTAGAAGATGAGTCAGATGAAGAAAGAGCGCCAGATCAGTCTGTTGCACCACAAAAATCAGGTGAAAAATCAGACAGGCAGGCTTCTCAAGATGAGAGCTCGCCAATTCATTCTGAGGAAGAAGTACTAGACGAACGATCTTCTTCTCCTCCAGCTTGAGCTGATTCACCACTCAGACTAATGGCTGCTGAGCATGTCTCTCCTACTCTTCCACCTAAAAATCGCAATCAGCCATTAATTCGCGAAAATCGCAGTGGTTCACAACCGTAAACCTTACTGTTGTGGAACCAAAGAATCGCCTCCACAATGAGAACCTCTGCAGGTCGAGCCTATCGGACAACTTCCACCTACTCAAGCACCACGGAACCCTCCACATCTCATCAACCGAATCTGGGATGGACAATTCTCGAGTCTAGATCATCAAAGACCATCACAGGAAAATAGTCGTAATGCAAATCGAACGAGAAATTGATGAGATGTATCCAGAACTGGTCGCCCATCCTGCTATTAGAGAACAAGTCATGGAGATCCTCACCTGGAGAGATCTCAGATTAAAAAGTTTCTCAGATTTCATAATGATTATTGAGCAAATGGGCGGTCTTGATGAGTTTGCAGATTTTGATTTCTATATGAGGAAATCGCTAGCGTAGGATCACCAAATTTTGTTAACTACTCGAATCTATCAAAGCTCGATCCATGGTGAAGTTCGATTGATTCAACAAGGCGAACCGGAGATCGCTCAAGAAGCTCTCAAGCAGATGCTACAATGAAGGATACAGAGGCTGCCGATGATAGTGGAATCGGTGTTTGCAGATTCATGACCAACCACCGGAGGCACAAACAATCGAAAATCGATCAAGTGGGATAAAAACATTCCAACATCACATATAACGGTGATCAACTTGGAGATCGGATCATGTTTCAAAGATCTCCGAAAAGAAGAAATTGAGGGAGTGATAGATCGATCGGAGGCAGATTGGCCTCAAAGAAATAACAGATAAAAGGGAATTGGCTATTTCCAGACATTGCATTTTATCAAAGACCAGTTCTCCCAAACGTGACCCTGTGGTATGCTTTAACTTATAAAATCCGTGGATGACAAGTCGATTCAGGTGGATCAACAACAAGTTTTTTCGATGCTCTTTGAAAAGCTCGATTTGACGAGAAGACAAACTTGACAAACCGATCTTTACATTTTCTTCGCCATCGAATCTGTCAAGATCGAAATGATCTCGAAGGTTCAACTTCTAACCGCTCAGTTCGAGGCTTATCATTGCGAGATCTCAACAGGGCAATATCGATCGATTTTGGTTCCCTAACTTCCCACCTCACGCCGCTTTTTGATCAAACCAAAAAGGGGAAGGACGGATCGAGAAACCAACTTATATGATCGAGAACAATGAGAAGATCTAAAATTGATGTTGAAGCTATGGACAAAGACTAGACCATCTGGATCTCTTTGCTAATGAAGTCTCTCGAAAAAGATTGAAAAATCAAAAGGCAAGAAAGGTAGGCTTCTTTGCTGGTCTTTGGGACATTACAAAAGGTAGGCTGCTTAAGGGTCTTTGGGACATCACAACTTGTATGCCTACTCGGACTAAAATAGTCACAAGAAGACAAATAGCCGGATCTGGCCGATAAAGAATCGCCGAGTATCCAAAGAGCAAAGTTCTTTGAAGAGGCCCAAAAAAAGAAGAAGAAAGAAGGGCGTAAAAATTGACAGAGGCGTAAAATCAAGAAAAAATTCGGATCGAGAGCGAAGAAAGGAAATTTGGAAAAATCATACGGAACCTCATTTTGCCAAAGAAGAGTTGATGAGATCATTCCAAAAAGCTGCCGCACATGCTAAGAGGTTTGAGGAATGGAACAAGATCAGAAGTGAATGGCTTCGGATGCTTTTTTGTCCTTAATCTTGTTCCACGAGAAGAATCTCCGGATGATGAATTCCTCAATTTGGTTAGAAAATAAATATCCATTTTTCAAGTATCCGGAAAATGAGGCCAAACTTATCAATGTAAAAATATCTCACCAAGAGTATGATCGATGGATTACTCGAAGAAGGCAGATGGTTCATTTTGATGATTGGCATTTCAGAGATTCTACTTTGACATCCCGAGCAAAACGCATATAATCGATCCTCGGCGAGACCAATGATGTCAAATGGAAACTATATCGGATCTTCAACGTACCTCAAGATCAAAGAGATGCGGAAGGATACAAGCCTAAAGAGTGAAGAATCGAAGACTTCTCGAGGATCATTTTTTTTTAAATTCAAACTTTTACGATGTAACATGTAATCAACATATCTAATGAGAAAAGTTTATTTTCTGATCCTAAGACAAAATCTCATTGTCTTCTGATTATGTGCTCTTTACTGTTCTATATTTATCAACTGTGTTTGGTTTCTCAGTGTTTTGGTTTTTTATCAAAAAGGGGAAATTGTTGGGAAATTTATAGTTTTGATAAAAGTTCGTAAACACATGTAATAGGACGATCGGACACATTAGGATCGATGTTTATATTACCGTTTATAGAATACCGGTTGATAATTCTTTGTATAGAACAACCGATGTAATAGATAGGTCACATATTTGGGGAATCTCAATATGTATAAGTCGATCTGGAAATCCAAAGAAAAGCTGATATCCGACGGGCCAGAATGCTAGAGAAGAACAGAAGATCAGATCGATCTGATCTAGTCAGATATCTCAGCTGAAGTCATAAAGCTCAAACTGGGAATACTTGAAGATCGATGACTTCGGAAGATCGCAGACAAAGAAGACCTACATCACCGAAGTCCGCTAGTTGAAGCTAATAAGTTTAGGCGATCGATTTCGATCGATCGGTCGTCTCTCAGGTCGATGTTTCACCTAATCATACGCCTATGATCCGAACAAGAAGAATGTCAACCTTAGTTGGAAGAACAAACCTTCGAAAAAATGCATCATTAACCAATAAGAACAAGACACGTATGATGGGAGCCTACAATTAAGGGATTTGATGTTGCTCTCTCTAACGGCTATAAAATACAAGTTCACGCTTTTTTCGGCCATGCCGTTCTCAAGACGTCACATCAATCTGCAAGAAACTACCTAATATAATTTGAAATTCATATTGCTCTCCAACGGCTCTTTGATTTCAAGGTCTATAAATATGGGATCACACTTGAGTGAAACACGGAAACACCGAACAATCAAGAAGCTCAAGCAATTATCGATTTCCGCACGAAGAACACAATCAAGAAGATTATTTTATTAAGTGTTCATCCCATAAGTTCTTAGCATATAAATCTTTTCATCTAGGCGATAGGCTACCTTAAACACTAGAAAAGATTTCATAGTTGGAACCAAAACAATCTTATCCAAACCCAAGTTAGGTTAAGTTGTTTAGCAAGATTCGGATAGGGTTTCTAGTTTCGATTTCGGGATCGGTTGAGTGAGAACTCCTTAAATATCCGTCGATTATCTTGTGTTGAACTAACACATAAAACTAAGTTCGGGTTGGTTAAGTTGGTGCCCCTTGTGATAGGGAAGAGTGGACGTGGGATCGGGTTTGTCCGAACCACTATAAATCTTGTGTGCCTTTACCGCTTTGATTAATTTGTCTACACAATTGCACACAACCTTTAAAGCGCATACATATTCTAAGTTGAGATCGGCTAGCACCAAGCACGATCCGATCAAGCTTGACACTTTAGTCAACTGGTTAAAACTCTAACTTTGGAATCTGATTTATGAAAACTGTTTTTTCACGGGTAAAACTTAAGCTTCCGCACACATCAGTTAAACTGATAGTTACCGAACTAATCTGCCTTCAGGCGATTAGTAAGTTGGTTATCAGCCCAAACTGATTCACTCAAGACTCGATCAAAGCTAATCGCCCACACCGATCTGCAAGACAAAAAGTTTTCAGAAGTCTATTCACCCCTCCCCTCTAGACTTCTGCCCTCACTAAACCCGTTCGGGACCTACAGTTTTCTTGAGAGTAGATCTCTATTACATGCTCTACAATATGCCAAACCTTATTATCTTGCTTGGGTTGCTGAGTTTTATGCGAATTTGAAGAAGAGTTGTGGTAATAGGCAGTCTACAAATTATGGGAAAGTAAGGTTTAGATACAATGTAGTTACCATTACCCCTAGGATTATAAACATCTTTCTGAAAACTAAACAAATGGAAGATGATTCTGGAGAATTGGACATAGGGGAAGTGATGTTTGTCATCACTAGTGGTAGACATTCTGTATGGACTTTACAATTTTCTGCTGCAAAACTGACCTCTTTATACTCTGTGATGCATAAGCTGCTAGTCTCTAATTGGTTGCCTTCCAAGAATTCTACTATGTTAACCAAGGAACATGCATTTTTGTTGTACAAGATTGTACACCTGAACAAGTTCAACATGGGTCAAATCATATTTGACAACATTGTATCCTATGCAGGTAAATACTCTGAAGGAACCATTCTGCCATATCCAAGCTTGATATGTCAACTCTTGGATAGACTGGAGTTTGAGAGACCTAGAGGTGAGAGGATCAGTGGTTATATGCCAAGTTTTGGTATCTCACATGTACTGAGGTCTGGAAACCGCACTGTTGATCTACCTTTGGAAGATGATGCACCCAAGCCGAAAATGTTGCCCATCCTGTTGGCAACATTCCTTATACAGTAACCAGAAGAGATGGTACACCCTCTGCTCATTTTACAAATTGTTTCATTACTGATCAAATTCAATCCATCCAGCAGAACATAGATGCTCTACTTAAATAACAAACCTTCTGGAGAAGCCTGCTTTCTACTCCAACAAGGGGAGGATCACCTGATGATGGTCCTGATGATGATGGTAATGATGGACCTGGTCCATCTGGCCATGCAGGTGATAAGGATGATGTACCAGATGCTGGTGATAATGCTGCTGAGGATGATGATGGTGCTGCTGCACAAGATGATCAAAATGATGCTGAAGACAGAGAGGTTGATGATGATGTACAAGATGCTGTGAATGAGGCTGTGGAGGATGCAGTGAATAATGTACTCAATGTTGCTGCTGCTGAACAAGTTATTCCTGATCCTGCACCAATTGACCCTACAACTGATGATAGCACTGATGAAGATCTGAGAAAGACTCCAGACAGGGAGAACATGTCTCCTGTGAGTATTGCTTTGCTTGATGAGATGTATGGTCATGAAAATTGGTGAACAGATTCAACACAGGGGGATTTTTTGATGTATGGGGGAGCATTTGCAGATTATGGAGATGCAGTCATTCCAATGGCCCAGTCCTTCCCTATACTTCACTATAAAATTCCTTTATGTATTGCAATCTTTTATTTACTGCTCTTTACTTAATGAACTCTGTTAATGGACAATTAGTTGATAGGTTTATGATTATGTCATTTACTTTCTGTTGGATATTTTGGCCTAAGTACACTGCTGATGTACTTAGTGCTTGTTTTGGTTGTTTGTTTTAAAATTATGATTTGGTTGAATAGTAGTTGTTCTCTGAATGACTATTATTTGTTTCTTTCCTGACACGGTTCGGATGTTGTTTTTAACATCTGGTGTGTTGTAGTAGAAAGACCAAATTGGGGGAGTTTGTTGATGTTGCACGGATGTTGTTCCAGATATTGGACAACATTCTGCATAACATCTTAAATTTGCCCTTTCTCCTAACACTGACTCCGTTTTTATTAGATGTGTTTTTCTATGTTTCCTACATTGCAGGTTGAAGACAATTTCGGATATTGTCAAGCGGTTGCACTGATGGAGTAAGAATAGAAAGATCATGGGTGGTTACACCAAGATCATGGAGATAGTGGAGGAGATCTTCAAGGCTGTCCACACCAAGTGGATAGGACAATGCAGTTGGTCTGAATGTCTATCAATAGACTGCATTGGTCGACATTCAAGTTTGAGTTAAAGTGAAATCCCATTTGCTCTACTCCAAACTTAAGAATAGCATCCGAGACACAACCGTGAGTGGAGTGTGAGGGTCGATGTTATGCCTATTTGTACTAGTCGAGTGTATCCCAACATTTCCCATCAATATTGTGTTTGTCTTAGTAGATCAAGTTTTAGGTTGAATAAGATCACTAGTTACTTGGTTGAATAGATTGATTTTTGGTGTGTGATTTTTCACTACACCTTTTAGGATCTTGTAAGAGATTCGTGTGTATCTCACTACTTGTTATAGAGATGTCTTTAACCATGAGGTTCGTATAGTCTGATTATAGACTATACACAATTTTGGAAATCCTTTGCACTGCGTTTTTATACTTCCGCTGTCATATGTTGTTTTACATGTCTCACAACATTTTCAACAACACTCTGAAAATACACGCACACACACTTTCATATATGTCACTGAGCGTTTGAACAGTGGTTCCAAGTTTAGTGTCACTTATTGAATTTGCATGAATATATATATATATATATATAATATAAATATATAATTATGGATAAACTCTTTTTTTGCCCTTATTTCATAGTTCAAACTCTTTTTCACCCAACCCTTGCACATGGGTCGTGTTGAAATTTAGAGGCACATAAACACGTAATACATGCGCAGCGAAATTAAACAGTTCACCAACAACAAACATATAATTGCATAACTAAATTAAGGGTAAACGTAAACAGAATTTGTACAGCAATTCGTATATGGATTCCTCAACTACGGTAACCACGTAACAATTGTTTACCAATTCACACAGATCTGCTAGCATTGAATCCCCGAGATGAATTTGCTAGGAAAATTCTAACTTAGAGATTTTATGGAGAAAATATGAAGTCTTATTTTATGAATTCTCAAGAGCTCATATATATAGGGGAGACCCAGCTTAAATCTTAAGCTAACCTGATTAGGAAATAAAATCCCTAATCTTGTAAATTAAATCCCATATATTTAATTCCCATATACATAAATCTCTACGAAATTGATTTTCATTTATATCAAATCTCTACGGATATGATTCCATATATATCAAATCCCATAATAATATTCCATATATTATTATTATTGGAATCATATTTAATTAAATAGTAATAATAATTAATTCTAAATATAATTATTATTATATTCTCCATAAATTAAATATTAATATCCAATATAATATTTAATCAATCAACTATAATTAGTAAACAATTGTTACTTGTTGTGTGACCCATAAGCTCTCATATAACGAGCGGTTAGTCAAACTAACGGTCTTAATTGAATCCTAGACAATAAATCAGACATTCTCAATATATGAGGTATGTTGCGAGGAAATGTGCAACTACCTGTAACTGAAACATGAGCTATTACGATGACTTCCTTTCATTCGCGAATACTCGATTAAATCTTGAAAATGATGAAGTGTCTATTCAAATAACTTAATTATTTTATCTCCAATCACTAATTGATCACTTATGTCACACTTGACCACAAAATCCAAGTTGACGTGCATCGACTAATGACTTATATCCATTTATGATGAGAAGATGAGTATTCTCTCTAAATCCACATTGAGGAATGAATCTTATTCTTGGCTCAACTACCACGCACATGCATTTCGTGATGAACTCAATCCTAGTCATATCTACCCATGAAAGGGTGCAAGCGTCAGTCATGGTCAAACTTCATCAATCCACATATATCGTGCGTATTGACCTCAAGTCAAAGAAGTATCACATCGCTCCCACTAACTGAGACACCCATAGACACATATTGTGGAATTACATCAAACAGTTTCTTGGATGGGTATACCAATACCCTCTAAGGTATATGTGCATCCATCATGAGATACCTAGTATCTCGTAGTATGTGAGTTCTTACTACACTCTCTAAGAGTATGATGCAGATCGCAGACCAATCTCAATTGCATCATCAATATCTCATTCTTGATGATCCTTGACCGGGGTTATTTGAGAACCATGCTTAAGTCATCTGAGGTCTCACACCTCAATGACAACATTGGTTCATGGGAACACATATAAGAATAAATGCAAACAATAGGTGTATTGTCATTCATTAATATTAAATGGATAATAATATTAAATCAAACTGAATATTATCGAGTATTATGTCCTTACAATAGATTTCTCTAGGACACTAACACTAATAGGTCGCACATAGGGATCGTTGGTAGATTGCGTATGGGTCGCACGTAGGTAGCGCATTGGTCGCGCGACCTAGTGAGATGAATAGATAAGGTTGAAATGCCATAAAAGAGCATATAAGAGTTTTTTTTTTATCGAGGGTTGCGCAAAAAAGAGTTTTAACTACAAAAGGACATTTTGCATATTTCCTAATATAATTATTCTTCGTACATTTTATGCCTTGTTTTCAATTCTTTACTGACATGGGTTTGTGATAATTGTGTGGCGCAACATGATTTGGTCTTATATATGTAAAATAATTTTGAAACTCAATTAGTTCGCAACTATTATTTTTATAGTAAAATAAAAATACTCTTTAATAACACATGCAACTAATAGTATCAAACTAATATATCTTTAAAAGAATCAACTAATATATTTAAAAAAAAACACAAAATGTAAATTAGTTGTACGATAAAGCTTGTTAATGTAAAACTTTGTCGTGCAACATTAAATAATAATCAATTTTACATGGAATGCACAAATTAATGAGACATGACTTGGTTATTATACATATGATTCATCATAGATGATTTTTTGCTACAACATTATATATGTGAATTGACGTATATTTAAAATCGAATCATATAAATTACGTGGTATTTATGAACTTATCTTATTAATTAATGATATTTTGGCCTTGTTCAATTTGAATGTAGTTGATGCGCGTAAATCATTTGCATGACTATATTACTTAACAGGTCAATTGTTTATTACTTCATATTTTCTTGAAGTATGTAAGAAATAGTTAACGTGTAAAAAATATATGAAGAATGTACAAACGAATATGATATGCTTATTATCCATTAATCCATATGGAAACATAATCACTGGTACACATTTGAAACATTCCTAATTAAGTAATGATATAGCTTGTTCATGTTGAATTTATTTAACATATATGTAAAAGATTAACAAGATTGATAAATTCACCAATTGATTGGTGAGTATCACTAATCCTCTATTTAGTTACAAATTGTACAAAGTAAATAAGGAAAATATAGACACAATTAATTTACAGTTGATTAATCACAATGATTATGGAATAAATCAATGACCTAGAAGATTTATTCCCTAATACCCCCCTCAAGCGATGTCGTGGATGAACTTGAATATAGAGCTTGGAATGGAAAAGCTCAACACCGGGACGAGGAAGACTCTTAGTGAAGATATCAGCTATTTGAAAATGAGATGACACAAACTGGGTGTCAAGTCGGCCGGAGGAGATTAACTCCCGAATGAAGTGACAATCAATGTCAATGTGTTTGGCTCTTTTATGTGCAACAGAGTTTTGCCTTAAAAACAAAGCACTCTTGTTGTTACAAAGACGAAGAGGTCGGGATGGAGGCATGACTTGTGCAGCAATTGAGAAATCCAAACCACCTCTTGAGCAACATTTGCCAAGGCTCGATATTCTGATTCACAACTGGATATCGAGACGATTGGTTGCTTTTTAGCACTCAAAGAGACAAGATTTCAACCTAGAAAAATAGAATAACCATAGGTGGAGCACTGAGACTCAAAGCACCGGGTTCAATTGGCATCGAAGTAGCCGACAATAGAATAATCAGGGCTACGAGTGAAAGATAAGACAAAGTTCAAAGTACCTTTCACGTAGCCGAAGGATTCTCTTCACAAAAAGGAAGTGCACCTAAGTGGAAGATTACAAAAACTGACTGACATGATTAACGGCAAAAGAAAGATCAGGTTTGGTGATATTAAGATACTGAAGAGCACCAACAAGAAAACGATAAAGTGTTGGATCAGAGTGGGGTGATCCTGTACTAACGAGTGACTCTGCTGCAGAAAGTGGAGTAGCAACTGATTTTGAATCCAGTAGATCAACTTTAGTGAGAATTTCACTGGCATATTTTTCTTGACTGAGAAATAAGCCATCAGTGGAGTGAGAGACTTCGAGACCAAGGAAATAATTCAGCTGGCCCAAGTCTTTAACAACAAATTCTTTGTTTACTCGAGCGATGAACCTTATAAGGGAAGACGCGTTGTTTCCTATAACAATTATATCATCAACATATAGAAGTTGATAGATAGTGATATTGTTACGAATGAAGTAGAACAAAGAAGTATCAGCTCGACTGCAATGAAAGCCCAGACTGAGCAGAATGTCACCGAACCGAACAAACCAAGCACGAGGAGCCTGACGGAGTCCATAGAGGGATTTCTTGAGCTTGCAAACATGGTTCGAAAAATGAGGATCAATAAACCTTGGTGGCTGAGACGTGTATACTGGTTTTGTAAGAACGCCATGGAGGAAAGCATTCTTAACATCTAGTTGATGCAATGGCCAACCTCGATGAACAGCCAAAGCCAAAACAATACGGACCATTGCAGCCTTGACGACAAGACTGAAGGTATGAGAGAAATTAAAACCAGTTATTTGAGTGAAACCTTGAACAACTAGATGGATTTTGTACCTTTCTATAGAGCCATCAGAACGACACTTAGTATAGAACACCTATTTGGTAGCTGCAAGCCAGTGAGGATGTTTTGCTGCAGATTTGAACCCCTTTGGTTCTGTAGACACGCAAGAGTAGAAAAAAGACATGTAGTAGCTATATCAACCATATAATGAGGTTTAAAGATTCCCGATTTTGCTCGAGTTGTCATAGAGTGAGATGGTTGAACCACTGGAGGAAGAGAGGCAGGTGCTGGTGCTTCGAGAGGGTGGTTTGCAACCGGAGAAAAGTTTTCAGTTGGAGAGTGAGGAACTTCTGCAACTGGAACATGAGGTGGGCAACTGGATTCTGCAACAACAAGAACTTGTGTTGCTGGAGTTCAACTTCTTCTTCTATAAGAATAGAGGGTAACACATGTGGTGGTTGAGTAGGACAACTTCCATCCTGTGAACTTGGTAGTTGTAAGGAACCAGGTTCGAAAAAATGGAGATATCAATGCCGGTAATATCAACACAATCTTTTTAATTTGAGAATGAAAACGACATCTCGTCAAATTGAGCATGTCAAGTAATATAGAAGCGGGAAGCAGCAGGATCGTAACATTGAAACCCTTTATGAGATGAACTGTACCCCAAGAAAATACAAGGTATACTTCGTGGAGCAAGTTTGTGTGACACGTAGTCATGCAAATAAGGATAGACTCGACAACCGAAAGACTTGAAGTTCGTACATTTAGGCCAGGTGCCAAACAAAACCTCAAATGGAGATTATTTCTGTAAAACATGAGTCGGGAGCTGATTGATTATATAAAGAGTTACAGAGAAGGCCTCTAGCCAAAAGTGAGCCGAATAGATGCATGAAACATGAATGAGAGGCCCGTTTATGTATTGTGGTGATGTTTGTGTTCAGCTCTACCATTCTGTTGAGGTGTATCTGGACATAAAATAAGATGATGTATTCCTTTTGAGAGGAGAAAATCACGAACACTAGTATTAATGAACTCAATGACACCACCAATTTGAAACACCTTAACAGAATTGGAGAATTAATTGCACACAAAAGTATGTAAACGAACAAATGATTCATAAAAATTAGATTTAACCTTTAGAGGATATAGCCACGTAAAGCAAGAAAAGTCATCAACAAAGATCAGATAATAACGGTAACCATCTCTAGAGAAA
The DNA here is from genome assembly GCA_037126765.1 of Stenogyne calaminthoides. Classification (NCBI taxonomy): domain Eukaryota; kingdom Viridiplantae; phylum Streptophyta; class Magnoliopsida; order Lamiales; family Lamiaceae; genus Stenogyne; species Stenogyne calaminthoides. The sequence goes on along the minus strand of JBBCBC010000003.1, from coordinate 7,172,641 downwards.
ACAGGGGATGGTTTCTACAAGTCACAATGAATCAAATCCAAAACAGCAGTAGCACATTTTTCATTCAACAAATACGATAAATGTTTGCTCTTAGCAATTTGACAAGGAGAGCATAAACCAGGTTTAGGCAACAAAGATGTAACTGGCAAATGTCCCAATTTATCCAAAGCGGAAATAATAGTAAAAGGAACATGACCTAGTCTATGATGCCAAATCTCAAAAGAAGCTTTAACAGTAGAAGTATGTAAAGCTGCCACCAAAGCTGATAGTCCCTGTTCCAGTATATATAATCCATTACTTCGTCTGCCCCGGGCCAGTGGTTCCTTTGTTAAACAATTCCGAATGACAAATGATTTATCAGTAAATAACATGTCAACAAGGAAATCCGAGGTTAACTTGCTAATGGACATTAAGTTCTTAGTGATGTTCGGAACCACCAAAACATCTAACAGTTTAATATTTTGAGTAACATCACATGAACCAATATGAGTAATAGGAATATAATTACCATTAGCAACAACAACTTTACCATTGTAATTATAGGTCTTAAGTGTGTCCATATTGGATCGATTCAGAGTCATATGAGTCGAGGCACCAGTATCAAGGAATCGATTGGAGGCATTAGTTGGAGAAATGTCACACTGAGTATCAAATGCCCGAGCAAGATTTGCTGAATTATTGGAGGGTCGAGCATAACGTTGTGGACAATGATTGGCGTAATGCTCACCGCGACAAATTTGACAATGAGGTGGGCGTTTACCCTTTGAACCATTATAACCTTTACCATGTTGCTTACTGACACCAGCTGAATTACCATTGGAGCCACCAGAATGACCACCATAACCATTGAAACAACTATTGTGCGAGCATCCACCCGAACATGCCGATCCATGCGAACCACCATTAGAAACACCAGAACCTGCCGATCCATGCAAACTATGTGAGCATCCACCTGAACCATGTGAACGATGGTTCGCGGCAAATGTCAGAACAAGGGCAGAAGAGGGTTCCATTGGGCTAGGGTTTCCATGTAAAAACTCAAAATTCTTCGCTTGATGTAATAAATTGCGGAACGAGGTCATAGTAGGTGCATCATGCATCTGTCGGCGAACATCGCGAATTGAGGTTGATACCAGTGAGAAACCAATGTATTTTATCGTCCTCAGAGACAGTGTGTCAGACGGATGCGAGTTTATCGCATATGAAGCGAAACTTCTTGTTGTAATCTTCAACGGAGGTGGTGCCACACTTCAAACTGGATGATTCCTGGTGAAGTTGGCTGATGCATGCTACGGATGAGTTACTATACTCATCATGTAATGCAATCAATGTAGATTGGGTCGTCGCACAGTCGATCACATCCGATAGAGCTTCAACGGAGAGGGTAGAGAGCAGAAGACAAAGTACTTTCTGGTCAATTGTGTGCCAGGAATTATAAGCGGGGTTGAGCTCGGTTTTACCGTCGGAGGTGATTGATTCTCGCGGCGGAGTGAGAGAGCCATCAATATATTTGTAGAGATCATAGGAGAAGAAGGTCGGAACCACAAGTCGACGCCAGAAAAGGAAATTAGAAGTAGACGATAGTTTGACATTGATTAGATGTGAGAGAGAATGAAGAGGGATAATCGGGGCGGTTGTTTCAGCCATGGACGAGAGGGGTAAGGTAATGTTGTTAGGAAATTTGTAGTTTCGATGGAAGTTCCAAAACAGATAATGTAATAGGACCAGTCAGACCTGTTAGCTGACTGATGATCTAGATATCAGATTAGGATGACCAGCTGAAATGTATAGACAACTAATGTAACAAGATAGGTCACATATTGAGGGGGACTCAATATGTATAGGTTTAGTCAAGAAGATCAGAAGACCTACATCAGAAAGGGAGAAGTCAAGTCTGCAAGTTGTGCTAAGACAACCTGCATCAGAAGACTCAATCAGGTAGACTGATCAGCTTGGACTGATCAGGTCAGCTCTAATCTGGTGTTCACAAGAAGAACATCATGTTGGGATTATACTGAAAAGTATGCATTTTACTTTGTATAATCGAAACTGAATTTTCAGACTTATTTACTGAAATAAATTTTTTATCACTGATGCTTTAAATATGATTGAATGTTACATATATTTACTGCATAACTGTTCAATAATTCGTACATGTTACATTGTAGTTAATTTAGTGATACCAGATCACAGAAGATTAAATTAATAGTCCCTTGTAACTGTACGTTATTCACGATCTAGATGGAAATGAACAACCCATCGTGAAAGGTTGAAATGTAAGGCTCAGATTGGCTTGTCTTGACCAAGAGATTACACTAGTGCATGACTGATGCACTGAATAGGACCTACAGGAGGATAAATTCTTCAGAACTGAACAAGGAAGAATTAGACCTCAGTGGTTCGTTATTTCTTAACCTTCGTCCCTTAAATAGGATCACGTGGGATTGGTAACTATTGCTTTGACTTATCATGGGTAGCGAATCAATGAGATTCAATACTTTTTATCTTGGGCAATATTATTGGTCACATGTGATTACTAAGATTTAATACGAAGAATCGTGTGCAAGTACGCTTGTTCGATTTGCCCCCTTGGGAGTTTCATAAGCTTTATCATACCAAATCTTGCAAGTGGAATTAGTTTCCGGTATGGATAATAATGTTGAACCGTTCCTTGACCAAGGACGAAAGATATTAATTAACGGAAAGCTATTTCAGTGGCTTGAATTAATTAATGGGCTAGATAATCTTAAACACGGGAAATAATGACCGGGAGCCATATTGACTGTAATATGGGTTAAGATGGATAGTGCAATATTAATTATGTAGTGGGATTAATTAATATTTATGGGCTTGAATTATATTGTGGCTCAATATTAGATATTCAAGGTCCATTAGAAGGTCCAATCTTAATTCTCCTAAAGGCCCCCTGAGTAGCCCAACATATAGTCCAATAACTGAAAAAGGTGATTAAAATAAAATAAATATTGTTGCTTATTTTTCCTAATATTTTCGAAATTTATGGATAAAAGAGGGAGAAAGATTTTCTTTGAATTTTGTTATGGAATGAAGATATGTATTCTTGGAATACAAGATTATCTCATTAAATTCAAGAAATCTCCCACTTGGTTATTCATGAGGATATTTCGAAATTTTTAAATATAATGGGCAAGAAAGATTTTCTTGATTTTCTTGAAAAGATATTATGGAAGATATGTATTTCTTGAAATACAAGAATATCTCATAAATTCAAGAAGATCCAAATCTTGGATTCTTGCATCATTTTTTTCGAAAATAATCCATATTAAGGAGGTGGGATTTTTGTGGAATATTTTAATTATGGGAAAAAGAATATAGGAGATATATTCAAGATTTCTTGGTGATCAAGAAAATTCTTTTCCCACATTGGTTTTCTACTGAAAAAATCGACCACTTCTCTCCTATAAATAGGGGATGATTCTTTCATTCCCAAGTACAATTCCATGTGCTGGAAAAATTAGCAAATCCACATAAGTGGTGCAACAAAGTTTATTTTTTCCTTTTGTTAATTGTTCGACAAGTGTCCTTCCACCGGATAGTTGAGCAAGGGCTAAGGGAATACTTGGGAAGTCCTTTTGGTTAGTCCGTCCAACCGAATTCACTGCCATCCCGAGAGGTACGTTCACGTAAACCCGTAGATTCCTCATGCGTAGGTTTTACGTGGCTTATTATATGCATGATATGTTGTTGCAATTATTATTTGAATTAATATAGGATTAATTCATGCTAGTATTAATTAAAGAATTAAATTTGTATTTAAATATTCATCCCGAATAGATCTGTGCAGCCTATTTCCCAACACATCAAGACATACACGAGCATCAGACACGAAGAATGTCAACCTAAGTTGGTAAATCAAACACTGAATAAGTGTACTTGATAACCAATGAGAGCAAGACACGTATGTACGGAGCTGACATTGCAGGACGAGGTGCTTCAGAGTTAAACGGCTAGAAAGGACAAGCTTGCATGCTTTCGGCCATGCCGCCTCTGTGCACATCAAATCGGACCTGCAAACCTACCTTAAATAGACCAAAATTCAAATTGCTCTTCAACGGCTAGTTCGAATTTCGTGCCTATATATAGGATCAAACCTTCATAGTAAGGTTACGGAAATTATCATCATGCTCAAGCTCTAGCAAATTTCCGCACGAAGAACACTAAATCGAAGCATACTTTCTAAGTGTTCATCCCATTGTTCTTAGCATAGAATACTCATCCTCTAGCTTTAGGCTACTTAGACGATAGGATAGTATTCCAGTTGGAACATTACAAATCTTATACCCAAACAAAATTTAGGTTAAGTTTGTTATAACAAGATTTCAGTCTAGGGTTTCTAGATCTGATTTCTGGGATTGGTTGAGTGAGAACTCGTGAAACATCTGTTGGTTGTACTGTGTTGGACTAACACATTAAGCTAAGTCCAATTGGTTAAGTTGGTGCCTCTGTTGATAGGGAAGAGTGGACGTAGGACAAGTTGTCCGAACCACTATAAATTTATGTGCCTTTATCTTGCTTTACACTTAACTGCACACTACTTGTTATCTGCATGCATATTCTGAATCTGGTTCAGATTAGCATCAAACTACTGAATTGATCAGCTTGACACTTTAGTCATCTGATCTAAAACAGATTAATAAGAAATCTGATTGAGTAAAACTGGTTTTCACACGAGTTAACTAATCTTCCGCACCATCAGTTAAACTGATAGATGCCGAACTGATCTGCCTCCGAGCAATCAGTAAGTAGGATATCAGCCCATACTGATTCACTTCGCACTCTGATCAGGCATACTTGCTAATCACACCTGATCCACGAAAAGTTTTAGAAGTCTATTCACCCCTCCCCTCTAGACTTCTACCCTCACGAAAACTCATTCGGGACCTACAAGTGGTATCAGAGCAGTGGTTGTTCCGACCACTGGCTTTGAGTATCATCGGTTCTTGAGGAAGAACCGTTGTGGTCACTTGAACTGATCTTGAAAAACCGTTTTTAAAACTCATACTTTACAAAATCACCACAAGCATGGATAACACTTAAGGAATGCATCATAATTTACCCATGTTTTCTGTTGATGAGTATGCAGACTGGTCTATCGACATGAGAGACCATCTGGGAGTGATAAGCAACAGAATAGATGAGATTCTTGAGATAAGACCGATTATCGTCTTATCACTATAACCCAGCTGAAGCAGGAGATCCTACTCAACCAGTTAGAGCAAGAATCAGAAAGAGTCCCTCTCTGATGGATGCAGATGAGAGGAAGTTGTCAAATCTGGATACTGTTGCCAGACATCTCATCATGAAAACTATGGATTCTACTACACGAGAAAAGGTGAAGTACCTAAAGACTGGTAAGGAAGTTTGGGATACACTTGCTGAAATCTGCAGAGGAAATGAACAGATTAAGGACAGCAGACTGCAAGCTGAGCTGGTGATATTTGAGAAACTTAAGATGCTACCGAATGAAACAGTTGATCAATTTGATGGAAGGATCACTCGTGGAGTCAACCGACTTCGTGATCTAGGACGCATAATTTCAAACAAGGATATCAACTACAAGATTCTCAGATCGCTGACCAAGAAATGGGATACCAAGGTGACCGTGATTAAGGATTGTCAAGATATTGCTACCATGAAGCCAAATGACCTAATCTTCAGTTTGAAAGCCCGTGAGTTTGACCTGATTGAGAGAGGACAAGGATCAGATGATGTCCCTGATGAAGCTGCTGCAAATTCTACTAAATCTGTTGCATTCTAGCAACCAGTAGCAGTTCACGAATTGTTGAACCAGTTGGAAACATCATCAGCCAGGCCGAACATATTGCACTACTAATGAGAAAACTTGAACGAACAAATGTTCAGATGGGCAAGTACAGAAAGTTTTACGATGACTATCGACGAAACAGAGGAAGAGATCGAAGATCTTCTAACAGATCACAAGAAAGGTATCGTTCTTCAGATGATAGGGATAACAGAAGAGATGAACGAAAAGACGATTACAGAGATGAAAGGAAAGATGATCGTAGAGAGGATCGCAGATAAAACAGACGAGATGATATATCAGATAAGAGAGTTTCTGATTACAGATAAGGTGGAAAGTCTCTTGACAGATCTTACAGAAGAAATGATTCTCCCAACAGAGGAAGTTCTGGATATTTAAGGGTTTGCTATATCTGTCAGAAACCAGATCACTACAGTGCTGATTGCCCCGACCTAACTCCCAAGGAAAGAGAAGAAAAGCAGAATAGAAGAGAACAAAAGGTTCCGAGACAGAAAAGCAATGGTTGCCGACACATTTGGCATCAATGATTCTTATCTGTCTTCAGATGACTCAGGTTACTCATCTGTTGAAGATTTCTGTCTGATTACCACAACTGATGATGTCGATGATATGAACTTCTCATCTGATGACGACATCCGCTCTGGCGGGCAGAAGCGAGATCAACTGAGGTAATCTCTAAACCTTCCGGGTTCCATGTTCTACACCTGTTGTGCTAAGCACATCTGCTGGAGAGATTAACTTGCAGGTCTACAATGACCAATTGCTTGATGATCTCTCTAATGCAATAGATACTTATACACGAGTGGAAGTTGAGAAAAATAACCTAAGGGCTAAGAATATCCGGCTTGTCAAGAAAATTGAAGCAAGCAAAAGCAATTTAAATCGTTCGGAAGATGACTACGTAACTAGAGTTTCGAAAGTCAAGATTAATCGATCAGGAAAGTCGATTAAGGAACAATTGACTCTCAATGAACAACAAGCAGGAGAACTCAAAGTCCTTCAGGCTAAGTTTGATGAACTCTTCCGAATGCATGAGAATCTGAAAACTACTGAGGACAGTTTGCATAAGAAAATAGAGGTTTTCACGAAATCATCTAAGACCGTTCAAGATCTGAACAACTATTTTCGTACGCCAACTGATAAGAAGGGAATTGGGTATGAGAACCCTTCTGGATCCTCAAAAGCCCCATCTGGTTCACATCAGAAAAGTGTAACCAAACGAGTTTCTGATAAAGATACACGAAATGCTAAATCTGTATCAGATAAGGAAAACGGATCAGCTGACCAGGCAAGGCGAATGCCAGATCAGAAAGGAAACATAAATGGACCCCAACTGATCAAACATCAGCCTAGGGATCAACAGAAGAATTTTGTTCTTCTGAAGAGACCTCAGCCAAATCAGCAGAGTAGGCCTCAGTCTGGACCATCTCGCGAGGGACAGTACCAGCTGAAGTCAACTCAATCCAAGCTGCCTAACAAGCAAGCTAAGGGTAAACTGCTAAGACCATCTATGCCAAAAAGATGTGAATCTTTTAATGGTAGCAGTCATACCTACCCTCACAATCAGAAACCTAGGGCTGCTGCACCTGAGCCCCACCGGATTAAAAGAAGGCAAATTTCAATGAAAAATCCCAAGTCTTCTGATTCATCCAAGGCTCACACTAATAATCATACTGACCAGATTACATATGCAGAGATGTATGATTGTGTAGATGTTTATGGGAGATAAATCAAGCCCTCTGTTTTTAACAAAGGTGTCAGATTTGTTTGGATCTCGAAAGGTACATCTAACCCCCCAGGACCCGATTCTACTGGGGTACCTAAAATCTAATTCGTTCGCAGGTTCGAGTGTGACTGGCAAATAAAGGAGGTGTACAAGCAACTATCTGGTACATAGACAGTGGATGCTCAAGGCACATGACTGGAAGTCAACATCTCCTCAGCAATTACATTGAGAAACCAGGTCCATGAGTTCTCTTTGGTGATGACAACTTTGGTTTTACCAGAGGAGTTGGAACTTTAGTGAATGATGATGTACAGGTTACAGGTGTTTCATACGTTGACGGCTTAAGGCACAACCTGTTATCTGTATCACAGTTCTGCGATAACGGATTTAGTGTTGAGTTCTCGTCAGATCAATGCACAATCAGAAATAGAGTGACTCAGTAGATCTTGCTAACTGACTCCAGAAAAGGAACAATTTATACAGCAGATTGGGACAGCTGTCCAAGAAATGCATACTTGATTGTTAAGAGTTCTAAGAGCTCCAGTTGGCTCTGGCACAAGAGAATGAGCCATCTGAACTTCAAGACTCTTAACAAGATAGCAAGGATGTCCTTGGTTGAAGGTCTCCCGAATGAAGTATTCTCTAAGGATCGGACATGTGCCGTATGTCAGAAGGGAAAACAAGTAAAAGCTTCATTCAAAGGGATAACTTCGCCTCCATCCAGCAGAGTATTGTAACAGCTCCATATGGATTTATTTGGACCAGTTACACCTCTTAGTTTCAGTGGACGTAAATACACTCTGGTGGTCATGGACGATTACTCCAAGTTCACCTGGGTTGTATTCTTGTATAAGAAGAGTGAAACTACAACAAAGCTACCTGAACTTCTCAAGAAGATTCAGAATGAGAAGGGTCTCAGCATAGTGAAAATCAGATCAAATAAAGGTACAGAATTCTTGAACCAGTTTATATCTGATTTTTGCTCTGAGTTTGGTATACAACATGAGACATCAGCTGCAAGAACACCACAACAAAATAGCGTAGCAGAAAGGAGAAACAGAACACTTAAAGAAGTTGCACGCACTATGTTAGATGTTCTCTGTCTAAGATTCACTTCAAAACACCCTATGAACTGTGGAAGGGCAAAAAACCTTGTGTTTCCTACTTTCATGTGTTAGGATGCAAGTGTTTCATACATAACAATGGGAAGAGTCAGTTGAGAACCTTCGATGCCAAGTCAGATGAGGGTATATTCTTAGGATATTCCTAAACCAGCAAAGCATTTAGTGTTTTCAACAAACGAACCCTAGTTGTGGAAGAAACACCTCATGTGGTCTTTGATGAGTCAACATCTGATCAAGAGAAATCTGCCTCAGAACAAGATGTATCTGACAAACCAGAATCGCTGAAAATGGATCAGTTAAGGCTCAAAGAAAAGGACCCAAAATACGTTACTGTATATGTTCCTAACTTTGACCTTGACGATTCACCAGGTCAGTCAGACCCCAAGGTACGTACAAATGTCAGTGAAGAAGCTGTTACAGCTGAGACAATAACAACTGAACCATCTGGTTCAGGGGGAACACCTGATGTTCCGGCGGACATACTTCAGCACATGATGAGTCCAACATCAGCTGAGATATGTCCATGCCAAGTGGATCCTACTCAAGTACCTCTTCCAGTCTCTAGTGATGAATCTTTATCAGAAGAGGATAATGTTCTCCAAACAGATGATAATCAGGAAAGAAGGACCTGGATAACCAGTCATCCAACTGACCAGATCATTGGAGACCCATCTGATAGAGTCAAAACTAGACATCAGATTGGTGAAAGTGTAATGTATTGTTGTTATCTGTCTTTGAAGGAACCACTCACAGTTGAAGAAGCTTTACAAGATGCAAGTTGGATTCTAGCCATGCAAGAAGAACTAGAGCAGTTTGAGAGAAATCAAGTTTGGGAACTTGTAGACAGACCAACTCATCAAGATGTGATTGGTACTAAGTGGGTTTTCAAGAACAAGAAGGATGAGCACAATCTGATAACCAGAAATAAGGCAAGACTTGTTGCTAAGGGATATTCACAATCAGAAGGAATTGATTATGATGAAACCTTTGCACCAGCCATTCGGCCGTTTCTGGCTTATGCCGCTCATAGGGGATTTACTGTGTATCAGATGGTTGTAAATAGTGCATTCTTAAATGTGGTACTAGCGGAGGAAGTTAATGTTAAAAAACCTCCTGGCTTTGAAATGAGCAACCAAGTGTACCGTTTAAGAAAATCTCTTTATGGACTGAAACAGGCTCCTAGAGCATGGTATGATACACTATCCCAGTTCTTGACAGAAAATGATTTCACCAAGGGATTGATTGATAGGACCTTGTTCAGAATTGAAGACGGTGAAGATATTATGATGGTTCAGATCTACGTGGACGACATAATCTTTGGTTCTCCCAATTAGAAGCTATGCGAGAAATTAAGTAAACTGATGCAAGGGAAATTTGAGATGTCCATGATGGGTTAGATGAGCTACTTTCTAGGTCTTCAAGTCAAACAAGCTCATACCGGGATTTTCATCTCGCAAAGTAAGTACACAAGGAAGGAATTGGCTAAGTATGGAGTTCAGAATTGTAAGGAAGCCAGAATTCCAATGATGAATTCATTCAAAATGGACCTAGATGAATAAGAAAACTAATCAGAAAGAGTATACGGCTTTTATTGGATCTCTACTATACCTGACTGCCAGCAGACCAGATATAACCTTCGCAATAGGTGTATGTGCCAGATTTTAGGCAAATCCGAAGCAAAGCCACCTGGAAGCAACTAAGCGGATTCTTAAGTATCTGAAGGGTACTATAAACCTCGGTTTGTGGTATCCAGCAGATGATAATCTAGAGTTTAGTGGGTACTCTGATTCTGATTACGGAGGTTGTAGGATAGACAGAAAATCAACCTCTGGTACCTGTTAGTTTTTAGGAAGCAAGCTGGTCTCTTGGTTCTCAAAGAAATAGACATCTGTTGCCACATCTACTACTGAAGCAGAATATATGGCCGCAGGAAGCTGTTGCTCCCAACTGCTCTGGTTATGTCAGCAGCTGAGGGATTATAATATTGTAGCTACGAATGTGCCTATTTTCTGTGACAGTAATAGCGCAATTTCCATCACTCAGAATCCAGTTCTGCACACGAGATGCAAGCATGTGGACATCATATATCATTTTATCAGAGACCATGCAGAAAAGAAAAACATCATAATGGAAAAGATTCATACTGATAAGCAAAGATATGACATCTAAACCAAGCCCCTAGCTGAGGTCAAATTTAGAGAGCTATGCAATGAGCTAGGACTACTGGACTTAGGAGATGAAGCACCAGATTACTTTGGTGGTCTGATCTCCAACACCAGTTGGTTAATAAACTTACCAGGTAAGAAGGTCAGATGAAGAGGGAACTTCATCTGATAGATCAGTTGGAAACTGATCGGAGAAGAATGTCAGTTGAGGACCCCAACTAATATGAGGGATAAAACATTGTTGGGAAAATTTACTAAGGCATATGCAACACAGTAAGATCAACAAGAATCAGATTAGTCAGACTTGACAAATGTGGTAACTGATTGATTACAATATCATTCAGTCATATACGCTTTCTGATCTTGTTTACCTGTTTTTCTATCACCTGATATGTGTTATCTGATTTAGCTAGTCATCTGAGCTTATCTATATCTGTGTGATCATTGTTGTGCACATTACTTTATGACGTCATGCCTGCAAGAATTAAATGTGGAAGTAGGATTTATGTATTAAATGCCTTTATTGCAAGTTTTTAAGTCCATAAGTCTACAGCCCCTTAATTCTCAACCACACGATCAGGTAACTTTTCAACCGATTAATCTTGACCATATGTTTTAAAAAACACGGATACTCAAGTTTAAAAGAATATTCGTGTAAATTGTTTTTCCTCATATCTATTTAAACCCTAACACTAGTCTGAGAAAAACTTTTCATCTACTTATTTCTCAAATCTCGGCCTACAAAATTTTACCAAATTAACTCTCAAGTCGAAAGCGATTCAATTGACATTTTTCATACTCCAGATTGCTTGATTTGGTAATTCTTTCTAAGTTTTCTAAAATTCATATTCTAGGGTTATATGTTCAGACATGGCAACTTCTAAGACATCATATGGTTAAACATATAATTGATGAGAAGTACGTCATATTCAACACTACCAACGATCTGGAATCAAAGGAAATCTTGGATTGTCTTAGAGCATGTGGCCTTGAGCAGTTTTGCATCCGGCACTTGAGTAGTGTGTATATCATAGAGTCTCTGGAATTTTTGAGGAAGTTGAAAGAAACTGAGAACAAAGAGTTATACTCATTTGTCGGAGGAAACAAAATCGATGTCACCAACGACGACCTTGGACGGATATTTGGCTTACCCACCGGATGGAATTTTCCAGATGAGTTCACAGCGGAGATGTCAGACAAGGAGTATTTACAGAAGGTGTTGCTCGGGCCAGGGAACATTACAAACATCACCAATGTCAAGGTTCCCTACCTGAAGAGGAAGTACAGATTGCTCTTTGAGATCTTGTCAAGAGTAATTCTGGGAATTGCTTTCAGCCCAGATGCACTGACTTAATAGAAATAGCACGTTATGACGGCCATTATTGAGAAAGCTCCTGACATGGATTGGATGGGGTTATTCAAGAATCGTCTGTTGCAGGAAACCTCTAAATTAATGGTAAATGAGAAGAATCAGGTGGTGTTGTCCAAAAACATCTGCAACATTCACAAAGTTTCAATGATTCTTGCTGATAAGTTGCCAAATTATCCTTGGTCTGAGGCTGGAAGAAAGCCATATCAGGAGAAGTTCAAGGCTCTACTGCACAAGGACGAAGAACTATCTGGTCAACGGGATGACGACCTAACCCCTTATGTGCCCAAGAGCAAGAAGGACAAGGGTCCTGCCACATCTGCGCAGTCTGAGGCACAAGGCCAACCCAAAACTAGGGTTTTCAAAAGGAAGCAGTTGGCCAGCAAACCAACTAGGACAGTTGAAGATGTGAGTGAGAAACGTCAGAAAAAGCTCACTGCAATGCTACCAAAGAAAGTTGGGATGCCGTCTGGAGGTCTTCGGGATGAAGACAGTGATGTTGAAATATTGGAATCTGGTGGTGAGATGTTGATCGAGCAGGCTGGTGAGGAGACCGTTGTGAGTTCTGAATGCACGGTCGGTACGGAGCAAGGGCTGACGATTGTAGAAGAACTTGGTCAGATGGAGACCGGTGAGCAAGAGGGAGTACAACCTGAAGAGGCTCAAGATAAGTCTGAACCTTCTGACTCAGCTCATCCGAGTTCTCTTTTCAAGGGCCATGAACTCACACATTACCCCAGATCACCTACTCCTCCATCTCCCCACCCTGATGCACCCTTACCATCACCTCCCAGATCCCTAGTTCAACATGCCCAACCTGAACCTACTACATCAGAACCCACTCCAACCATTGAGGTTCAACCTCCAGTACCCGCTCAACCTGTCATGCCTCAACCTGAGCCTACTGGACCTCAACTTGAACCAACTTCTTCTATTCCTTCTACTGCCCATCCACAGATAGCTGCTGAGCCTGAGCCATTCAGGGAAGCCACTCCAGACATTCAGACGGCTCAGTAGAAGGCCATGTTCGTAGTCTATCGTCCACAACCCTTTCAACACAAAAACTGTGTTCGAATCTCCTGAACCAGAGCAACCTGTTGTCAAATTTCTGAGGAGAAAAGTTGAAAATTTTCTGAACAAGCACTATTCTTTTCTGGTGGATCATCCGGGTGTGCAACAGATTGTTTCAGATGCCCTATTTTGGAGTGATGTTCGATTACAGCACATCTAGGACTTTCTGTTGGTCCTGGATGCGTACGGGCGAGATGAGTTTGTTGACCTGGAGCTGAGAATGAAGAATCTGACAAGTGTGGGAAGTGCTACTGAGTTAGCAACAGACGCTGATGTCGCAAGGTTGGTCAACAAACTGATGGGCTATCCGGAGATTGAATTTGAGGAAGAATGAGGTCAGTCAGAATGGGACATTGAGCATGCTTCCGATGAACCAGTAGAGGGTGCAACAGATGAGACCCTGACTGGTGAGGCACAAACATCTGCTTCCGTCTTCGTGATTCCGCCTGAAACCCTAGATCAAGTATCCATGTCTATTCTGGATGGGGTAAAGGTATCTGTTGAAACTCAGTTCAACACTCTTGCTGCAAACTTACTGATTCAAATGGACGAAAGAACCAAGCAGCTGGTTGAATCTGAAAGGAATCAAACGGCGAAGAAGCTATCGAAAATATATTCTGAAATTGCCTTAAGCGAGATGGCCAGAGTAGAAACCATGATGCAAAAGCTGGGCCTGGAGGTGTCTATGCTGTCAGATGTCAAAGTTCTTCTGGAAGAAGCGTATAAGTCTCTGATGCAGGCGGACTCTGTTGGGGAAAAAGTTGCACAGATCTATTCGGGGTGAATATTTAAATACAAATTTAATTCTTATAATTATTATTAGCATGAATTAATCCTATATTAATTCAAATAATAATCCAACAACATATCATGCATATAATAATTCACGTAAAACCTACGCATGCGGAATTCTACGAGTTAACGTGAACGTACCGCTTGGGATGGCAGTGATCTGGCAGATTAGACTAACCAAAAGAACTTCCCAAGTATTCCCTTAGCCCTCGTTCGACTATCCGGTGGAAGGACACTTGTGAACGATTTAACAAAAGGAAAATAAATTATGTTGCACCACCTTTGTGGATTTACTAATTTTTCCAGTACATGAAATTGTACTTGGGAATGAAAGAATCATCCCCTATTTATAGAGCATAAGGTGGTCGAATTTTTAAGCCAAAAGTAATGTGGGAAAATCTTTTCTTGATCTCCAAGAAATCTTGAATATATCTCCTATATTCTTTCTCCCATAATTATAATATTCCATAAAATCCCACCTACTCTTTTATTATGGTAATTTTCGAAAATATAGGGTACCAAGAATCCAAGATTTGGATCTTCTTGAATTTATGAGATATTCTTGTATTTCAAGAAATACATATCTTCCATAATATATTTTCAAGAAAATCAAGAAAGTCTTTCTTGCCCACTATATTTCAAAATTTTTGAAATCTTTATTATAGATAACCAAGTGGGAGATTTCTTGAATTTAATGAGATAATCTTGTATTCCAAGAATACATATCTTCATTCCATAACAAAATTCAAAGAAAATCTTTCTCCCAACTTATCCATAATTTTCTAAATTAATAGGTAAAAAAAAAGCAACAATATTTATTTTATTTTAATCACATTTTTCAGTTAATGGACTATATGTTGGGCTACTCAGTGGGCCTTTAGGAGAATTAAGATTTGACCTTCTAATGGACCTTGAATATCTAATATTGAGCCACAATATTATTCAAGCCCATAAATATTAATTAATCCCACTACATAATTAATATTGCACTATCCATATTACAGTCAATATGGCTCCCGGTTATTATTTCCCATGTTTAAGATTATCTAGCCCATTAATTAATTCAAGCAACTGAAATAGCTTTCCATTAATTAATATCTTTTATCCTTGGTCAAGGAACGGTTCAACATTATTATCCATACAGAAAACTAATTCCACTTGCAAGATTTGGTATGATAAAGCTTATGAACCTCCCAAGGGGGCAAATCAAACAAGCGTACTTGCACACGATTCTTCGTATTAAATCTTAATAATATTGCCCAAGATAAAAAGTATTGAATCTCATTGATTCGTTACCCATGATAAGTCAAAGCAATAGTTACCAATCCCACGTGATCCTATTTAAGGAACGAAGATTAAGAAATAACGAACCACTGAGGTCTGATTCTTCCTTGTTCAGTTCTGAAGAATTTATCCTCCTGTAGGTCCTATTCAGTGCATCAGTCATGCACTAGTGTAATCTCTTGGTCAAGACAAGCCAATCTGAGCCTTACACTTCAACCTTTCGTGATGGGTTGTTCATTTCCATCTAGGTCGTGAATGACGTACTTTTAGTTACAAGGGACTGTTAATTTAATCTTCTGTGATCTGGTATCACTAAATTAACTACAATGTAACACGTACGACTTATTGAACAGTTATGCAGTAAATATATGTAACATTCGATAATATTTAAAGCATCAGTGATAAACAATTTATTTCAGTAAATAAGTCTGGAATTCAGTTTTGATTATACAAAGTAAAAATCATACTTTCTAGTATAATCCCAACAATCTCCCACTTATACTCAAAGTCTGCTTTTAAGTATGCTACAACATGTCTCGTGTAGTCTGTGACATCTAATGTCACCTACACGAACCTAATAATTTCTCCCACTTATACTCAAAGCAGATTGGCAACGGTCTTGACACCCATTCCTTCCACATGTCTCTCGAATGTATTCAGAGGCAGACTCTTTGTGAATGGATCTGTTAGGTTGTCCTCAGACACTATCTTTGCCACATCTATATCTTCTCTCTTAACGATATCTCGTATAAGATGGTATTTCCTTTCAATGTGTTTGCTGGCTTTGTGGGCTCTTGGTTCCCTTGAATTTGCAACTGCTCCGACATTGTCACAATAAATAGTGATTATGCTGGGCAAATTCGGAACCACATCTAAGTCCACTAGGAAGTGCTTGAGCCAAACCGTATCTTTCACTGCCTCGCAAGCAGCTACATATTCGGCTTCCATGATAGAATCTACGACACATTTCTGCTTGACGCTTCTCCATGTCACGGCTCCTCCCCCCATGCAAAACACACTACCGGAGGTAGATTTTCTGGAGTCTATGTCTGATTGGAAATCCGAGTCCGTGTAGCCGATGGGGATTGGACTATCTGACTAATAAACCAACATTCTATCCCAAGTTCTTTTCAGATACTTCAGAATGTTTTTAACTGTCGTCCAATGCTCTTTCCCCGGATTACTTTGATATCTTGCCACCATGCCTACGGCAAAGCAGATATCCAGTCTCGCGCACAGCATTGCATACATAAGGCTTCCGACAGCCGAAGCATAAGGAATGCCTTTCATGTCATCTATCTCCTTTTACGTCTTAGGGGACATTTTCTTTGATAGATGGATTCCATGTCTGAAAGGTATGAAGCCTTTCTTGGAATCTTGCATGTTGAAGCGTTTCAAGACAGTGTCTATGTATGAAGCTTGCGATAAGCCGATCATCCTTTTCTTACGATCTCGAGTGATCTTGATCCCAAGGATGTGTCCGGCTTCCCCTAAGTCTTTCATATCAAACTGTTTTGAAAGCCATGCCCTTACATCTGATAACACCTTTACATCGTTCCAGATGATCAGAATGTCATCTACGTATAGTACTAAGAATACCAATGCAGTTCCGACACGCTTTTTGTACACACAACTTTCAAACTCGTTTTGATCGAACCCATAAGACTTTATAACATGATCAAAACATTGGTTCCAAGCTCTGGATGCCTTTTTGAGTCCGTAAATGGACTTCATGAGCTTACAAACTAGGTGTTCTTGGCCTTTTTCAATGAAGCCTTGGGGTTGTTGCATATAGATCTCTTCATCAAGACTTATGTTAAGGAAAGCTGTCTTGACATCCATTTGTCAGATTTCAAAGTCGAAATGCGCAGCAATCGATAAGAGAATACGGATAGACTTGAGCATGGCTACTGGCGAAAAAGTTTCCTCATAATCGATCCCTTCTTTCTGAGTATAACCTTTCGCCACTAGTCTTGCTTTGAAGGTTTCAACCTTCCCATACGGTCCTCTTTTTCTCTTATATACCCACTTGCATCCAATGGGTTTGACCCCATTAAGTGGTTCGACTAGCTCCCACACTCTGTTATGAAACATTGAACCTATTTCGGCTTTTCATTCTTTGTTTGCCAAGAATCAGATCCTTGTCTTGGAGTGCCTCGTCATATGTCCATGGGTCGATTCGTCTTGTCCCGAATCAAGTCCGAGGACTCTCCTATTCCCATGAATCTCTCGGTCCGTCTTACAACCCTCCCACTACTGACGAGGCTCTGCCAGAAAGCGTGTCGTTCGGTATATCATTTAGTACAGTTGGCATTGAGGTTTTCCTCTTAGCTCATTTAAGGTAATCTCACTGGTCTTCTTTTCGTTCATATAGTCTTCTTCCAAAAATCTAAAGTGGGTGCTTATGACCACCTTTTGATCTTCGGGACCATAGAACATACACCTTTTTTCCCGGGGTATCCTACAAACAACCTTAATTCTAATCGAGGATCCAATTTCTGGCTTCCTTTGTCCAACACGAGGGCGGACACCCCCAAATTCTCATGTGTCTCATACTAGGCTTGCGCTGGGTCCACAATTCTTTGGGAGTTTTGGGAACCGATTTGGATGGCACCAAGTTCGTAATGTAAGTCATTGCTTTGTTTTCAAGGCATGACCCCCGTAAACGACTTGGGAAGATCCAGATAACTCATCATAGATCTAACCATTTCCAAAAGAGTTGCTTTCTTCACTGCAACCTCGTTTTGTTGAGGGGTTTGGTGCAATGGAGCCGGGACGCAATCCCTTCATCGATAAGTAGTTCAAAAAAGTGATCGCTGGGGTATTCGCCTCCACGATCAGATCGTAGAGACTTGATACGTTTTTCCCTATGATTCTCTGCTTGAGCCTTAAATTCTTTGAATTTCTCAAAGGTCTCAGATTTATGCTTCATAAGGAAAATGTAACCGTACCTTGAGTAATCATCAATAAAAGTGACAAAATACTCATAACCTCCTCTTGCTTTGGTTGGCATTGGACCACATACATCTGTGTGAACGATCTCTAACACTTCTTTGGCTCTATTCCCCTTGGCTCCAAATGCCCTCTTGGTCATTTTACCCTCCAAACATGATTCGTAGGTTGGAATTGGTTCAACTTGGAGAAGCTCCAGTGAACCGTCTTTTACCAACCTTTGGATCCTCTTTGGATTTATATGACCTAATCTTAGATGGCAAAGAAGTGTCTCGTTCACGTCTGATGAACGTTTTCTTTTCTCGAAAACAGTTGATGTGTTATAGGATGCATTTCGTGAGTGGTGTGCACAGTTAATTGTATAGAGATTATTCGACAATGTTCCATGACAGATAAATTTATCAAAAAGAGAAATGGTAACAACTTTATTAAAAGTAACCGAGTATCCATCATGAAAAAGTTTAGAAACTGAAATTAAATTCTTTCTAAAACTTGGAACATAAAGGACATCTCTAAGAATTAAAACTCTGTCTTCAAAAGACAGGTGCACTTCTCCCACTGCTTCAGCTGCAACTCTCGTAGCATTGCCCAGTGTGATGAGGATCTCACTTCCACTTAGTTGTTGGGTCCGCTTGAACCCCTGTAATGTGAAACAAACATGATCAGTGGATCCTGTATCCACCACCCATAAATGGGAGGCATACGCCGCTAAACAAGTTTCAACAACTAGTGCGTGAGAATTACCTTTCCTTCCTCTCCTTTTGGGATTGGAACAGGCTGACCTCCAATGTCCTTTCTCCCAGCAATTAAAACATATTCCTTTTGGTCCTTTCTTGACGCCCAAACAGCTAACCGTCTTTTGCTCACTTTTCTTAGTGATGAGTTTGCGTTGGTTCTGACCACTTTCCTTTTCTTGAGACTTGCCTTCCACTGGCCTAGATCTCGAGAAAAGACTTTTGGTCACCAATGCTTCGTCTTTCTTTCCTAAATGCTTCTCTACTTTCTCCAAGGCTTCTTGTAGGATATCCATAGTAAATATGTGATCACTCATCACAAAACTACAGTAAAATCCATCGAAGCTCCTTGGCAGAGTTAGCAACAGAAATTCGATTTGGGCCTCATCACAATACTTAGTTCTGAGATAAGCCAGGTTTTGAAAATTGTGTTTGACTCTGAGAACATGCTCCCTTACAGGTGTTCCCTCAGCCATCTTTAGCCTAGCCACGTCGTCATTTTTAAACTGATTGATCATGCGGTCTTTTGTTAAAAACATTTCTTCAAGACTTTGCATAATTTCCACAGCAGACTCAACACCTTCATGAATGTGTCTCATATCATCAGACAGTGAAGTTAAGATTACACGTTTCATGGGTTCATTGGACTGCTCCCAAATATTATACTCATGTCTTTCCGCGTCAGGTGGTTCATCAGTAGGCTTACGTGGCTTGGGTACATCAAGAATCCAATAATGTTTTTGTGCAGGTAGGACAAAACTCATATTTCATTTCCAAACATTATAGTTTTCGCCAGTTAATTGGTGTTCTTTGAGTGTATATAACAGTGGATTAAAAGGTTGCGACATGATAAACTGAAATAAATAATAATATGCATAATCACAAATATATAACAAGGTTTGATCACATGCATCACATTAAAATCTCAAAAAATATGAACATGCATCAGCCAACATCTCAAAACAGTTTAAATAAGCCATGTGGGGTGGGTCATTATTTAAACACATTTAAGCAGGTTACAAACAAGAACAGTTACAAACCTTTAATATCCAGATTAATAGTTGGCTCCCACTTGACCAATATAAAATTGACAGGGACTTCGGGGAAGTATATGCATATCAATTTTATACCTAAGTAATAACCATGATAAAATACAGGATTATTATTTCGTTTTGAACGAGCCTCGTGGGGAGGGTCATCGTCGCCATTAGTAATAACCCACAATCATCCATTTGGAATTCATTCATGTGAAAGCTATCTTTTGACCGTCCCGTGGGGGAAATTTCTCCAAAAGAATTCAAGAATAAATAAATCATGGAGGTCAAAATTAATTCAATTTTATTATCCGGAATAAAATTGTCAATTAATTATTTAAACATACTTAGTAATTTTGAAGATGAGATTTTTCATTTGGGCAACTCTCATGCAAACACATTTAAACAAATTAAATAAAGCATAAGATAGCACAAAATAAATCAAGCAAAACAGAAAAATAAACATATTGGGTAAAAATTATCCAATTGTCATGGTTTGATTTTTCTTAGCTTGATCTTGAAGAAACACCATCTTCCACTCGATCGTCTCGAAAAGATACTCCATCTCTCGAAATGCCACGCCAAGTTACTTTTGTGGGAGGATGCACGCCAAAGATCCGGCCACTTGCGAGTGTGTTCGGCGGCAGTATCGTGGCAAGAAATCGCCCCGCGCAGACGCCTCGGCAGGTCCCAAGACTTCTCGATAGGGTGACAGCGCGAATCACACAGATTCATACAAGGCTTCGCCACCGTGCCTCTCGCCCATGTTCGGCAGACAGCACCAAGACGCCCCGCTACCAAGACGATCCGCCTCTGTCGTCGCCTCGGGTCTGCTCGGCAAGACGCATGGTGGCGCGCGCCCACCCGTCGGCGGGCAGATCTCATGAATGAAGCTCGGCCTCGGCCTCGAGGAGAACTGTCGCGTGCTGTCTGGCGTCACAGTAGCAGCGTGCCCTCCTTGGCACGTTTTCGACGACGACGCCACCCACTACCTTGGTTCTTGATTTTGTCCTTTAATTCTTCGTCTCCATCCTCGTTTTTGATCCGGTTATAATTTATTTACAAAAAATAAATAAACATAGATCTAGACTAGTCTATTACATTGATCAAATCAAACAAATCCTAATCTACTCGTGGATTTTCTCACGAGGCAAAATGAATCCGAATGAATCGAATTAAAAAACCACAATTTATATGCATGCATAAATAAACACATTAAATTCCATGACAATTGGATACCTGCAAAACAAATCTAGCAATTCTACTATCCAATTTCAAATTTAATGTCAATGAATTAAATTACAATTTAAAAAATTCAGAGTCCGAAACCGTGGCTCTGATACCAGTTGTTGGGGAATAAGTTGCACAGATCTATTCGGGGTGAATATTTAAATACAAATTAATTTTTATAATTATTATTAGCATGAATTAATCCTATATTAATTCAAATAATAATTCAACAACATATCATGCATATAATAATTCACGTAAAACCTACGCATGCGGAATTCTACGAGTTAACGTGAACGTACCTCTTGGGATGACAGTGATCTGGCAGATTAGACTAACCAAAAGAACTTCCCAAGTATTCCCTTAGCCCTCGTTCGACTATCCGGTGGAAGGACACTTGTGAACGATTTAACAAAAGGAAAATAAATTATGTTGCACCACCTTTGTGGATTTACTAATTTTTCCAGCATATGGAATTGTACTTGGGAATGAAAGAATCATCCCCTATTTATAGAGCATAAGGTGGTCAAATTTTTAGGCCAAAAATAATGTGGGAAAATCTTTTCTTGATCTCCAAGAAATCTTGAATATATCTCCTATATTCTTTCTCCCATAATTATAATATTCCATAAAATCCCACCTACTCTTTTATTATGGTAATTTTCGAAAATATAGGGTACCAAGAATCCAAGATTTGGATCTTCTTGAATTTATGAGATATTCTTGTATTTCAAGAAATACATATCTTCCATAATATCTTTTCAAGAAAATCAAGAAAATCTTTCTTGCCCACTATATTTCAAAATTTTTGAAATCTTTATTATAGATAACCAAGTGGGAGATTTCTTGAATTTAATGAGATAATCTTGTATTCCAAGAATACATATCTTCATTCCATAACAAAATTCAAAGAAAATCTTTCTCCCAACTTATCCATAATTTTCGAAATTAATAGGGAAAAATAAGCAACAATATTTATTTTATTTTAATCATCTTTTTCAGTTAATGGACTATATGTTGGGCTACTCAGAGGGCCTTTAGGAGAATTAAGATTGAACCTTCTAATGGACCTTGAATATCTAATATTGAGCCACAATATTATTCAAGCCCATAAATATTAATTAATCCCACTACATAATTAATATTGCACTATCCATCTTAACCCATATTACAGTCAATATGGCTCCCGGTTATTATTTCCCATGTTTAAGATTATCAAGCCCATTAATTAATTCAAGCCACTGAAATAACTTTCCATTAATTAATATCTTTTATCCTTGGTCAAGGAACGGTTCAACATTATTATCCATACCGGAAATTAATTCCACTTGCAAGATTTGGTATGATAAAGCTTATGAACCTCCCAAGGGGGCAAATCAAACAAGCGTACTTGCACACGATTCTTCGTATTAAATCTTAGCAATCACATGTGACTAATAATATTGCCCAAGATAAAAAGTATTGAATCTCGTTGATTCTCTACCCATGATAAGTCAATGCAATAGTTACCAATCCCACGTGATCCTATTTAAGGAATGAAGATTAAGAAATAACGAACCACTGAGGTCTGATTCTTCCTTGTTCAGTTCTGAAGAATTTATCCTCCTGTAGGTCCTATTCAGTGCATCAGTCATGCACTAGTGTAATCTCTTGGTCAAGACAAGCCAAACTGAGCCTTACACTTCAACCTTTCACGATGGGTTGTTCATTTCCATCTAGTTCGTGAATGGCGTACTTTTAGTTACAAGGGACTGTTAATTTAATCTTCTGTGATCTGGTATCACTAAATTAACTACAATGTAACATGTACGACTTATTGAACAGTTATGCAGTAAATATATGTAACATTCGATAATATTTAAAGCATCAGTGATAAATAATTTATTTCAGTAAATAAGTCCGAAATTCAGTTTTGATTATACAAAATAAAAAGCATACTTTCTAGTATAATCCCAACAGACTCTAGTTTTGAAGCCTTGGTCAGGAGGTTTGAGGTTTTTGTATCTGTTGCCAAGAAGGCATTGGAGGAAGCTGTTTCAAAAATGCTTGGACCGCCTCCATCTTCTACCTCAACTATCAGGATACAATCATTGGAGGTAGAAGACCTAAAGAAGGAAATGCTGACTCTTTTCACGACCTTGGAGAAGAACATCCGACTCCTTTTTGATGCAACCAAAAAGGGGGAAGGAAGAGATGGAGCTGGTACATCAGAAAAACTCCAAGAAGGTCAAGGTCAGCTAACTATAGTAACTAGTTCTCCTGCTGCTGCTGCACCAACTCAGGCTACGAAATTGGCAGATACTGAAGCTAGAAGAAGAATTTGCTTCTGAATCAGCAGAAGCAGTTGGTGAGAAAAAGAAGATGCAAAATGGAAAGCAAGTTAAAGAAGTCAAGAAGAAGACAGTAGTGACCAGGTCTGAACTGCTACTCACTTCTGAGCAGATCAAAGAGCAACAGGATCAGATCAAGAGAAAAAGGGCCATAGAAGATGCTCTGAAAAGGAAGAAGTTGGGTGAAGCTGGAGGTCTGGACAGAGCCTTCAGAAGGAAGCAGAAGAAGAAGGCTGCTGTGACCGGTGCTGAATTTGATGAGAAGTGGATTGAATGAGCCCTTCCTACCAGCATGGATGATGTACTTATTTGCAGGGAGGATCTTCGCGAACCATGGAGGGTCATAAAGACTGATTGGTTATGTGATGTCTTTATGATACAACGAGTTCCAGAAGAGAAAGATGACATGCTATTTGACGAAATCTTTCTAGATTGGTTGGAAGCGAAATATCCAGCTTTCTATCAAGAGGTCATGAGAGAAGGACAGAAGATGACGATGAGACCTTCTACTCCCAGACATGAATTTCTAATGCCTCCTCTAAAAAGAAACAAATACGATCCAGTTGCGTTCAGGCAAGCCTATATCGATGCACTGGAAAGAGGAAACATAATTGAGAAAGATCGCCAGAAGGAAGTACTTAAAAGGATGTACGACATATTCCAAGTACCTGAAGGCATGAGGGACAAGAAGTAAGCAGAAGATTGGTTCTTAGGACAGAATGTTAGGTAATACTTTTTGCAAATCATTTATGTACTTGTAAGATACAAATCTATCAATGAAATGAGTTACCTGTTTTCTGATCCTAAGACATCATCTCAATGTCTTCTGATTTTTGCTTCTTGTCGTTAATAGACGACTGATGTAACAAGATAGGTCACATATTGAGGGGGAACTCAATATGTATAGGTTTAGTCAAGAAGATCACAAGATCACAAGATCAGAAGATCAGAAGATCAGAAGACCAGAAGACCTACATCAGAAAGGGAGAAGTCAAGTCTGCAAGTTGTGCTAAGACAACCTTCATCAGAAGACTCAATCAGGTAGACTGATCAGCTTGGACTGATCAGGTTAGCTCTAATCTGGTGTTCACAAGAAGGACATCAAGACATGCATGAGCATCAGACACGAAGAATGTCAACCTAAGTTGGTAAATCAAACACTGAATAAGTGTACTTGATAACCAATGAGAGCAAGACACGTATGTACGGAGCTGACATTGCATGACGAGGTGTTTCAGAGTTAAACGGCTAGAAAGGACAAACTTGCATGCTTTCGGCCATGCCGCCTCTGTGCACATCAAATCGGACCTGCAAACCTACCTTAAATAGACCAAAATTCGAATTTCTCTCTAACGACTAGTTCGATTTCGTGCGCCTATATATATGGGATCAAACCTTCATAGTAAGGTTATGGAAATTATCATCAAGCTCAAGCTCTAGCAAATTTCCGCAAGAAGAACACTATATCGAAGCATACTTTCTAAGTGTTCATCCCATTGTTCTTAGCATAGAATACTCATCCTCTAGCTTTAGGCTACTTAGACGATAGGATAGTATTCCAGTTGGAACATTACAAATCTTATACCCAAACAAAAGTTAGGTTAAGTTTGTTATAGCAAGATTTCAGTCTAAGGTACACCGTGCACTCATAGTGCATGTTTGCAACTTATTTACACTGAACCGTGCAACTATCAATATGGAAAAATACTTGCACATTTCAGTATAAACAAGTTGCATATTTTAGTATAACAAGTTGTACGATTTTAAAATGCACTATGAGTGCATACAAGACTTAGCCTCAATTTTAAAGTGTCGCGTGAGGTGCATATATTTATTCCGGCGAGATTTTAAAATGTCTAACAAAAAAGACTGAAATTGACACATTTAGGACTAAAATTAAAAAAATAAAAAAATTTAGGACTAAAAATAAAATTGTACAAAATTATAAGACTACAAAAAATATTTTCTCTTAAGTGCTACATTTAATTTTATACTAAACAACCTTCCAATACATTGATCATAAATGTCACAACTAAATTTAACAAAAGTACCATCTAAAAGAATAGAGAAAAACCGAATTCAAAATTAGTTTAGTATTTCCTGATGGTTTAAAAAAAGTGCATCTGTTTTATTTTATTTATTTTTTTAAGGAAACAAAAAAATGCATCTGTTCAGTTCTCTTCATATAAAATAGAAATAAAAAAGTTGTTTTTTTTTTTTTAAAAAAAAAAAAAAAAAAAGACCAGGCAGAAAGACGAATGCCATCCCCAGATATTTAATTTGAGCCCTAATTCCCATGGATTCAATAAAGTTATCCGTTCTTGAAAATTTAAAAATTTGTTGGCCCCTTTGGATACATGCAAATACTAGTACGATATAAGCGCACAAAATTAAACAGTATGCGATAAAATAGAAAAAAGAAGGAAAAAAAAATGAGTGGCGCGCTTGGCCCTCCAGCTCCGAGGCGCAGCAACAGCATGGCGCAGAGGCGCTCCTCCTCCATGAGGAGGACTTCCGCACCGCCTTCTGAAAACGGCGCCGTCGCCGCCAGTGGGAAACCCTCCTCCCCTAACTCGTAAGCTTCTAATCCCTGCCCCTATAGCGCCAAAAGAAAAAAAATAAGAAAAATTGTCTGTTAGGTTGCTTTTCGTATTCCTTTCTTTTATGTAAATTGTTAGACGGAGAGTTTTGTTTTGCTTGGAGATGAAAGTTTATATTATGAGGAAATGAATTCGTAATGCAATTTCGATGGAATTTATTGAAATATGGATTTTTTTTTTTTTTTTTTGCTTTGAATGTAACTACATGGAAATTATGAGGTGCCCTAAAGTCTCTACTTATACAAGTATGTAGCTGTGGCCTGTGCTTTAGATTTTAAAGAAAACTTTTGATGCCCTAGTGAAAGCTTGTCCTGCGAAAACATAACTGATTCATTGACTGATTGAGGGAGATGATCAAATTGCCCTCAATTGAATGTAAATTATGCATCTGTTTTTCAGGCAGTGGGAATAGTGGAAAATTAGCTGGGGAAGGAGAAGAAAGTGCCATTTTTCTCTTAATACTATAAAATAAATATTACCATGTGTACAATTTCAGGTGTACAATTTCTTTCTAGATTCTAACTTCTTTACGTAGGTGCTTAGATCTTTACCATGGTTTATTTGGTTGAAATCTTGTCCCTAGAATTGACACTGCTTCTGTTGATCGCCATTATGGATGGAGCAAATAGTCTTCAATATGCATGTGTATTTCTATATTTGTTGACCCCACCTTTTTTGCACTAGTTTTGAAACTCCAAGTTTTGATGATCAATATTAGATTATTATGTTTAATATTCGATTTGATTTTATTATATTTAAGATTTTCTTTACGTTTCTTGTTCACTAAATATTACATTGCTCTTACGTCGTTGAATTTGATTAATCACTTTTTCAGGTAGTCTTAGAATCAATGGAATTAGTGTGTCTTCTTGTGTGTTCTTCATATTTATCTTACTGCCTCAGACTTTGATTGAACATGTATGTCGTTTGACATCAACTATGTTTGGTTACATTTGTCTAGATCTGTTGTTTGGGAGAGGACAGTGAAGAAACTCCGTTTATCTAAGGCACTCACAATTCCTGAGGGGATCAGTGTGTCAGATGCCTGTAAGAGAATGGCAGTCAGGCGTGTTGATGCCGTTCTTCTGACTGATGCTAATGCCTTGCTTTCAGGAATTGTCACTGATAAGGTGCTCACTATTGCACATTGTCTACACTTTTCTTTGTCTTTTTGTTAGTTGGCAATTCTCTTTTGGTCACTGATAAGGCAGTATTGATGCAAATGCTAATGAGTTGAACATATATATACTGTCATGAAACTGACCTCAACCTTCTTATTACTGTGATAATCAGTGTATGATGGGAAATGTTCTTATTTGTCCCATAATTTATGCCCTCTTTGATTTTAGTCCTCTTAACTTATTTTACTTTGAATTCGTCTCTAAATTTATCAAATGTAACCTTTTGGTCCTTTTACCGGCTGTAACAGGTAAACTTTCCCATAATCACTGACATGCCATTTACCAGAAAATTTCCCCGTTAGTGACTACTAGTAAGATTACCTGTTATAACTAGTAGAAGGACCCAAAAATTGAATTTGAAAGTTAGGATGCATTTCAAAATCGACAGATGACTAAAATCCATATGGGTGTAAGACAAAGGATTAAAAATAAAACTTACCCTTTTATGATTATTTTTTATTTTGGTCTAGGATATAATAAGTAGGGTCCTAGCCGAGGAGTTGAAGCCAGAGCAGACAACTATCTCGAAAGTGATGACAAGAAATCCAATCTTTGTGAACTCAGATTCTTTGGCTATTGATGCTTTGCAGAAGATGGTCCAAGGTTAATTTTGTTTTTGCTTGTTTTTCTTGTGAACTAGTACTTAACCTCAACTTGATCACTAGCTGCTTATTCATCGAATTTGTAAGCATATACTTCTTAGAAGTAAATTTCGAAATTGATCTCCCATCTATTGGGTGCAGGCAATTTAGTCCTTTACAAATTAATTTTCTCAATTAAGTTCCAAGACTTTTAAATTGATGCGATTTTAGTTCTATATTTACATGGTTGCACTATTTTTGTACGTGCTGCTTACATGAGCTATCGGAATTCCATATAGCAACCTGACTAATGAGTAATGACTTGGCATTGCATACGTGACATAACGAGACCCCAACATATTACTTTCAAAAAGGTCACAAATTAATTATCATCCTAAAACAAAAAATTGTGAATATACAACTAAAATCGCATCATTTTAAAAGTTACAGGACTTAATTGAGAATATTGGTTCGTACAGGACTAAATCCATGAACAACCAATAGATAGGGGACCAATTTTGCAATTTACCCACTTCTTTGTTACTTTTAGTTACAATCAACCTGTTTTGTCTTTCATGTTTAATAGGGAAATTCCGGCACCTCCCTGTTGTTGAGAATTCTGAAGTTATAGCAATGTTAGATATCACAAAATGCCTTTATGATGCTATTTCAAGGATGGAGAAGGCTGCAGAACAGGGAAGTGCTATTGCAGCAGCAGTTGAAGGTGTTGAACGTCAATTTGGAAGCAATTTATCCGGTTAGTTTCATTTCAATGTTTAATATAGGTAAATGTTTGATTATTCTTTGCTCATTAAAGGAGTGAAAAAATGAAAGGAGTATTGCTTCAGTGTTGGGGAAGTAATTCTGACTCGTATATTTTGATTTTCTTGAAAATTAAGTATTCAAATGAAGGTTTGTTATTTTGTGGCTGATTTTCTTTCTGCCAGTAGGGAAAATCTTCCTGCACTGTGTATTAGGAAGGTAATTGGTGATTCTAAATTTGTGTTGCAACCTTTGCATGGGTGTGTTATGAACTTGTGAATATAAAATGTTGATAGGATATGTAGAAAATGCAACTTGTCCCACTTGTAAATGTTATTATAAATGGCCCAAGAAAGGAATTAAATAAATGGTTTTTTCTGGAGGGCATTTTACGAATATTTTATTGGACATTGATGGTCATGATAAAGTCCATCTGGGATTTAGAACTACCCTAACACTGTGTAGCTGGTTTAATAACTAGAGTTGTATTATAGGAACTAAGCTGACAGATGGAATTAATCTTAAATTACTAGTTGCAGAATTAAGAGTTTAATACTCAAGTTAAGAATGTCAGATAGTGTCAAACGTTAGAAAATCTTATGAATTATAACACAAAGTCACAGTTATACTAGACAAATAGTAGTATTCAGCATCAACAGTGAAGATCAACTGAGTTGGAATTAACTGAAAACAGATGTTGACATCTATACCCAACCTACTAATATGAGCCAATGAGAAAACGACAACGTTGTATAAATTTTAATTATAGCTGAGATAATCTGTTAAATAATACAAGCTCTGGAGCACTTAAGCATTCAGACAAGAAACACTTGACTGTTTCAACATTATCTATCAGTAGGGGAGTCCCCTTATCTAACAGTAGGGCACTTCAGCTTACGCTCTAAAAGCGTAAGCTGAAGTGCTATTTTATGCTGGTTTTTGAAGCTTATACCTCTTCTTAAATACTAATCTGAGTAGCTTATATGGTATTTATCATTCTATTTGCACAAGTGATTACAGCATTCAATGATTCTAATCTTGATAAAATATGTTTTTATTCCTGTGGTTACTTCTATAATTCAGCTTCATCAGCTTTCATCGAAACACTTAGGGAACGAATGTTCAAGCCTTCTCTATCCTCTATCATATCCGAAAATTCAAGGTAATGACACTTTTTGAAGCTCTATTTGCTTTGCATGATGTCAAGACTTTAATATTGTCACATCTCAGTGTTGCAGTTGTAGAACCTTCAGATTCCGTTCAAGTTGCTGCTAAGAGAATGCGTGACTTACAAGTGAATTCAGTTCTTATCATGTCCGAAAACAACATTCTGGGGATACTCACGTATGATCTTTTAATCATGAAACTATACTTTAAAAGGGTTAATTGCAAAATAAATCACGTTTTTCCAATTACAACATATTTTTTTTTGTAAAATTTTCAATTCTATACACAACCTTTCAAATAGTTTCAATTCTATCACATGACTATTTTCTGTCATGTTCTGCTGACGTGGCAATATATGAAACTGCTGAAAGTTAAAAGGTTGTGATTAGATTGATACAATAAAAAAAAGGTCATGGGTTTATTTGCAATTTTTTAAAGATTTTCCCGCTGCCACATTAACATAAGTTGCCGGAAAATAGTCATATTATATAATTGTAAATTCTAAAAAGTTTGTGTATTGAATTGTGAATTTTTTATAATCATATTTTGTAATTGAAAAAACGTGAAATGTCGTGATTTTTTTAAGTAATTAACCTTACTTTCAAATATTTTAAATACATGTGATTTGTTAGTCATTCTTTGCTTTTCCTCAGTTCAAAAGATATACTTCTGCGAGTTTTGGCCCAAAACCTCCCTCCTGATCTGACTCCAGTGGAAAAGGTTTGGCAGCTTTTTCTTTTAGTGGCTTTAAATTGCAATGTAGCTTGATTAATACGACACTTATACACGAGGTTTGTTTTGCTCTGTACTTACTTTGGTTCATGTTGTAATGTGGATCACAAAATCTAGTGGATTTCAAATCCTGATAAATAGTAATGGTTTGTGTGTGTTTTTGAGATTTAAGTAGGGCATGATTTAGCGTTTATGTAAAATTGATGTGTAAGATTGTGTGGTTTTGTATTATTATGTTATTCTTGATTGTAATTGTAATGACTGAATGATTGTGTAATAATTAGTGTGTTTTATTGGAAGTAGTAAAAGTGAGAATAAAGATGTGGAAAGTGATAAATAAGATGTCTGTGAATAAATATAATCATATTTGTATTAATGGGTCATTGGGGAGGAGAGTGTGATGGACAACAATATGATATTTGTAGGGTTTATAGGTATTTATAAGGTAAGATGTATCCGGTTTAAAAAATTAGATTCTAAAATCCCAAAGTAGATCTAGTTGAACGTGCTTCCTTTACTTTCATTCAATAACCATTGCTTGATTTAAGTTGTTTCTTTTGACAATCACACCTTCGTACTTCTTGTACTTTAGGTAATGACGTCTAAGCCTGAATGCGTAACGCTAGAGACAACGATTCTTGAAGCATTGCATATCATGCATGATGGGAAGTTCTTAAATCTTCCAGTTGTTGATAAAGGTAACTGCTATTTTTAGTTTGCATTTTTCACTCATAAACAGTTTCTAACATTGTTTTCTTGGCAGATGGAAATGTTGCTGCATGCTTAGATGTTCTGCAGATAACTCATGCAGCAATTTCTATGGTGAAGCAGATTTTATTTTATTTTTTAACGGAAATGCAACTTCTATTAAAGATAATTATCAATTAAATGTATCATTACCCAGTATTCATTCGTACACATCATTAACTTCTACGGCTAACAAATGATGTTTCTTTTACTAGATGCATCTTTGTTAGGTTAGAATTCTAACTATCCGCTTGTACTATTACAAATATTTTTATTTTTTAAAATTGGAACAATGCAAAAATAGCAAACATGGCTGTGAATATGTACATTATCTAAGAGAATGCTAAGTTCCTTATATTTTTCTTTGAAAGGTTGAAAGTGGGAATGGCACTGTTAATGATGTAGCAAATACAGTGATGCAAAATTTCTGGGATTCAGCATTTAATATGGAGTCTCCTGATGATTACGAGACACAGAGGTCTTTACGTGGCTTTTCTTGTGTATTCTTGACAATTGAAATTCATATATGTTAATATCGTGTGATTTCTCATGCAGTGAGAGGTCTCTGTCTCAATATGTGGCATCAGAAGGTGCAGAACATGCAAAGCCTGCATACCCATCTCTTGGTCTTGGGAATTCACTTTCTTTCAAATTTAAGGATCTTAAAGGGCATGTCCACCGATTTAATTCGGGTATGTTTGTAGAGCTTGCTTGGCATGTTTAGATTCTGTTGATATAAGTGTTACTGAAAATACTTCTCTGCACTAGCTGCATGGTGCAACTGAAGTGCATAATAAATGGTATTAGTTTTTTTTTTTTTTTTTTAGTTGCTCAGTATTAGTTGTTTTCACTGAGCAATATTTGTTGTTTTCATTTAACTTTTTAGTTCACCAGTTGCATAGTGCAACTGGTGCATCCAAATACTACTCCAAAGTACTAAAGTGTTCCCTAATTGTAATATACCAGACTGAAAACATGGTCTGATGATTCTGAGACCAGCTGACAACATTATTATTTATTGCTGATGGTGCTTTATTAAATGAAACTTGAACATATATAAATAGGTTTTGAGGAGCATAGAACCTGTTTGTATTACTGATCCAGTTAAGGAGTCACTCCCACATATAGATTGCTTTATATTTAAGTAGAAGTGAGAATTTTGTTTACAGATAGCCAAGTCAGTGTATTTGTATAATTGGCATAACTAGATATCTCATAGTTATTAATGGCGCAAGGCGCCACAAGGCGCGAAGCAGCGCCTAGCGCCTTAGGCGCGCCTGGCGCCTTAGGCGCGCGCCTTGCATCCCTGGAAAAAACAACATAAGACCTTGATAATTTCTTAGTAAATCTAACCATTGCTTCTGTAGCAATACCCCAAGTCAAATTTTCACCTTGGTGAACCAACTCATCTTCATCTTCAATTAGACCAACCATCCACTCATTGCTTTCATCTATATCCCTCAAAGAGATAGGATCAATGTGATTACGTGAGTCATACCGATTACCGATGCTTCAACGCACGATTATACTTGATAAAAAGTGAATCTTGAAACCCTAGATGCGTTTCACTTAAATATTAAGACTTAAGAGATAGTATTTTTTATTATTCTGATGTTATTTGACAAATAAAAAAATGTTTATTTTTTTGTCAAACCCTAGATGTACGCAAGGCACGCCTTAGGCGCGCCTTTTGCCCGAGTCAAGGCGGCGAAAAGCGCCGAAAGGCGCCCCCAGGCGAGCGCCCAGAAAATCCCAACCGCCTGGACCTATGGCAGGCGAGGTGGCTAGCGCCCCGAGCGCCGTGCGCCTTAGGCTCGCCTCGGGCGCGCCTTTAATAACTATGAGATATCTCAATTCTGTCACATTAGAAAGTGATGCTTTCTCTGTTCCAGTTGTCTTTTTTTTTGAGTAAGTCTCTTGTAAACCAGTTGTATAGTGTAACTGTAAACAACTAATACTTTTCAGTGAAAACAACTACTACTGTTCAGTGATAACAACTAATACTGTTTAAAATGCACTTGAGTTGCATGGTGCATATGGTAAGACTCTCTTTTTTTTTTTTTATTTATCTCAAGATAATGAAGGAATCAATATTCAAGAGGAGCATTTTTTATTCTTCTGTATGGTTTATTCTTTCTTTATTTGTGTTAGCAGGCACAGAAAATTTAGCTGAACTTGTTTCTGCTGTTATGCAACGTGTTGGTGTATCCAATGATCAAAGTCACCCTCAACTTACGGTGGGTATATAAAAATAATTAATTCAATATAGTTAATAAATTTCTTTCTAGTTTGTTTTCCAATGCCTTTTCCCATGTTGTCTCTTAGTATGAAGATGATGAAGGTGATAAAGTTCTGCTCACAACAGACGGAGACCTTACCAGTGCTGTAACAAATGCGCGAGCTGCAGGACTAAAGGTGAGTCATTGTTGTTTGTATTCTCGTTCGAAGTAGTGTATTCTGTTATTTAGGGGGTGTTTAACTCATAATTTTTCATTGAGAATAGTAATGAAAATGAATATAGAGTAATTGTGGTTAATGAGAATAAAAAATTATCAGTTCATCTTCATCATATTTCGAACAAGGTAATTAGTACTCAGTTTTGATTAACTATCTCTTCCCCTATTTATTCCTCAACCAACAATCATTTTTTGTCCCAACTTATTCCAAAATTAGAGCAATACCAAAACAATGTAATGGTCATTATCGTTCTCATTGTAATTCTCTATTTGGTGATTCTCATTGAAGAAATGCACCCTTATTATTTTCATCTTACTCACCAGAGATGGGGTTGTGCTGAAAAATTGGCTTGAGATAACTTGAAATCAAGCTACTTTAGAAGAATCTCTGCTCCTCAGGTTTTGAGTGACAATAACTTACAGGAAAATTAGTTTTTTAGTACTATAAGTTACTCTATTTCAGTTTCATTTCTATCGACTTTGACGAATTGAAAGTAGTTCTATAACTGACAATTGTTCTACATTTTGGACCTGGTCCAATAACTGGATGTAGGAAGTAAAAGATTCGGTTGATGATGAAGTGGTAGAGTCTGATTTGCCCACATGACAAAGTCAGACTTGTCAACCGAATGTTTCACCTCCCACATTCAGTTATCAAACTAAAGTATCAAAAAACTGATAGTTATGGGACTATTTTCTGACTGAAACCGAAACAGGAAATAACTTACGAACACTAAAAAAACTATTTTCCCTAATTTATATTCTCGTGCTACCTTCTTAGAAGGAACCTTTCTAGTATATGCGAAGTTGGGAGTTCACAACCACCACATTTGTTTATGTTGTCTTAAAGATCACCATTAACAATCTTCTCATCATATCTACTTTGTGTTATATAATCAGGTTTTGAGGTTACATTTGGACTACACAGTCACAGATACAAGCCAAGATATAAGGAAGCCGTTGCCTGATACCGTGACTGCAGAGAAAGCAGAAACTGCAGAGAAAGCAGAAACGGCATCTCTCCGCTATGGCTTATTAGCAGGAGCCGCCGTTCTTACAAGCATCGGGGTATTGGTCTACTTAAAGCGCTCAAACATATGATAATGGACAAGGTACAAAAAGTGATACTGTATAGAAGTTATCAGTTGCATGGTGTAAAATTAAAATTTCCGATTTTGTAAAACCTGAAAGGGATTGATTAATGAAGGAGAAATAGAGCATAGGCAAAAGTGAAAGAAAGTATAAGTTAGAGCATATTATTGTGAGATGATCTCACAAAGACACGTTTAATTTGAGTTTTTATATATTAACACAGTTCTCCCCCATGGTCCATTTTTAGTAATTTGATTAGTTATTAAAGTTGTTCTAATACGCTCTCTGTTCTAGTTAAATGATTCATTTGAGGCACACCTACGTGTGAGATGGTGTCACGGTAAATCGGAGCATAATTTGTGTATGTTGCGTTAAGAAATGAGTGTTGATGTGTGCTAGTTTCTACCATTTCTCATGTATGAGACCGTCTTGTATGAGTTTTTGTTCAAAAGTAATTTTGTAACACAAACTCTTCTGTAAAACTTGTTCATAATATGAAACTGATATTACCACACTTATAAACTGATATCACTACTCTTATAAACTTATAGCCATAACATTTACAGTAGTTTATAAGTGTACTTATATTAGTTCATAAGTTTAATGACATAAATTTTAGGGATTAAGTTTTTTGTAGTCCAGTAACTTTGTATCGTTTTGAAATTGGACCCGATTGTTTTGATTTCTTTATTTTGGTCCTGTAAATTTTCAAGTTTTTTGAAATTTGTCTTTTAACCTCCTGCAGCAGGTTACCAAGCAAGTGACCATCACATGTGTAATTATTTTGTTTTTCTCTTTAATTTCGAAGCGCTATTTGGACTTTTTTAATCTTGGTAATTTTGATCGGATTTTGAGTCGGGTCTAAAAATAATTTGTATATTAAAAGACAAAACAAATCTGTAGAAAATTACTCTTCTCCCTAAAGAAATACGCAGAAAAATCCTGACCCAAAATTATTAGGATTAAAAAAGTTTTTAGGTGATATTTCGAAGTTAAAGGGAGAAATTAAAACAATTACATAGGTGACAGTTACCTATTTAGTGAACTGCTACAGAGGGTTAAATGACCAATTTAAAAAGAAAATTATTAACTTACAGGACCAAATTCAAAAAGTCAAAACAATCGGGACCAATTTTTTTTAAAAAAAATTGATAACTTACAGGACCAAAATTAGAAAGTCAAAACAATTGGGACCAATTTCAAAACGAATTAAAGTTACTGGTCTACAAAAAATTTAATCCATAAATTTTATACTGTGAATAAGTTTCATCGGAAATTGACTCATTTTGTAATAAGTGTTCAGGGTCGGGGGTTGGATCATGAATGTTCTTTTTCGGTATTCGATTTAATTGATAATATTTAATTATTAGAATTATTGTAGAATTACACAATTTTTCATGAATCTATTATTGTGATCATCTCGATTACAAATTAAAAATTTACGGACCTAAATTTTCAAAAATTTAAACCTTACGTGCCTATATTTACAGCAAAAAAATTAATATTATATTTTTATCATACTAAAAAATTATTGTATGTAAAAACACAAATCCCAAAAATATTGGCCTATAAAAATATTTTCTTTTCCAATTTTTTACTAGCAACTGTGATTTGAATATTTACTTTAAAAATTTAATATTATCAAGGCATATGCATTCCTAAATTATAAAAAAAAAATTCTAAATATTTCTTCCAAACTTTTTACTAAATTATAAGTTTGATTACGTGTCGTCTTCTCCTTAATTATGTATGATATATTATATTTTTATAAAATATCTATCTAAATGTCATTATGCATTGATATTAAGTCTCATCATAGTTTTAAAGGGAAAAAAAAACCTATTTACTTAATATTTTTTAAAGAAAAATGCTTATATAAAAAAAAAAAATTATTTACTACTCAGTGTTTAATTCATAAATTAGTAAACTTGTAATTTAGTTTAGTTCATTAATTTTAGAAGATTGTGAATTATGAAGAGTGTACATATTAAAAGTAGATAAACTTTTTCTATCTAATCACAATTAATTTATTAAAATTTTCTATTTTCAAATTTGAAATAGATGACTTTATGCATCATAAATTTGAAATATATAGATGATAATCAATTACATGTGAATAACATTGAAAATTTTGGATTATTAGGTAATTTTTTGACTTAATTACAATTAATATTAATGTATAGAATATAATATTTACATAGTATAATGTAAAAACCTTGTAACACACGGTGACTATGCTAATTAATTAGTCAACATATAATTAGGGCATGAATATGTCACCAAAATCTGCATATTTTCATCCAAAATGATCAAAATGTTGGTTTTGAAAAGTTTGGGACCGAAACTGCAGTTTCAAACGTGCCTATATTGACTTTAAAAACTTTGAGACCAAAAGTGCAGCTGAAGTTAATGAAAACCTTAACGAAAGGACCAAAACTACATGAAAAAATTCTTACGGGATAAAAGTGGTGAGTGTTGGGACCAAAATCGTAAGGCCCCGTGTCATATGGGGACAAATATGAATTTTACTCTAGATTGATATGATGTGGTGGATTCGACATTATGGTGCTTTGTTCTGATATTGTATGCCGATAAATCGCCTTTTCACAATAAAATATTGAGATACTAATAATTATACATACAACAAGGGTAACGTACATGATCCTTCAACCTTATTTAGCAATGACATGGCTAAAGCTGCCACGAATTAAGCTTGCAATATTAAGACCAAATTTGCGAACCATTTTCTTTTTTTGGTAGTGGATGATCATCATCAAATTGGTCTCCACTTAGACTATCTAAATATGGTAAGTGTTCTCCAATCCCAAAGATATCATTAATGTTGAAAGAATGAAAGTCGTCTATTGGACCTTCAATGTTGGGATGACTCCGTTCATCGTTAGAATACTCAAAATCCTATTTAAAATGTGAACGAATGCCCATGAGGTGAACTTTCATTCAATTAGTGGTGTCTTTGGCGGTTTGGAGACTGAAACTTGTTTAGAAACTTAGAGATCAATTTGATGATGATCTTCCACTAATAAAAACATGGTCTAGTACAACAATCTTTTGTTATGCCATGGATATATGGGGTGGAAGACCGTATATATTATCCTTATTGTTTGCGTGATTATTAATATTATTGTATTCTATTGTGAAAAGCAATTTATTCACATACGACAACCGATCAGTATACCATAAATTAAAATACATCCATCATATCAATATACACTTGGCATTCCTACCGTTACTTTTGTACCAAAATTAATTGGAATAAAATGATTTGTAATTTTGTTAGAGAAAATTCTGGTGCCTATTTTGCGGAGAACCAAAAAATTCCATCTTACATGAAAAAACTTTTAAGATGTTGTGCATGTTAATGACAATGACTACAATCAAAATAAATATAATATAATAAATAATATCACACTATTACGTACATATCAGTTTAACATAAACTTTCATCCAATTCTCTTTAAATCTAAAAATAAACTCACATCTTTATTGTTTATTAGGATTGTGAAATCACTAAATCTAAATCTAAATTCAAAACATCCCTTTTAAGTATGCTCTGATTTACCTTTAGCACAAACTCTTGCCTCGTCATAAACTTTTCCAGGGCGACAAAAGTAGCCCTTCTTCGGCGCACAATGCGCATCTTGTGAACAAATACACAGTCCTTCCAGTGCACATCCCTCATTCACAATGCTCAATCCATCTTTCAAGCCAAGAATTTGATCAGTCCAATCACTCGAAAATAGGGCGAAGGGGTCATATTTTCGCTTAATCTTGAGGAACTCGCTAGCATTCTTATACTTATCAATCGCCCCTTGAAAAGCCACGTTCCTATTCTTCCCCCAGTGTGGCAAAGCATTGTACTTGAAAACAGCCATTTGTTCTATTTCTTCTAAGATATCCTCAAAAAGCCTTGGGGTTTTAGGGTTCTTGCTTCTATAGTAAGTGATATCGAAGTCGAGAGCATCTTCTTGTTTCCCCAAATATGCAGATGATGCAGTAACGTATCGCATTAGAATCCCATTGTACAAATCCAAGCCACAAAGGGACTTAGGCACCAAATCTACGAGCTTCTGTATGTCCTCTATGAAATTCTTCACTTTAGATAAGGCTACACTGAATGTAGTTTGATGAAAGAAGAGTCCTTTCACTCGAGAATCCCACGGACACGCTGTGATCAATGTGTCTTCACGGCTGTCCAAGCAAGTTCCTGAAGCTTGAATGCGCTTTTGATATCCAACTACCGGATACCCCGTGAATATAATACCTGTTTCATAATGAGAAATATTAATTCATATAGAAAAAGGTATCAGTTTGTAGGTTGAAAAATATTAGTATTACTCAATATGCAACCAATACTTTCATCGTGTGAGATGGTACTTTTCATCACGTCAATTAATACTTTTCGATTGATTTTTTTATGATTTGAGAAAAAAATACAAAAATATAGTTTGGAATTTTTTCAGGCAAAACTGGGTTTAAATTGCATCAGTTGCACTGTGCATCTGTTGTGCCAAAATGTTACCATAATAGTATATACGAACCATTATTTGTTAGTCCATAAGCTGTAGTCCTCAAGATAGATGTTGTGGTCTTCCCACCTATGCATTTCCCATCAACGTCACCAAGGGATTCTTGTGTCTCCTCTGTCAAGTAAATATAGAAAACAAATAAAGAAGAACGTACGTTACCAATTGCAAACAAAAATGGTCTAATCCATCATGAGATTTTGACAGAACCCTCGTGTTTTTATAAAGGGATTAAATTTTTGGTAGTTCAATAACTTTGTTTTGTTTTGAAATTGATTCCGCTTGTTTTGACTTTTTGATTTTAGTCATGTAAGTTATCAATTTTTTTTTTTAAATTGGTCACCAAACAGGTAACAACATATGTAATTATTTTGTTTTTCCCTTTAATTTCGAAATGCCACCTAGACTTTTTTAATCCTAATATTAATTTTGGGCCGAGATTTTTCTGCGTATTTTTTAAAGAGGAATAGTGGTTTCTACGTATTTTGGATTTTTTTTTATTTTTTCCTTAAGTTTAGACCTAGTAAATCGACTCGATTCGCTTTATCTTTTCATATACATATTGTTTTTAAATGTGACCCAAAACCTGACCAAAGTTATTAGGATTAAAAAAGTTAAAGTGGCCCTTAAAAATTAAAGGAAGAAATAAAATAATTGCACATGTGGGCGATTACCTCCTTGGTAACTTGATGCAACAGGTTAAATGATTAATTTCAAAAATTTTGAAAACTTACCGGACCAAAGTCAAAAAATTAGAACAAGCAGGATCAATTTCAAAATAATGCAAAGTTATTGGACTAAAAAAACTTAATCCCTTTTATAAATGCATAAGTAATTTAAATAAATAATTCAGTGAAATGTATTTACCCGTGATTCTTAAAGTTGATAGAACAAGTGAAGCAGTAGAGCGAAATCCAGCAATATTATAGAGGCCGTTTCCTGAGGCGTTGATTGAGACCCTATTGTCAATTCTGTATAGTACCAGCTTTTGGCTTGGGTACCACGTAAAATCACTAAATTCGTGTTGTCTACCAAAGCTCAAAACTTCTTCACCAAAATCGAAATCATTCTTCGTTATATATGTTACTGAGCGTTTGAACAGTGGTTCCAATTTTAGTGTCACCTGTTGCATTTGCATGAATATATATATAATTATTGTTCTTACATTTTATGCCTTGTTTTTAGTATGGATCCAGGTGCACCGTACATTCATAATGCAGTTTAGAATCATGGAACTTTTTATACTGAAATATGCAACTTATTTACACTGAACCATGCGATTAGTTGCACGATTCAATGTAAACAAATTGAATCTTTCAATATAACAAATTACTCCCTCTGTCCTATTTGTAATTGGTCACTTTCCGTAAATAGTCGTCCTAATTTTGTTTGGTTATTTCCTAAAAAGGAAATAAAGCAACGTTTAATACTGTTTAATACTAATATTTCTCTCCACCAAACCCACTTTACACCATTTAATACTATTAGTTCCCTCCACCAAACCCACTTTACCCACTTTACACCATTTAATACTATTATCTCCAATTTTTTCTTAATCTCCGTATCTACAGTATTTGGCCAATCAAAATCAAGATGGAGAGAGTACATATTTCTAAAATATATTATGAGTGCACGGTGTGCTTGAATGCACACGAGACCCACTCTTTTTTCAATCCTTTACAGGGATGGGGTTTGTGATAACTGTGTGGCCCGCACAACATGATTTGGTCTTATACATGTAAAATAATTTTGAAATGCAATTAGTTCACAACTATTATTTTTATAGTAAAAACAATAAATACTTTTTAATAACATTTTAAATTAATAGTATCAAACTAATACCTTTAAATAAATAATATTTATTAAAATGGGGGATACAGTTAAAAAAAGTGTTTAATCATAGATAAATTTCACATGATACTCTATCAAAGAACTACGTGGTTTGAACAATTACCATATATATACACTGCCTAAAATGACAAATTAAAAAAATACATTTGACCGACTGATAAGTAATACAAAACCATTCACTTCTTATGTTTTCAAATATTTTTATCAATTGATTATTTCGTGAATTTACATTAATCATACCCAAAAGGTTTAATGGTAATTATTAATTAATACCCAGATGCATATGATTAAACACAAAAATATAAGTATGTTGAATACCTGTGAAATAATTCCAAGAACTCCAAGTGAAACCCTGACAGCATCGAGTTCAGGATCACCAACCCGGAGCAGGCGCACCTTAGCATACCCCTCCTCAGCTCCAGCAGGAGTAACAATCCTAAGCTGCACCACATAATCATGAACCTCACTCCCCAACCCCCACAACGAGCTACCGTGCGCACCAGTCCCCATCATCCCTCCCACCGTCACCCCCCACCAGTACGGCGCGTACGTTAGCGCCAACCCCCGTTCCGCCGCCTCCACCATAACCTATCTCACCAGAATAATAATATAAAATAATTAATTTCACACTTCTATATAAGTTTTTTTTTAAATGAGATTATGAAAAAATTTCATGGCAACGGAGCGGCTCACGCCCACGTCCTGACACGCATATTAGGTAAGAGAATTGAAA
Source organism: Stenogyne calaminthoides (assembly GCA_037126765.1). Lineage (NCBI taxonomy): Eukaryota > Viridiplantae > Streptophyta > Magnoliopsida > Lamiales > Lamiaceae > Stenogyne > Stenogyne calaminthoides. The sequence continues at coordinate 7,130,563 of JBBCBC010000003.1, read as the reverse complement.
GAATACCGTCTCTAGTCCGAACTTGTCGAGAGGTGTTAAACTAATTTTAAATTAATATGGGTGGAGTTAAGGGTGGATCGATACGGTAAACCGAAAATATCGAAATACTGTATACCGTATACCATAATTTTCGGTATTCCGTTACTGTAACAAAAATTTATGTAGAGAAAAAATCACAAATGGTCCTATAACTTTGTCCGATTCCACAAATGGTCCTTTATGTTTTTACTTTATCAATTTTAGTCCTTTTGGTTTCAATTCTAGTCATTTTCACCGGAAAATTGAAAATTTTTGACCGGAAGATGACTGGAAATATTATGTAGCACACAAAATAATGCGAAAAAAATATTGAAATGACGGGTTCAATGAAAGGAAGAGAATAGTATAAGTATTGACACTCTCCTCAACGTAAATCACTCGAAATTAGCCACGATAATGAATGAAATTCGTGATTTTGAAGTTGCGATTCACGGGGGAGGTGTAAACAAAACATGAAATTGATTGAGGGTTTTTCTTCCTTGATGAAAGACAATTCAAATGAGAGCAGTAGCGACCGTCAATGTGACCAGAATAAAAAGTTAGGTCAATTTTCCGCTTAAATTTTAAATTATCCGACGAAAAGGACTACAATTGAAACCAAAAGGACCAGAATTGATAAAATAAAACTTACAGGACTATTTCTGGATTCGACCAAAGTTACAGGACTATTTGTGATATTTTCTCAATTTATGTATACCAAAACTGCATACCTTATACCTCACCGAAATATTGGTATATCATACTATACAAAATTTTTGGTATATACTTTTCCATATCAAAATTTTGACGTGTCATTTCATACCAAAATTTTGACAATATCGTTTATAATGAATTATTATTTGTGAAAACTTATATTAGTGTGAATGACAATCGATTTTAACAAAATATATCTAACAATACAATTTAAGTCCTTAATAAAATTATACCAAAAATTAAATTATTTGAAACAAATAAATTGTATTTCAATAAAATTAATTAAAATTTGATTTTCAACAATACAATTCAACAATTTCGAAAGATGTCAGGTCAGGCTTGTAATTTAACATGGTGAAATTATAATTTTATTTAATTGAAATAATAGAAAAAAAGTTATATTAATAATTACGATGATAAAAAAGATGAAATTATTTGTACCTGTCTCAGGGTCACCCCACTCTCCACCGTCAGAGTCATTTTCTCAGCGTCCACGCTCAGCGTACGGTTCAGGTACTTGGTGCTTATCACCATCCCTTCGTCACCGTCGGGGCACACTAGCTTGGGGATGCTGTGGGAGTATCGCGTCACCACTTTGACTTTTGTTCTGGTGATACTTGCAGTCGCTACAGCTGATACTAGCTCTGCTTCTGAGGTGGGGTACACTGCAGTGGCCACGTGGCAGGTGCTTCTGTCCGGGAATGCGCCGTACGAGTTTGTGATGGTGCAGTTTGAGTTTTTGACCCGGCACTGTACCGGGTCTTCGGGCGGGCTGCACTTGACCCGGATGCTAATTATCGCTAATAAGAAGATGAAAACTTTTGATATAATTATCATCATTATTCTGCCCTCTCTAGTCTCTTGTCATCTCTCCACAAAATATGTACTCCTCTATACTTATTTATCAAGCCGTAGTACGTGGCTTTGAAGTTGAATAACATCTCACAAACCATGATAAGGATTATATATATATATATATATATATAATAAATGAAATGGTGAAGTGTACATGTGTTAATGCTTACAGCACAAGCTCCACGATATGAAGGTAGGTAGCCTGCGAGTTTGTAATATGTATGGGGCGGCTAGTGCACTATAAGTATTTGTTCTTCTGTTTAATTTGTTACTTTCTAATTGGTATGTTTAGTATATAATAGTACTAATCAACAAATCAAATTAATTGATATAGTGATCATTTAAATAAATTTAAGTATGATAAATTATTCAATACATAAAGTACGTATGATATAATACTTTGGCCTTGAGTCTTATTTTCTAAATATGGGGATTTTGTGTATTGTGTTAAATTGTGTGAGTCTAGAAAATCTGTCTATAAAAACTGGTCTAGGTGGTGGTATATTTTGGTTGTCAAAATATGTCTAAGTGATTCCTTTTTTTCCCAATTGTTCACGGGTCGTGGGAGTAAAATTCACTTTTGGTCCCACAGGATATGAGGTCTCACATTTTTTGTTCCAACACTAACTATTTTGGTCCCGAAAAAATATTTTCATCCAATTTTGGTCCTTCCGTTACATAATTCGTTAAGTTCAGCTGTACTTTTGGTCCCAAACCTTTAAAGTCAACATAGTCGCGTCTGAAACTGCAATTTCGGTCTCAAACTTTTCAAAACTTACATTTTGATCCTTTTGGAGAGAAATATGCAGATTTCATGTTCATGGCCTAATTATATATTGACTAATTAATTAGCATAGTCCCTAGTATGTTACATGAATTATGCATTATACTATGTAAATATTATATTTTATAGATTAATATTATTGTAATTAATTTAAAAATTACTTAATAAAAAAAAAATCACAATTATCATCTATGAGAAAGTTCTATGTGAAAATTTTCAAATGTGAAAATTTTAGCTGACCGATTCGCTTACTGGGCCAGACTTGCGCCACTTGTCTGATTCATTCAGTTTTAGATCTAAATATAAAGAGTATGCCAACGTTCAAATCCTATAATTAAGCAAAACGCGTATGACTAATTAGGAAGAAGATATCTACATCCAAAATAATAGATATTCAAATAAGGGAAGTCAAATATATGGTGCAAATATGTACGTTATGCAACACTTCCCCTCAAGTTGGATTGTGAAGATCTCAAACACCCAACTTACCTACGAGTTGTCGAGATTTATCAGTTCCAAGAGGTTTCTTGAAAATGTCCGCAACTTGTGCATTTGTAGAAATTTTGCGCGGCTCTATCTCATTGGACTGGACTCGTTCTCGTATGAAATAACAATCCATTTCCACATGCTTCATGCGTTTGTGAAAGACCGGATTACATGCTATGTGTCGTGCTGCTTGATTGTCGCAGTGTAGAGGTGTGGCCTTACTTTGTGTGGCTTGGAGATCCTGTAACAACCATCTTAACCATAATATCTCAGTGACGGTAGTGGCCATTGCACGGTATTCCACTTCGGCGGAGGAGCGTGATACGACATATATATTGTTTCTTTGTTCGACATGATATGGGTGATCCACCCAATGTGATTAAGTAACTAGTGCTGGATCGCCTTGTCATTTGACATCCTCCCCAATCTGAATCACAAAAAGCTTCTAGATTCAAGTCTCCTTTGGATGGTAGAAAAATTCCTTGTCCCGGTGTAGCTTTCAAATAACGCAATACTCTATTTACCGCATCCATGTGTGTTTGCCTTGGCGAATTAATAAATTGACTGGGTATATTAGTGGCAAACTGAATATCTGGTCTTGTCACAGTCAAATACAAAAGACAGTCTATGAGGCGTCTGCAACGAGAAGAATCAACAGGAGGACTATCTTCATCGAGGCCCAAACGTGTGTTTTGTTCCATCGGGAAAGGACTAGGGCGTGCTCCTTGCATTCCACTGTCTTCTAGGATATCTAAAGTACATTTCCTTTGACTCAGTACAATTCCATCAGTTGTCGAGCTACTTCAATTCCCAAGAAATATTTGAGGGGCCCGAGATCCTTGATACTGAATTTTTTATCAAGATATTCCTTCACATACTGTATAAAATATGTGTCGTTCCCCGCTATAACGATGTCGTCCACGTAAATTAAGGCACATACATAAGATGTTTCCTTCCTATATGTGAACAATGAGTGGTCGGCTCTTGACTGCAGAAAATCGATGCATAACAATGCTCGTGTAAATTTATAGTACCAATTTCTGGAAGCTTGTCGTAGTCCATACAAAGATTTCCAAAGTTTACATACTCTTGTCTCTCCTTCCTTGGCGAATCCCTGTGGTATTTTCATGTAAACATTTTCATCCAGGTCCCCATGAAGGAAGTCGTTATTTACATCGAGTTGTTGCAACGTCTAGTTCTTCTTTGCTGCAACTGCAATGACGCTTCGAACTGTAACAAGCTTTGCCACAGGTGAAAAGGTCTCATGAAAGTCTATTCCTTGTATCTGAGTGAATCCTTTTGGGACGAGCCGTGCTTTGTACCTCTCAATTTCTCCGTCTGATTTGTATTTGATTTTCTACACCCACTTCGAGTCAATGGCTTTCTTTCCCGGTGGCAATTGCTCAAGAGTCCAAGTTTCATTTTCTTCTAGTGAATCTATCTCCCTTTGCATCACTTCTTTAAACATTTTGTTCTTGATTGCCTGAGAAAAACTCTTTGGCTCATCATGTGAAGTGATGGCCACAAGGTATCACTTATGGGCATGAGAAAAACGTTTATATGAAACAAAGTGTGATAAAGGATGTACCATCGAGGATTCCGATTCTGGCTTGGGTCGCGAATGGTCTAGGGACTATGGCAGATCTACCTCGTAGTCTTGCAAGTACTTTTGTTGCGCCCGTGTCCATCCACTCTGTCTCTGTACTTGGTCCCCACCTTGTTTCGTATTAATGTGATTTGAATTGGAGCTTTTATCACTATTTTCCATATGTTCTACACTTGGTTGCTTGACCATTTTGTCAAGTGAAGGTAACTCATATGCAAATGGGTCTAATTCCCAATCTTGTTGACGTTTATCAGCTAATTTTTTTAGATGTGCATCGTTTTCATATGGAAAAATATTTTCAAAAAATTTTACGTCACGAGAAGTGGATATGACTATTTTCTCTAAATCAAAAACTCTGTACCCCTTTTGCCCTCTAGGATACCCAATGAAAATACAAGGTCTCCCCCTTTCACTAAATTTATCTTCATTTTTCTTATTATCTTTAGCGTATGCTAAACAACCAAAAAACACGAAGTCGTTCATAATTGGGTTTTTCTTTAAACAAAACCTCATACAGAGTTTTATTCTTGAGAATTTTAGTAGGGAGACTACTGATGATATAAGTGGCAGTCAGGATACACTCACCCCAAAACTCAATAGGGAGTTTGTAGGTCCCGAACTGGTTTCAGTGAGGGTGGAAGTCTAGAGGGGAGGGGTGAATAGACTTCCAAAACTTTCTGTGGATCAGGTGTGATATGCAAGTATGCCTGATCAGAGTGCGGTGTGAATCAGTATGGACTGATATCCGACTTACTGATCTGTATGAACCAGATCAGTTCGGAGTCTATCAGTTTAACTGATGGTGCGGAAGATTAGTTAACCCGTGTGAAAACCAGTTTTACCCAATTAGATTCTAGTGCAATCTATTTTAAGATCAGATGACAAAAGTGTCGAGCTGATCAGTTCAGTAGCTTGATGCTAATCTGAACCAGATGGAAATATGCATGCAGATAACAAGTAGTGTGCAGTTGAGTGTAAAGCAAGATAAATGCACAAAGATTTATAGTGGCTCAGACAACTTGTCCTACGTCCACTCTTCCCTATCAGCAGGGGCACCAACTGTTGGGAAATTTAGAGTTTTGATGAAAGTTCTAAAACACATGTAATAGGACCAGTCAGATCTGTTAGATGACTGATGTTTTTATTACCAGTTATAAGAATACCAGTTGATAATTATTGTATAGAACAACTGATGTAGAAGATAGGTCACATATTGAGGGGGAACCTCAATATGTATAGGTCAGATCTCAAGATCTAAAGAACAGCTGATATCCGATAGGCCGTAAGGCAAGAGAAGGATGAAGATCGACGATCCGATAAAGTCGATATCTCACCAAGTCATAAAGTTCAAATTCGTAAGACTTGAAGATCGATGACTTCCGTAAGATCGACGAAGACCTACATTAGCCGAAGTCCGCTAGTTGAAGCTAAGACAATCGCACCGTAAGACTTATCAGTAGATCGATCGGGCCAGATCGACAAAGTCACCACCAGTGAAAAAAATCGATGTTTCACCAAATCATACGCCGATGATCTGAACAAGAAGAATGTCAACCTTAGTTGGTAGAACAACACTGAAAAGTGCTTCTGTTAACCAATAAGAACAAGACACGTATGATCGGAGCCGACAATTACGGGATTTGGTGTCGCTTTTCTAACGGCTATAAAAGACACTATTCACGCTTTTCGCCATGCCGCCTCAAGACGCCACATCAATCCCGCAAGTCTACCAAATATAGCCGGATATTCAAATTGCTCTCCAATGGCTCTTTGATTTCGAGGTCTATAAATATGGGATTACTCTTGAGTGAAGACACACGGAAACTATCAAGAAGCTCAAGCTAATCAAATTTCCGCATACGAAGAACACAAACTTGAAGATTATTTTCTAAGTGTTCATCCCACAGTTCTTAGCACATAAATCTTTTCATCTAGCTGATAGGCTACTTAAAAACTAGGAAAGATTTCAAAGTTGGAACAAAACAATCTTACCCAAAACCCAAAGTTAGGTTAAGTTGTTTAGCAAGATTTCGCAGACTAGGGTTTCTAGTTCGATTTCAGGATCGGTTGAGTGAGAACTCTTTAAATATCTCTGTTGGTGTCTTGTGTTGGACTAACACAATAATCTAAGTCCGATTGGTTTAGTTGGTGCCCCTTATATGACGGGGAAGAGTGGGACGTAGGATCGGTTGTCCCGAACCACTATAAATCTTGTGTGCACTTACCTTTGATTATCTTTTTACACAATCGCACACAACCTAATTAAAGTCGCATACATATTCTAAGTTAAGATCACCTAGCACCAAGCTTCGATCCGATCAAGTTTGACACTTTAGTCAACCGGGTTGAAAGACCGACTTTGGAATCGATTTATTAAAACCGGTTTTTTCACACGGGTAAAATTTAGCTTCCGCGACAATCGTTTAAACCGATAGATATCGAATCGACCGCCTTCAAAGCGATTAGTAAGTTAGATATCACCCAAACCGATTCACTTGCACTCGATCAAAGTTAATCGCATTCACACTTGATCCGCACAAAAAGTTTCGTAAGTCTATTCACCCCCTCCCTCTAGAATTACGCCCTCACAAAACCCGTTTGGGACCTACAAGTGGTATCGAGTAGTGGTTCTGCTGCACTAATCGGGCTTTGAGTATCATCGATTCTTAAGGAAGAATCTTTGTGGTCATTTGAGCAGATCTTGAAAAACCGTTTTTAAAACTCATTCGCTTTTTCCAAAATCACTTAGCATGGATAATACCTCTGGTATGTATCATGATTTGCCAAAGTTCTCAATTGATGAGTATGCGATTGGGCCATATATATGTGCAACCATCTAGGATCGATAAGCGGCGAGAATGATGGAAGTCATTGAAAGAGGACCCATCATCATATATCACGACAACCCCTAGCTTGGAGGAGATCCGATTTTTTTCCACGGGAAGTCTTGTGCGAAAAAAGCCCAACCTTGATGGATGCAAGAGGAAAGAAAGTCAGATACTCTAGATACAATCGCCATGCATATAATCATGAAGGCGATGGATAAAGTCACCAAGGAGAAGATAAAATATCTCAAGACCGCGAAAAGCAATGTGGGATACTCTAATTGAGATATGCAAAGGAAATGATCGGATCAAAGATACCGACTACAAGTTTAAGCGAGGTGGTGAAGTTCGAAAAACTAAAGATGCTGCCCAACGAGACCTTCAACGAGCTCGGTGGAAGGATTACTATGTCAGTAAATAAGCTACGAGAACTTGGTAGAGAGATGTCAGACAAATATATCAACTACAAGATCTTAAGATCTCTCACCAAGAATGGGACATGAAAGTCACGGTAATCAAGGATTGCCAAGACATTTCAAAAGATGAAGCCGAGTAGCTTGTTCCTAAGCCTTAAAGCTCACGAGTTCGACTTAATCGAAAAGAGGACAAGCAGATGAAGGCGAGACGCTCTTTGAAGCCTCAACGCCTAAATCGATTGCGTTTAAAGCAACTAAAAGCAGATCGAAGGCCACCGAACTGTTGGAAACATAATAAGTCAGTAGAGCAGACGATCGCTTACCTTGAAACTTGAAAAATCAAATATTCAACTTGGTAAGTATCGCAGATTCTATAAAGATTATCAACATAGCAGAGGAAGAGATAGGAGATCACCGATGATCTCCGAAAAGAACAGATCCGATGATCGAAGAGATCATGGAGAAGAAAAGAAAAGAGATAATATGGTGATGAGAGAAGAGATAATAGATCTCCGGATGAAGGAGTTCAGACATTATCGTAAAGAGAAGTCACCGATAGATCCTATAGATTTTAATGACTCACCGAAGAAAAGGTTCCAGATCGTGGAGCGTGGTTTCAACCGTGAGAAACCAGTCACTACAAATGTTGTAGACACCTGCAGACCGACGCCAAAAGAAAGAGAAGAGAAGCGAACGGTAAGAGAGCAACGATAGAGAGACAGAAAGCCCCGTCGTTGACACATCCGGAATTGATGATTCCTATCCGCCTCCGAGGATTCTCGGGTACTCATCTCAGAGAAGACTTGGTTCGATAAAAAGGTCTTGTTGACTTCCATGAGAATGAAGATCTGATATTCTCTTCAGATGACGATGAAATCTGCCTGATGGCCAAGGAGGACCAATCTGAGGTAACCTCCAAACCTTCGCTTTGGTTCTTTCACACCGCTATTATTAAGACACCGGCGGAGAGATTGACCGCAGCTCTACTCTGAGCAATTGCTTGATGATCTCTCTAATGCAGTAGACACTTATGCTATAGTGGAAGCTGAGAATGACAAGCTAAGGATCAGAAATAATCAGCTTGTTGAAGAGAACGCTCTCAGTAAAACTACTGAACTGAAATCAGTTGAAACTGCTCAGAAGGTAACTGAGGAACTTAACATTCTGAAAGTTAAATCTATTGATCAGGAGAAGCAGATCAAAGATCAGCTAGCAATAACCAAACAGCAAGCTGATGATTTCAAAATCCTTCAAGCTAAATTTGATGAGCTATTCCGACTACATGAGAGTCTAAAATCTTCTGAGGATAGTTTGCGCAAGAAAATAGAGGTTTTCACAAAGTCATCTAAAACCGTTCAAGATATGAACACCTATTTTCGAACACCGACTAATAAGAAGGGACTTGGGTATGAGAACCCTTCCACATCCTCAAAAGCCCCGTTTGATTCACTTCAAAAAGGTGTAATCAAACGAGTTTCTGACAAAGATACACTAAAAGCTAAACTTGTATCTGATAAGGGAAAAAGACCTGTTGAGCAAGTAAGGCAGGTGCCTAATCAGAAAGGGAACAAAAATGGACCCCAACTGGTAAAGCATCAGCCGAGGAATCAACAGAAGAACCCAATTCTTCTGAAGAGACTTCAACCTGATCAACATATTAGGTATCAGAAAAGACAACCTCTCAAAGGGAAATCTAATCTGAGACCCAATCAAGGTCAGCTGCCGAATAAGCAAGCTATAGGTAAACTGCAAAAACCACCTATGCAAAAAAGATATGAATCTTTTGATGGTAGCAGTCATACCTACCCTTATAATCAAAAACCTAGGGCTGCTGCACCTGAGCCACACTGGATTAAAAGAAGACAAACAACAAAGATAAATCCCAAGTCTTCTAAGTCACCCAAGGCTCACACGAATAATCATACTAATCAGAAAGCATATAAAGAGATGTATGATTATGTTGATATGTATGGGAGACAAATCAGGCCTTCTGATCTAAATGATTACAATAGAACTGCCCTGTTTGTATGGATCCCTAAAACCAACCCGAACCCCTCAGGACCCAATCCAAAAGGGGTACCTAAAGCCTGATTTGGTTGCAGGTTCGCGTGGGTCTGGCCAACAAAGGAGGTGTACAAGAAACTATCTGGTACATCGATAGTGGATGTTCAAGGCACATGACTGGAAGCAAACATCTCCTTAGCTCTTACATAGAACTAAAAGGCCCGCGTGTACTCTTCGGTGATGATAACTTTGGTTTTACCAGAGGATTCGGAACCTTAGAGAATGATGATGTACAGGTTACTGGAGTCTCGTATGTAGAAGGTTTAAAGCATAACCTGTTATCAGTTTCAGTGTTGAGTTCTCGACTGATCAATGCACTATCAAAAATTGAGCCACTCAACAGATCTTGCTAACTGGTTCAAGGAAAGGGACGATCTACACAAACAGATTGGAGCAGTTGCCCAAGAAATGCATGCACGATTGTTAAGAGTTCCAAAAGTAGCAGTTGGCTCTGGCACAAAAGAATGAGTCATCTGAACTTTAAAACTCTTAATAAGATAGCAAGGATGTCTTTAGTGGAAGGACTTCCGAATGAGGTATTTTCTAAGGATCATACATGTGTCGCATGTCAGAAAGGAAAACATGTTAAAGCCTCATTCAAGGAAATCCTCGACAAGCATCCGGCCAGAGAGTATTAAATTTGCCTTATATGGACTTATTTGGACCCGATTACACCAAATCGATCTCGGCCGACGAAAATATACTCCGGTAATCGTGGATGATTATTCCAAGTTTACGGGTTGTATTCTTACATAAGAAGAATGAGACGACAACAAAGATACCCGATTTTGCTCAAAAGACTACAAAATGAAAAAGGGTGTCGGTGTAGTAAAAATCGATCGAGATAAAGGCACAAATTTCGAACTCTTTTATTCTCGATTTTTGCACTAAGTTTGGTATACAAAGATGAGACATCACCGCAAGAATGCCACAACAGAATGGAGTAGCGTAAGCGGAGAAACAGAATGCAATACCAAGCCGTTTTAAGCGTGGTTTATCAATACCGCATGCCACACCTCGTAGCAGATGTCTTCTAACTAAGGCCCACTACAAAACACCCTATGAACGTGGAAAGGCGTAAAACCTCGTGTTTCTTACTTCCATGTTTTTTGGGTGTAAGTGTTTCATACACAACAATGGGAAGAGTCGGTTGAAGACTTTTGAGGCCAAGTCGATTAGGGTATATTCTTAGGATATTCCTCATCTAGCAAGGCTTTTCGGGTGGTTTACAACAAAGTAACCCTAGTTGTGGAAGAAACACCCCATGTAGTCTTTGATGAAACACCATCTGAACAAGAGAAATCTGTCTCAGAACAAGAAGTACCAGATCAACCAGTACCTGATGCACAGAAAATGGATCAACTAACGATCAAGGAAAAAGGATCGAACTCAGAATAAAGATACATTCCGGATCTAGGTGATTCACCAGTCAATCGATCCTAAGGTACGAACAACTGTCGATGAAGAAGTTCGCATACGGTGAGACAAGATCAACTAAACCATCCGGTTCGGGGGAACACTGAAGTTCCTACTTAATGGACATCAAGACATGATGAGTCCAACATCAGCCGAGACATGTTCTTATCAAGTGGATCATAACTCTGCACCACTCCCAATCTCTAGTAATGAACTATTATCATAAATGGATGATGTTCTCCAAACCAACGCAAATCAGAACAGAAGGACCTGGATAACCAGTCATCCAACTGATCTGATCATCGGAGACCCATCTAATAGTGTTAAAACTAGACATCGATTGGTGAAAGTGCCATGTATATTCATTATCCGTCTATGAAGGAACCAACAACAATAGAGGAAGCTCTACAAGACGCGAAGTCGGATTCTAGCCATGCAGAGGAGCCGAAGCAGATTCGAGAGAAATCAAGTTTGGGAACTAGTGGACAGACCAACTCATCAAGACGTAATTGGCACAAAGTGGGTATTCAAGAACAAGAGAGATGAGAAAAATGTCATAACCAAGAATAAGGCAAGACTTGTTGCTAAGGGGTATTCACAATTAGAAGGAATTGATTATGATGAGACCTTTGCACCGGCCGCTATTTCTTTAGAAGCCATTCATTGTTTTCGCATATGCTTCCCACGAGAGGGTTCATTGTGGTATCGGATGGACGTAAAGAGTGCATTCTTAAACGGGGTACTAGCAGAGGAAGTTTATGTTTAACAACCTCCGTGCTTTTGAAAAGGGCAACCAAGTGTACCGTTTAAGAAAAGCTCTTTATGGCCTGAAACAAGCTCCTCGAGCTTGGTATGATACACTCTCTCAGTTCTTGATAGACAGTGGTTTCACTAAAGGAATAGTGGATAGAACCTTATTCAGAATAGAAGATGGAGAAGATATTCTGATGGTTCAGATTTATGTGGACGACATCATATTCGGATCTGCCAACAAGAGTTTATGTGAAAGATTCAGCAACCTGATGCAAGGGAAGTTCGAGATGTCCATGATGGGTCAGATGAGTTACTTTCTGGGTCTACAAGTGAAGCAAAGTACAGAAGGGATATTCATCTGCCAAGCAAAGTACACTAGGAGTTTATTGACTAAGTTTGGAGTTCAAAACTGTAAGGAAGCCAAAATTCCTATGTTGACTGGATTCAAGATGGATCCAGATGAGGATGGTCGAAAGAATATAGGGCTCTCATTGGATCTCTACTATACCTGACTTCCAGCAGACCAGATATCACTTTTGCAGTAGGTGTATGTGCCAGATTTCAGGCAAATCCAATGGATAGTCACCTAGAAGCAGCTAAGCGGATTCTTAAGTATCTGAAGGGGACAATTAACCTTGGATTATTCTACCCATCAGATGATAATCTAGAGCTTAGTGGGTATTCTGATTCTGATTATGGAGGTTGCAAAATTGACAGGAAGTCAACCTCAGGAACATGTCAGTTTTTAGGAAGTAAACTGATCTCGTGGTTTTCAAAGAAGAAGACATCGCCATGCGACATCTACTATCAAGGTAATATATGGTCAGCAGGAAGTCATTGTTCCCTAACTCCTCGGCTTAGTCAAGAAATGAGGGATTATAACATTGTAGCTAAGAATGTACCTATATATTCGTGACAAGAATAGTGCTATTGCAATCACTCAAAATCTCGTTTCTACATACAAGATGCAAGCATGTGGATGTCGACACCATTTTATAAGAGATCATGTTGAAAAGAAGAATATCGTAATGGAAAAGATTCATACCGATATACGTAAAGTCGATATTCTAACCAAGCCACTAGCCGAGATCGATTCAGAGAATTATGCAATGAGCTAGGGCTTTCGGATCTTGGAGAAAAAGCACCTAAAATGTTTGATGGATCGATCTCGTAACCTACCGGTTAAGAGACTAACAAAGTTAAGAGGAATCAGTTGAGTTTGGTATCTCAATCGATCGTAAGATCACCAAGGAACAGATATATGAGAAGGCAATCGATTTACGGATTATCGATTAAAGGAACCGATTAGATTAAAGGATTATCCGATTAAATCGGTTTGGTTATTTCACACTTTGTAAGTCGATTGCCGATATTCAACAAGCAAGATTCACAAGATTAAAGCTTACATCGCATAAGAAAACAAGAAAATTACACAACAAGGGAATAATAGAAATTTTCATTGATAAAGACCCGAAGGTCAGATTTACATTACAAGTTACAAGTACAAAAGGACCCGGAGGTCAGTACATAAACCCTAAACCCTAAACCTAACCCTAGAAGAGGGGGAGAGAGAGAGATTTTAAGATCTGATGCTCCCATTTTCCCCCACTTAACAAGGCTTTGAAATAATCCTAAAGCCACCCTCAGAGCTTCGGAGTTAGGAGCGAGAGCGGTGTTGAAAGGATTTCTAAGCCAGGAGCCCCTAGACCTGAAATCAATGGGCTCTCCAACTGTTAAATGGGACACAAGTGCCAAGAAAGTGATCAAAAGATCATATGGCCACATGTGTCACATGAAAAAATAGAGTTGATATACGAAGATCAGTTGTTATCAAACTCATGTTTTATATCAAACTAAGTCTGTTGATGTTAATTCCGTCCTCTCGATAGACACACAAGGTGCATACGGTTAGGAGAAGTGTCTTCTCAGTTGCGATAGCAGATCCGCCGCCTCGGTGGTAGAGAAGCTTGGCAATAATTGTATGTGTAATCTTTGATGACGACGAAAGCAGTAATAAGGGACACACAGGGTTGATTTGAGAAGCTGAAATCATTGAAAAAGGGGTAAAGGTTTTTGCCGGAAGTTTCACCGGAAATAAGGGTTCACCAGAATACATGATTTACAAAGAAGATAAGTATGGTGAATGGGTTATGTTGTATAAATCATTGGTCCAATTTATAGAGGCCAAGCAAGGGTGCAAATGCAAATTTGATTTCTCAAAGCCTTTTAGAGAAATTTGCATCACAAGGACAGCGTGTAGGAAACACGCGACTGATAATTGGATATATTAACGGCGATTTGACATTACGAAGTATCCAGACTATTATTACAAATGTCAAATCGTGCCGACTTAGGGAATCGAGACTACTATTCAATTCTTCAAGAACTAAGTTTTGGCGGTAACACTTATCCCAAGAATTTGCTTGGTCTGAGTAGAATCAGATTAGGTCAACTGAAATCTAATTAGATAAGAGACTGATCAGATGAGGAAGATCAGTTGAGTATGATACCTCAACAAATCAGATATATCAGTCAATAAGAAATCAGAAATAACAGTTGAAGGGGGAACTTCAACTGACCGAGGAGGATCAGAAAAGGAAAATCAGACGCAAAGTGAAGCGGATCAGGTGAAAATGACAGTTGGGAAATTATAAGGATTAGGCAGAAAACTAAGATCAACAAGTGGAATCAACATCTACGAGTGGTATTGACTGATTACAATATCAGTCAACCAGATACGCTTTTCTGTTTCCTTGTTTACTGCTTACTTATCTGATAATATTTGCCTTTACTGTACACACTACTTTTCTGAAGTATATCCTGCAAAATATTTAATGCGGGCGTGGGGTATTGGTATTAATTGCCACAAAATGTGCTTTTAAATCCAAAAGGCAATCGTACGTGCTTTTCCTGACCACACGATCAAAACCGCTCAATCTGGATCGTCTAACCTTTTCAAACGGTTGATCTTCTAATCTCGATTTTCCCTCCTTCATCCTATAATTTTCATCAAAACCCTACCAGAGTTTTCTTCTTCTCAAAATTCTTGCGATTTATTCTCTGAAAACTCAAAATTACCTTTCTGCAATTCAAGTGTTTTCTTGCGATTCAAACTTATTTTCCGAAAAACAGAATCTGGTAATTTCTTGTTATTTGATGAATTTCTTTTCCAAAATCCTTTGATCACATAGATTTCATCAATATATGTTATTCTGTGATATGCCTTATCATTTCTTGGTATCCGTATGTGTTTATCGATTACTAGGCCTGAGAATAGGTCTGATAATCAATACATGATATCTTTATGACTATGCAAAATTTTAATCGAGTCTATCTTGTTGTAGATGGCCACTCACGGAATGGGAAAGATTATGTTCAACTATGCGGATCTGGCAACAAAAATTGTCGATGACAAATTTGTACAGTTTAGTGTTACGCGGGATCCAGAATCCATGGAGGTTGAACAAATTCTGAAGAAAGGAGGTCTTGAAAAAATTGCATCTTCGCTCCTCGCAATCCAAAGAATGCAAGATGAAGCACTCGAATTCTTAAGGAATTTGAAGGTGGATACGGACAATCCTGGAGATGAACTGATTTCTTCAGTTAACGGAGGGGAGATCGGGGATCGAATGTCGACATATCTTATCTGCTCAAACTTGACCAAAGGAAGAATCTCTCCTGCTCACTACAGGGAGAATGAAGATGAGCTGATCAGAAATGAACTCTTCAGAGAGGCTAACAAACACCAGACCGCAGGTTTTGTCAGACCTATGTTAAAAAGGAAATACCGACTGTTGTTTGACATACTGTCAAAAACGATCATGGGTATTTCGTTCAGCCCAGATGCTCTAACATCCGTAAAAATGTACAGCATGGCTGCGATAATCGATGAAGCCAAGAATATCAATTGGCATGGCTTCCTGAAGGCAATTCTGCTCCAAGAACATGAAAAATTTGGAGTTAATGATCGTAGGCAAGTCTATCTGAAGAAGAGAATCAGCAATCTCAACAAGGTTGCAGTCATTCTGAAGGATAAAATGCCAAATGCTGAATGGGATCAGAACGGACTGAAGTCCTACAAGGCCTTTCCTCACAACCACATCTGCTATATATGGGCCACCTGATGATGATATGCGGCCCACCCCTCCAAAGGTGAAGAAAGGAAAGAACAAGGAGGCAGCCACGTCTACACCAGATGCTCCCCAAAAGAAGAAGAGAAAACTGGTAAAGGCTCAGGAGAAGAGGCCGAAGAAGGCAAAACAGCCTCCATGCGTACATTTACGGAAGACGAGTCGATGAAGAAGGAGTGCCGAGCAACCCGATGAGCCATAAATAAATCGCCAAAAAAAATCGACAGCAGGCTTCTCAAGTTGAGAGCTCGCTGTAACATTTCGAGGGAAGAGCAAGAGACTAACGATCTCCTTCTCCTCAATCTCGAGCCGATTCACCACTCGGAATTATGGGCTGAGCGAGCATATTTCTCCTTCTCCTTCTCCTTCTCCTTCACCCCCTTGCTAACACGAAAGTTCATCGGTTCGCATGAACCGTAAAAGATCACCGCCGCAGAGGCGGACGTAATTACGCCGACAATGTAACCCTCTGCAGATTCAGCCAATCAGCCAACTTCCGCCTACTCGGACCACAATTAACCCTCTACATGTCATCAACCGGAACCGGGTCGATCCAAACAGATAATTCTCGAGTCCAGATCATCCAAGACCATCACCGGAAAATGGTCGTAATGCAAATTGAACGAGATATTGATGAGTCAGATCCGAGCCGGGTAGCCCATCCCGTTATTCGAGAGGAAGTAATGGAGATCCTCACCGAAAGATCTCCGGTTAAAAGAGCTTCTCGATTTTATGATGATTATAGAACGGATGGGAGGTGGCGATGAATTCGCAGATTTTGATTTCGACATGAAGAAATCGCTCAAGTAGGATCACCGGTGAGCCGATAATCGCCGAATCGATCAAAGCTCGATCCACAGTGAAGCCGGGATTGATCGAACAAGGTGAATGGAGCTCGCCAAGAAACTCCTAAAGCAGATGATCCTATGAAGGATGTGGGAGTTTCCGATGATAGTGGAACCGGTGTCATAGTTCATGACCCGACCCATCGAGGCGCAAACAACCGAAAGAGATCGGTGGACGCGAAAAATATTCCTACAACTCACATCATCACTGATCAACTTCGAGGAGATCGGATCGTGTTTTAAAGATCTCTCCGAAGAAGAAGTCGAGGGAGTGTTGGCTAATCAACTTAGCAACACAATAACTGATCAGAGGCAGATTGGCCTCAAAGAAATAACGAATCAATGGGAATTAGCTATTTCCCAGATTGAGGCAATTAAAGATCAGTTCTCTCAAACTATGACCAACCTGACTGCTGAGTTTAAAAAGACAGTTGATGACAAGCTAGTCCAGGTTGATCAACAACAAGTTTCTCTTCTGATGGTCACTGAAAAGCTTGAAATGACTGAAGAGAAACTTGACAAACTAATTCTTACCCTCTCTACTGTCGTGGAATCTGTCAAGACTGAGCTGATCTCGAAGATTCAAAGTCTATCTGCTCAAGCTCAAGGTTTATCTGTTGAAGATCTTAACAAGGCCATATCAGTCAGCTTTGGATCTCTGACTTCCCACCTCACTGCTCTTTTTGATCAAACCAAAAAGGGGGAAGGACAGATTGAGAAACCAACTGACACTATCAGAACAACAGAAGACCTGATTCAGACAGTTGAATCCTATGGACAAAGACTAGACCATCTGGATCTTTTTGCTAACGAAATTTCTGAGAAGATGGAAAAGTCAAAGGCAAGAAAGTTAGCTGCGGGTGCTGGGACATCACAACTTGTACCAGTCACTCAGACTAAGAAAGCCACAAGAAGCACCCAAAAACAATCTGGCCGATAAGAAACCGGGCCGAGAAACCGGCCCAAAGAGCAGATATTGTCAAGAAGCCCGAAATAAGTGAAGAAGAAAAAGGCAAAAAAAAAATTGGCAGAGGCAGAAGATCTGAAAAAGAAATACTGATCGAGGGCAAAGAAAGGAAAAGTTGGAAAATCGGACTGGAACCTCAATTTGCCAAAGAAGAATTGATGAGATAATTCCGAAAAACTGCTGCACATGCTGAGAGGTTTGAGGAATGGAATAAGATCAGAAGTGAATGGCTTCTGGATGCTTTTGTTCTAGATCTTGTTCCACAAGAAGAATCTCCAGATGCAGAATTCCTCAACTGGTTGGAAAACAAATATCCAGATTTTCTGAAGTATCTAGAAAATGAGGCCAAAATAATCAATGTAAAATATCTACGCCAAGAGTATGACGTGATGGATTACTCGAAGAAGGCAGATGGCTCATTTGACAGATTTGGCATTTCAAAGGTTCTATTTTGACATCCCGAAAAGCGCAAGATAAGCGATCCTCGGCAGATCAATGATGTCAAATGGAAACTATACGATTTTCAACATTCCTCAAGATCAAAGAGAAATGCCAGAAGGATACAAGCCAAGAGACTGAAGAATCAGAAGACTACTTAGGATCAGCTGTTTTTAAACTCAAACTTTTCTGATGTAATATGTAATCGACAAATCTAATGAAAGAAAAGTTTATTTTCTGATCCTAAGACAAAATCTCATTGTCTTCTGATTATATGCTCTTTATTGTTTTATACTTATCAACTGTGCTTGGTTTCTCAAGTGTTTTGGTTTCATCAAAAAGGGGGAAATTGTTGGGAAATTTAGAGTTTTGATGAAAGTTCTAAAACACATGTAATAGGACCAGTCAGATCTGTTAGCTGACTGATGTTTTTATTACCAGTTATAAGAATACCAGTTGATAATTATTGTATAGAACAACTGATGTAGAAGATAGATCACATATTGAGGGGGAACCTCAATATGTATAGGTCAGATCAGAAGATCTAAAGAACAACTGATATCCGATAGGCCAGAAGGCAAGAGAAGGACAGAAGATCAGGTCGATCTGATAAAGTCAGATATCTCAGCTGAAGTCATAAAGTTCAAATTCAGAAGACTTGAAGATCAGATGACTTCCAGAAGATCAGACCAGAAGACCTACATCAGCCGAGTCTGCTAGTTGAAGCTAAGACAACTGGCACCAGAAGACTCTATCAGGTAGACTGATCAGTTGTGACTGATCAGGTCAGCTCACCAGGTGAAAACTGATGTTTCACCAAATCATACGTCGATGATCTGAACAAGAAGAATGTCAACCTTAGTTGGTAGAACAACACTGAAAAGTGCTTCTGTTAACCAATAAGAACAAGACACGTATGATCGGAGCCGGCAATTACGGGATTTGGTGTTGCTTTCTCTAATAGCTATAAAAGACACTATTCATGCTTTCGGCCATGCCGTTCCTGAAGCACGTCACATCAATCCTGCAAGTCTACCAAATATAGCCGGAAATTCAAATTGCTCTCCAACGGCTCTTTGATTTCGAGGTCTATAAATATGGGATTACTCTTCAGAGTGAAGACACGGAAACTATCAAGAAGCTCAAGCTAATCAAATTTCCGCACGAAGAACACAAACTTGAAGATTATTTTCTAAGTGTTCATCCCACAGTTCTTAGCACATAAATCTTTTCATCTAGCTGATAGGCTACTTAAAAACTAGGAAAGATTTCAAAGTTGGAACAAAACAATCTTACCCAAAACCCAAAGTTAGGTTAAGTTGTTTAGCAAGATTTCAGACTAGGGTTTCTAGTTCTGATTTCTGGGATCAGTTAAGTGAGAACTCTTTAAATATCTGTTGGTGTACTGTGTTGGACTAACACAATAATCTAAGTCCAGTTGGTTTAGTTGGTGCCCCTTATGACAGGGAAGAGTGGACGTAGGACTGGTTGTCCGAACCACTATAAATCTTGTGTGCACTTACCTGCTTTGATTATCTGTTTTACACAATCGCACACAACCTAATTAAAGCTGCATACATATTCTAAGTTAAGATCAGCTAGCACCAAGCTTCTGATCTGATCAAGTTTGACACTTTAGTCAACTGGTTGAAAGATTGACTTTGGAATCTGATTTATTAAAACCTGGTTTTCACACGGGTAAAATTTAGCTTCCAGACAATCGTTTAAACCGATAGATACCGAATCGATCTACCTTGCGCGATTAGTAAGTTAGATATCATTCCAAATCGATTCACTTTTTGCACTGATCAAATTAATCGCATTCACACCTGATCTGCACAAAAAGTTTTCAGAAGTCTATTCACCCCTCCCCTCTAGACTTCTGCCCTCACAAAACCCGTTCGGGACCTACACCAACTTAACGAACTGGACTTAGTTTAATGTGTTAGTCCAACACAGTACAACCAACAGATGTTTCACGAGTTCTCATTCAACCAATCCTAGAAATCAGATCTAGAAACCCTAGACTGAAATCTTGCTATAACAAACTTAACCTAACTTTTGTTTGGGTATAAGATTTGTAATGTTCTAACTGGAATACTATCATATCTTCTAAGTAGCCTAAGGCTGGAGGATAAGTATTCTATGCTAAGAACAATGTGATGAACACTTAGAGAATAATCTTCGATTTAGTGTTCTTCGTGCGGAAATTTGCTTGTGCTTGAGCTTGATGATAATTTCCGTAACCTTACTATGAAGGTTTGATCCCATATATATAGGCACGAAATCAAACTAGTCGTTGAAGAGCAATTCGAATTTCGATCTATTTTAGGTAGGTCTGCAGGCTGATTTGACGTGCTTCAAGGGCGGCATGGCCGAAAGCATTCAAGCTTGTCCTTTCTAGCCGTTTGACACTGAAGCGCTTTACTGCAGACTGTCAGTACTCCGTACGGGCGTTGTCGACATCTTATTGGCTATCAAGTACACTTCGCAGCACTTGAATTAGCAACAAGGTTGACATTCTTCTTGTCTGAACACTTGCCTCATACTAGGTAACAATGAAGTAGTTACCTGATGGAGTTGACACAGATCAGTTCGAACACTGATCTGTCTACCTGATTTAGGTCTTCTGCTCGTAAGTTTCCTTAACACAACTTACTGACCTTTTCTTGTTGTCATCTGATGTAGGTCTTGGATGGTCTTCTGTCTTGTCTGCTTCTCTGCTTCTTCTTTCATCAGATCTTCAGCATATCTGATCTTCAAGACTTAACCTATACATATTGAGTTCCCCCTCAATATGTGACCTATCTGTTACATCAGTTGTCTATACACTTTAGTTGGTCATCTTATCTGCTATCTAGATCATCAGTCAGCTAACATATCTGAATGGTCCTATTACATTATCTGCATGTTTTGAAACTTCCATCGAAACTACAAATTTCCCAACAATTTCCCCCTTTTTGATGGAACCAAAACAGTTAAACAGAAAAACAGACAACCAAAAGTAAATAAATAGATAACAACGCACAAATCAGAAGACAATGAGAGGTTATCTTAGGATCAGAAAAAAATAGGAAATTTTATTATCATGGATATGTTCTTACAGGTTACAACAAAATTCCTATCATATGATTCTAATAGTCTTCTGATCTTCATCATCTGTGCTTGAATTTCTGAAGCTCCTTCGGGATGCCAAAAAGTCTGTACATCCGCTGCATCAGCTGCTCCAAATTGTCTCTCCCAATGATCGCTCCTTTCTTTGCAAACTCATAGTAAGCTTTCTTAAAACGAATAGGATGAAGAGTTTTGTCTGGATGCAGAGGTGGTAGGAGTTGTTCGAAGGGAGGTGCTTCTAGTATTAAGGACATTATTTTACCTTCCTTCATAACAACCTGGTAGAAGTCAGGATACTTCGTTTCTAGCCAGTTTCGGAATTCATCAACATTCGCAACTTGGTCTTGATGAATCAGAATCCTCTCCAGGATGTACAGATCGCATAGCCAATCACCTCTTATCTGGTCCCACTTAGGAATCAGATCTTCACGAGCACAGAGGATGTCTTTAACTGCAGCAGGGAAAGCTCTCTCTTCCCAGACAATGTCCTCCGCAACACCTTCCTTCAGTCTCTTCTTCCTGATGTACGCAGTGTTAAGACCTTTTGCTGCTGCCATCTTCTGCTTCTTGATCACTTCATCCATCACCCTTTGTCTGGTCTTTTGTTCCTCAATCTGCTCGGGGGTCATTTGGATTCTGGATCTAGTCGTGATCTACTGACTAGGCTTCTGAGTTTCAGCAGTTGACTTCTCCAGCTTGCCCTTGCCTTTTCTCCTCTTCAAGGCTTGTTCAGACTCCACTTTCTCTTCTTCTTCAATCATCTTCTCAGCAAGCTCAAAACTCTTAGCCTGATCTTCTGCTTCATGTCTTTTCTGAACGGAAGAAGAGAAGTCTTCTATCTTGTCTACCCTTTGAACCACTTCAGATAGAAGTGACTTCAGTTCAGAAAAAGGTTTCTCTTGAGCTATAATGGCTTCTCCATGTTGTTCAACTGTTTGAAATAATTCCACCAGTTCGGTGTCAGGAATGTTCACAGTTGGTGTGGCAGATTCTGGCATGGCAGATGGTGCAGGATCAGACGGAGTAGGTATAAATGACGTTCTGACTGATGACATGATTGTTATCATCTGCATCTGTGTTTCCTTCTCCTCTTCCCCCTTTTTGGTTGCATCAAAGAGGTTTGTTAATCTGGCATTCAGAGCATTGAATTGGTGCCTCAATTCATCTTTGACCTCTTCGACTGCAAGCGGGTTTATCTGGACCGTAGAAGATGTTGGCGCTGGGCCCAGTAGTCTGTTCAGACCATCTTCAATGGTCTTCCCGGTCCGTTTAATCGATGACTTCAATCGCTTCCACCCAGCATCTAAGCATGTGTCTGTCCTTTCCAGAGAGGACCAGACACTTTCCAACAACTTGCTAAGATCAAAGAGCATTGATTCATGCAGACTTAGCTTCTCCATGACTGGATCAACACGCTTCATCACAGATTCGGTGATGGTGTCATGAAGATGTATCACTTTGTCCACAGTCAACTACATTTCTGCATTCACAAGAGCCTGTTGTTCTTCCCTGAACTTGTTCAACAGATCGGTTGTCAAACTGGTAAACTGTGCTTCAATTGATGACTTTACCCCATCTTGAATAGTTGAAGTGATCTGCTCAAGGGTTTTGTCATCAATGACAACCGTCCTTCCAGATGTTGCAGCCTCTCCAGGTTGGGTCACATCTGCAACACCCACTCCTGGTTCATCGGTAGCTTCCCATTCGCCTGCACCCTCCATCCAATCTCCTTCCCTTCCTTCCTCAATCACCGGTTGAATTCCAAAATGCTCATAGATGAGCCTCCGGATATCATCATCGGTGGCCAGCTCAGCGACACTTTCTACACCAGCCATTTCCAAGCATTTGGTCTCTAGGTCTACAAAGAAGTCAGCACCTAGGACTTCCATCAAGATCAGAAATTCTTCAATCGCTTTTGATCGCACATCTCTCCAGAACATTATTTCTTCGATTTTGAGCTGGAGACCAGGATGATTGATCAGGTGTGGACATATCTCATCCAGATAGGACTTGACTTGCTGTTTCAGTACATACAACGTGGAATCCTCCTCTTCTTCTGGTGTGTCAACTTTCAGCTTGGTGTTGAAGGGATTGTGAGACATCGAGACATAGAGATCATCTCTGGCTGCAGTCTCAACAGGCTCTCAACAATTTCAGTTTCAGGTGCAGAAGAGGGAGTTGGCTCAGGTGGTTGTATTTGTGGTTCAATGGCGGTTTCTGGTTGAGGTTGGGAAGGTGAGATATCTGTTGGATGTTCTGTGGGTTGAGGTTCGGATGGAATGTCTGTAAGCTGAAGAACAGGTGGAATTTCCAGTTGAGATGGGGGATGATCTGGTTGAGGTGTCTCAACTGAATGTGAAGGTGTTATCTGGGTTGGAATTGAACTGTGGATAGGGGATGGGCTGGGTGAGGGTGATTTAGAGGTTGGTGTAGGTGAACGTGCTCTCCTAAACACCGTGCTGATTGGTACTGAATCAGATGGCTCTCTTTCCTCAGATAGTTCTCTCCCCTCTCCTTCTCCTTCATCCATTCCTTCCACCAACACTTCCTCCTGAACAGCCTCTCCGCTTCTGCTAGCAGTTCTCTCTAGGCTAGTCGCCGCTTCTACATCTGATTCCAGATAAATCAGTTGTGTTTCCTTCTCAACCTGTTCAGGCCCACCTTCTTCTGATATGGGCATAGATGGGGCTTCAACTGCCTTCTACAGAATAGAAGTTATCTTCTTCTGCCTCTTCTCAGCTGCTTCTGGTTTCTTGGCCAGAACCTTTCTCTTCAACTTCTTGGGAGGCGACATCGTCTCGAAAAGATCTGAGCGATGTGGCGGCTTTGGCACCCTTGCCTTCACCCTTTCCTTCTCCTCTCGTTCTGGGCACATAAGGTGCTGGATCATCATCGGATTGCCCAGATAGCAGTTCATCTTTCCCTAGAATGGCCTTGAATTTTGCTAAGTAAACCTTCTTCCCTTCCTCATTCCATTCGAAGTTATCTGGCAGCTTGTCAAATAGTATAATTGACACTTTGTGAATGTACGAACACTTCAGAGTCAGATAAACTTCGTTCCTCTCATTCAACTTGAATTTGGCAGTTTCCTTCAGCAACCTTAACTTGAACAACCCAAGCCAATTTAGATTTTCGGCTTTGCTGATGATTGCCGTCATCACATTCTGCTTCACAACAGTAAGAGCATCCAGGCTGTGTGTTATACACAGAATCACCTTTGATACAATCTCAAACAGAAGACAATATTTCCGTCTGAGATGTGGTGCTTTGACATTAAAAACTTGCTCTTTGTTGGCCAGTCTCAACAAGACGTCCTTTAAATATGTTTTCTCGTCGAGCTCTGTTGTGAAAGTGGTTGGATCGATGGTTCCAGAGCGAAGGCCGAAGATTCCGAATAAATCATCATTAGAAACTGTTATTTTAAAACCCCCTACTGATGACCTCAAACTTCCTTCATCGTCCTCCTCGAAATTGTACAGAAATTCTAGAGCCTCGTATGTATGTACAATGTCTTGGTGTCGGTAGCAAAATTGCTCGAGTCCTACCGCCCGGAGACATTCCAAGATTTCCTTCGATTCAGCATCATTCGTAGTGTTGAAGATTACATATTTTTTATCGATGATATCCTTCTTCATCGATAGGAAATTGCACATCTTCTTTCCCTGGCCTGGTATTGCTGATAAGTGTGCCATTTCTGCTTGAATGAACAATTTTGGAGAGGAGTTTGAGTAATTTATATACTATAAACAACAATAAATCAGCCCAAAATATCAACTAAGGCACAATCTTCACATGAATCTCATTATAGGCATATACACATGTTAGCAAGTGAGTAAATCAAACAACAATCCTAGACAAAGATCTAATCCCAGAAAATATCAGTGAGAAATACACAGTTCATCGAGAATATATCAAAAGTAGTGTAGAACAGTGAAACCCACATAATAGCAAACAATATTCACTTAGAAATTACCAGAAATCGATTCGGAATGTGGAACAGTTTGAAATAATAGATTTGTATTTTCTCAATTAAGTCGAGTTTTGCACAGAGTAAGTATGGAGAATTCTGGTAGAGTTTCAAAAGTGTGAAGTTGAAAGACCTTTAGGGTTTTAAAAGGTGCGAGGGAAAAGATTTTACACAGATTCCCACAAATACTTGAGTATTCGTATTTTGAAATGAACGGCTTAGATTAAGCGGTCGTAAAGTAAAATGACCGTGTGGTCAAGAAGAATTTCTGAAAGTATTTTGGATGCGAAAATACGCATTAAAAGCTAATAAATATAAAAACCCCACGTCCGCATTTAATGTTTGCAGGGCTTGCGTCATAAAGTAAGATGAACAATAATCATTACAGAAAAATAGATAATCTCAGATAATATAAACAGAGAACGTATTTGACTGATTAATATTGTAATCAACCAGTTACCACTTGTATCTGATCCAACTCTTCTGATTTGTTGATCTTACTGTGTAGCCTATACCTTAGAAAAATTTTCCCAACAATGTTTTTATCCCTCAGATCAGGTTCCTTCTGACTCAAATTCCTTAGTTAGTTGAAGCTCCCCTTTCACCTGACATTCCTCTCTGATCAGTTCCCAACAGATCTCTTATGATCAGATGAAGTTCTTTCTTCATCTGACCTTCTTACCTGGTCAGTCTCTTAACCAAATGGGTGTTGGACATTAATCCACCAAAGTAATCTGGTGCATCTTCTCCTAAGTCCAGTAATCCTAGCTCATTGCATAGCTCTCTGAATTTGACTTCAGCTAGGGGTTTGGTTAAGATAACAGCTCTTTGCTTATCAGTATGGATCTTTTCCATTCTGATGTTCTTCTTTTCTGCATGGTCTCGGATAAAGTGGTGTCTGATGTCCACATGATAGCAATCGCACTATTACTGTCACAGAAGATAGGCACATTCTTAGCTACAATGTTATAATCCCTCAGCTGCTAACATAGCCAGAGCAGTTGGGAGCAACAACTTCATGCGGCCATATATTCTGCTTCAGTAGTAGATGTGGCAACAGATGTCTGCTTCTTAGAGAACCAAGAGACTAGCTTACTTCCCAAAAACTGACAGGTACCCGAGGTTGATTTTCTATCTATCCTACAACCTCCATAATCAGAATCAGAGTACCCACTAAGCTCTAGATTATCATATGCTGGATACCATAAACTGGGGTTTACAGTACCCTTTAGATACTTAAGGATCCGCTTAGCTGCTTCCAGGTGGCTTTGCTTCGGATTTGCCTGAAATCTGGCACATACACCTACTGCGAAGGTTATATCTGGTCTGCTGGCAGTCAGGTATAGTAGAGATCAGATCAAAGCCCTATACTCTTTATGATTAGTTTTCTTACCACCTTCATCTGGGTCCATTTTGAAAGAAGTCATCATTGGAATTCTGGCTTCCTTGCAATTCTGAACACCATACTTGGCCAACAAATTCCTTGTGTACTTCGCCTGGCAGATGAAGATCCCGGTATGAGCTTGTTTGACTTGAAGAGCTAGAAAGTAGCTAATCTGACCCATCATAGACATTTCAAATTTCCCTTACATCAGTTTACTAAATTTATCGCATAGCTTCTGATTAGGAGAACCAAAGATTATATCGTCCACGTAGATTTGAACCATCAGAATATCTTCACCGTCTTCAATTATGAACAAGGTCCTGTCAATCAAGCCCTTGGTGAAACCATTTTCTGTCAAGAACTGGGATAATGTATCATACCATGCTCTAGAAGCCTGTTTTAGTCCATAATGAGCATTTCTTAAACGGTACACTTGGTTGCTCATTTCAAAGCCAGGAGGTTGTTCAACATAAACTTCCTAAGCTAGTACCCCGTTTAAGAATGCACTCTTTACATCCATCTGATACACAGTAAATCCCCTATTAGCGGCATCAGCCAGAAACAGCCGAATGGCTTCCAGGCGAGCGACTGGTGAATATCCCTTAGCAACAAGTCTTGCCTTATTTCTTGTTATCACATTGTGCTCACCCTTATTGTTCTTGAAGACCCACTTAGTATCAATCACATCTTGATGAGTTGGTCAGTCTACAAGTTCTCAAACTTGATTTCTTTCGAACTGCTCGAGTTCCTCTTGCATGACTTGAATCCAGCTTGCATCTTGTAGAGCTTCTTCAACTTTTAGCGGTTCCTTCAAAGACAGATAACAACAATACATTGCACTTTCACCAATCTAATGTCTAGTTTTGACTTTATCAGATGGGTCTCCGATGATCAGGTCAGTTGGGTGACTGGTTATCCAGGTCCTTCTTTCCTGATTATCATCAGTTTGGAGAACATCATCCTCTTCTGACAAAGATTCATCACTAGAGACAGGGAGAGGTACTTGAGTAGGATCCACTTGGCATGGACATATCTCAGCTGATGTTGGACTCATCATGTCTTTGAAGTCTGTCTCTTAGGAACATCAGTGTTCCCGTGAACCGGATGGTTCGGTTATTCTTATCTCGACTACCGGCTTCTTCAGCGGCGGTTGTAAGTACCTTGGGGGGTCCGATCGACGGTGAATCGTCAAGGTCAAAGTTAGGAACATATATAGTGACGTATTTTGGATCCTTTTCTTTGATTCTTAACTGATCCATTTTCAGTGAATCTGGTCTGTCTGGTACATCTTGTTCTGTTGCAGATTTCTCTTGATCAGATGTTGACTCATCAAAGACCACGTGAGGTGTTTCTTCCACAACTAGGGTCCGTTTGTTGAAAACCCTAAATGCTTTCCTGGTTGAGGAATATCCTAAGAATATACCCTCATCTGACTTAGCATCGAAGGTTCTCAATTGACTCTTCCCATTGTTGTGTATGAAACACTTGCACCCGAACACATGAAAGTAGGAAACTTGAGGTTTTCTGCCCTTCCACAGTTCATAGGGTGTTTTGAAGTGAATCTTAGTCAGAGAACATCTGTTCTGCGTGTGACAAGCAGTGTTGATAGCTTCTGCCCAGAAACGGCTTTGTGTTGCATGCTCAGCTAACATGGTGCGTGCAGCTTCTTTAAGTGTTCTGTTTCTCTTTTTTTGCTACGCCATTTTGTTGTGGTGTTCTGGCAGCTGATGTCTCATGTTGTTTACCAAACTCAGAGCAAAAATCAGATATAAATTGGTTCAAGAATTATGTACCTTTATCTGATCTGATTTTCACTATGCTGAGACCCTTCTCATTCTAAATCTTCTTGAGAAGTTCAGGTAGCTTTGTTGTAGTTTCACTCTTCTTATACAAGAATACAACCCAGGTGAACTTGGAGTAATCGTCCACAACCACCAGAGTGTATTTGCGTCCACTGAAACTAAGAGGCGTAACTGGTCCAAATAGATCCATATGGAGCAGTTGCAGTACTCTGCTGGATGGAGGAGAAGGTATCCCTTTGAATGAAGCTTTTACTTGTTTTCCCTTCTGACATGCGGCACACGTCTGACCCTTAGAGAATACTTCATTCGGGAGACCTTCAACCAAGAACATCCTTGCTATCTTGTTAAGAGTTTTGAAGTTCAGATGGCTCATTCTCTTGTGCCAGAGCCAACTGGAGCTCTTTGAACTCTTAACAATCAAGCATGCATTTCTTGGACAACTGTCCCAATCTGCTGTATAAATCGTTCCTTTTCTGGAGCCAGTTAGCAAGATCTATTGAGTCACTCGATTTCTGATTGTGCATTGATCTGATGAGAACTCAACACTAAATCCGTTGTCGCAGAATTGTGATACAGATAACAGGTTGTGCCTTAAGCCGTCAACCTATGAAACACCTGTAACCTGTACATCATCGTTCACTAAGGTTCCAACTCCTCTGGTAAAACCAAAGTTGTCGTTCCCAAATAGAACTCGTGGGCCTGGTTTCTCAATGTAATTGCTGAGGAGATGTTGACTTCCAGTCATGTGCCTTGAGAATCCACTATCTATGTACCAGATAGTTGCTTGTACACCTCCTTTATTAGCCAGTCCCACTCGAGCCTGTGAACAAATTAGATTTTAGGTACCCCAGTAGAATCGGGTCTTGGAGGGTTAGAAGTATCTTTCGGGATCCAAACTCCGGAGGGGGTTTCCTCAACCTAACCTCGAAAATGGAAAGTGCTTTGATGGAGGTAATCACCAATAATTCCTCACAATTGAACAAGGGAATGGACCACAAAGAAAGGTGGCACAAGTTGAGGAAGGAGATCTTATGAAAACGATGATGATGATGTTGATCGACAAAGTGAGTTCTCTTTCCAACCAACCGGTGCAAGTTGAACAAAGCCAAGGGACAAATCAAATGGGTCTGATCGAGGATGTTAATTTCATGGGTAGACCTCAATACCAAGGAGGCTACCAACCAAATTACCAATGAGGAAAGCAAGGTCAAAATCAAGCTCAAGGCCAAGTGCAAGGTTTCTATAGACCTCCTTATCATGGGCAACAAGGACCAATTCAAAGTCAACCTCAAGGAGGCCAACCTTCATCCTTTCAAGGCAATGCTCAAGGGAGCAATTCTTATAATCCAAATCTCCGTAGACATGAAAATTTCTCTTATTCGAACCCGAAAGGTGCGATTCAATATCCACCCAGTTTTGACCCGAGAGCTAAGCTACCGAATGGAGAAGGAAGAGCAACAAATGAAGAGCTAATTGCTCACTTGACTAAGAAGATGGAGACGAGTGATGCTCGATTTGACAAGTTCGAGGAGTACATGAAGACCCAAAGTAATATTCTCGTACAACAAGGGAATACACTTGCTCAACAAGGGAACACCCTTGCTCAACATGGAAATCAACTCAAGTCAATTGAGTTTCAACTTGGGCAATTGGCATCATCCGTTGGGAATATCCATCAACAAGGGAAACTTTCCTCCAACACCGAAGTCAACCCTAAAGAGCATTGCAAAGCCATTAAGTTGATAAGTGGAACCTCATACAAGGGACATCAAATTCCTAAGGAGATGATTGAGAATGAAAAGGAGTTGGAAAATGAAGAGGAAGTTGCTTCTAGGGAAGATGAAGTTGCTCAAGAAGGAAATGAGGAAGATGGTCAAGAGGATCAAGATGAGAACCTTGATGATGAATACAATGAGTTTAATCGAAAGGGTGAAGATGAGAAATATAAGGGGATGAAGGGAAAGAATCAAGAGAAAGAAGTGGAAAAAGGAGTTCGAAAAGAAGCAAGTCCACCAAGAGTTCAAAAATGGAGGATTGCCAAGGAATTGAGAGAAATGAAGGATGATGTGCCATGCAACAAATGGGGAGTTCCCATGACTCTTGTTCCACCACCATACCCCAAGAGATACATAAAACAAAAGATGGCGGGAAAGTTTGCCAAGTTCCTTGATATCTTCAAGAAGATTCACATCAATATCCCATTTGAAGATGCCTTGGAGAAAATGCCACATTACATGAAGTTCTTGAAATATGTGATGGCAAACAAAAAGAAGCTTGGGGTGAACAAAACGATAAACTTGACGGAAGAGTGTAGTGCACTTCTCCAAAGCACTCTTCCCAAAAAGCTCAAAGATCCGGGTAGTTTCACATTACCTTGTGAAATTGGTGGAAGTGAAACCATATGGGCATTGTGTGATCTTGGTTCAAGCATAAATCTTATGCCCTACTCCATCCACAAGAGGTTGGATTTGGGGGACATTAAGCCTTTCACTATGACTCTTCAATTTGCGGATCGATCGGTTGCAAAGCCACGGGGTATTGTTGAGGATGTGCTTGTCAAAGTGGACCGTTTCATCTTCCCGGCGGATTTCTTAATTTTAGATATGAATGAAGATGCTCATGTTCCGTTAATACTTGGGAGACCTTTCCTTGCAACGGGAGAAGCGATGATCAATGTCAAGAAATGGGAGTTGAAATTGAGCTTTAACAATGAGGAAGTCACATTTTCCATTTTCAAGTCCTTGAGGGAGCATGATGAGGTGGAATCTTGCGATTTCATAGATGTGGTGGACAATCTACTCCAAAATGAATGGGAAATTTTTTCCAACTCTTCTCTCTCAAATGAAAACTTGTTGAGCACTTGTAGAGAACCTTTGGAGAGAGTAGAGATGTTAGAAACAAGGAAGATGTTCACAATCCCACCACTTCATGAACAAGTGGAGGGAACACAAGAGAATATTGAGAAGAAAGATCTGTTGAAAGCTCTTCCCGAGCATCTCAAGTATGCCTTCTTGGATGGCAAAGATAAATTTCCGGTAATTGTTTCTTCCTCCCTTAATTCGTGTGAGTTAGAAAAGTTGTTGGGGGTGCTTCGTAAGCACAAATCCGCAATTGGTTGGACCATTGAGGATTTGAAGGGAATAAATCCCTCATTGTGCATGCATAAAATAAGGGTAGAAGAGGGGAGCAAACCTATAGTCCAACACCAACGTAGGGTGAACCACATAATTCAAGAGGTTATTAGGAAAGAAGTGATTACGTTTCTTGATTCGGGAATGATTTTCCCCATTTTCGATATTCCTTGGGTCTCACCACTCCATGTTGTGTCGAAAAAGGGTGGAATGACGGTTATAAAAACCGAAAATGATGAGGTGATAGCTACACGGGTTGCTACGGGGTGGAGAGTTTGCGTGGATTATAGAGAGTTGAACAAAGCTACATGCAAAGACCATTTTCCTCTTCCCTTTATGGATCAAATGCTTGATAGGCTAAGGGGTTTTGAGTTTTATTGTTTCCTAAATTGGGTACTCCGGATATAATCAAGTTATGATTGCTCCGGAGGATCAAGAGAAGACGACATTCACTTGTTCCTATGGAATGTTCGCTTGGAGAAGCATGCCCTTTGGGTTATGCAATGCTCCTGCAACGTTTCAAAGGTGCATGATGGCCATCTTCCATGGATTAATTGAAAATGTGATGGAAGTCTTCATGGATGACTTCTCGGTGTTTGGGGAGTCTTTTGATAAGTGTCTTTATAATCTTGAACTTGTACTCAAAAGGTGCCAAGACACTAACCTTGTCCAAAATTGGGAAAAATGTCATTTTATGGTAAAGGATGGGATAGTACTTGGTCACCATGTTTCTTCCAAGGGCTTACAGGTAGATCGAGCAAAGGTCGTTGCAATCGAGAGGCTTCCACTACCTTCGAATGAGAAAGACATTCGTTCCTTTTTAGGACATGCGGGTTTCTATAGGAGGTTTATCAAAAACTTTTCAAAAATCTCTAAACCTCTTTCTTATCTTTTAGAAAAAGAAGTGCCTTTTGAGTTTACTAATGAATGTCTTGAAGCTTTTATGACTCTTAAGCAGGATTTGGTGAGTTCGCCGATCTTGGTTACTCCGGATTGGAAAGAACCGTTTGTGCTAATGTGTGATGCAAGTGACGATGCAATGGGGGTTGCTTTGGGACAATTGAGGGAGAAAAGGTTTAGAGCCATTTACTATGCCAAAAAGACCTTTAACTCCGCACAAAGGAACTACACTACTACCGAAAAAGAGCTATTGGCGGTGGTGTACGCTTTTGATAAGTTTCGACCCTACCTAGTAGGTGCAAAAACTGTTGTGTACACCGACCACGCCGCTATTCTCTACTTGATGAACAAGAAAGATGCCAAGCCTCGTTTGATCCGTTGGGTACTTCTCCTTCAAGAATTTGACGTTGAGATAAGTGACAAGAAGGGAAGTGACAACGTGATAGCCGATCACTTGTCAAGGCTCGAAAGAGAAGAAGGGTTCAAGGAAGAGATTGGGGATGTGAAAGAAGACTTTCCCGATGAAAGTTTGCTCATGGTCAAAGAAGTGTTAGTTTGTAAAGATGATGATGAGAGTCCATGGTTCGCGGATATTGCCAACTATTTGGCTTGTCAAAGGATGCCATATGGGTTAAACTCATATGAGACCAAGAAATTCCTCAAAGACGTGCAAGGTTACATTTGGGATGACCCTCAATTTTTCAAGAGGGGAATTGATTCAATTATTCGAATGTGTTTTCCAATGGAGGAGTGGGAGAGCATCATTGCCCATTGTCATTCTTTACCTTGTGGAGGCCACTATGGAGGTGAAAAGACCACTTTGAAAGTTTGGCAATCCGGGTTTTATTGGCCTTGGATATTTAAGCATTGTCATGAGTTTGTTAAGAAATGTGACAAGTGCCAAAGAAGTGGTGGTATATCAAAGAAGGACGAGATGCCCTTGAATAGCATAACTGAGGTGGAATTGTTTGATGTGTGGGGGATTGACTCTATGGGATCGTTTCCCTCATCTTATGGGAATGAGTACATCCTTCTTGCGATGGATTATGTCTCAAAATGGATAGAAGCAATCGGAACTCGAACCAATGATGGCAAAACGGTGATGGGGTTCTTGAAGGACAATATTTTTGCAAGGTTCGGGGTACCAAGAGCTCTTATAAGCGATGGAGGGAGTCACTTTGTTAACAAGGCCTTGGCGAACTTACTTTCGAGTTATGGGGTAAAACACAAGGTGTCAACTCCTTACCATCCACAAACAAATGGGTTAGCCGAGGTTTCGAATCGACATATCAAGAAGATCTTAGAGAGAACGGTTAGAACAACTCGTAAAGATTAGTCCAAGAAGCTCAATGATGCCCTTTGGGCTTATCGAACGGCTTTTAAGATGCCTTTGGGAATGTCTCCTTATCAACTAGTGTATGGGAAAGTGTGTCATCTTCCGGTCGAATTGGAGCATCGAGCTTTATGGGCACTGAAAAAGATCAATATGGATAGTCATTTGTGTTGTGAGAAGAGACTCCTACAATTACAAGAGCTTCAAGAATTTCGAGAAAATGCTTTTGAGAGAGCACAACTCTTCAAGGACAAAACAAAGAGGTTGCATGATGCTAGGTTGGCACCAAAGATCTTTGAGGAGGGTGATGATGATTTGCTATACAATGCTCGATTGGGTCTTTTTCTCGGAAAGTTAAAATCAAGGTGGGATGGCCCATTCAAAGTGAAGAAAGTGTATCCATCGGGATTCCTCGATTTGGAAAATGAAAAGGGTGAAGAATTCAAAGTTAATGGCCATCGGGTGAAGCATTACTACTCGTTGCATGAGAAGGGGGTAATCCACGTGGTGGAGCTCGTAGACCCTTGAGAAAATAAATCACGTCCGGCATAAGACGTTAAACCTAGCGCTTAATGGGAGGCAACCCATTTTTACTTGATTTCTTTTTTGTTTCTTCTTTTGTGTTTTTGAGCTTTAATTGCAGGGGGTTTTGTTTGGATGCTTGTGGTGCTAGAAGGAAAGAGTTCTTGTAGAGATGTGAAGTGAATTTATGAAGATGAGGTGTATATAGCCATCGTGAGAGGTACAACCCTTCTCCAAATTTTTAATTGCTTAGCAATGAAAAAGTTTGGGGGAGTGGTACTTTTGCTTATTGTTGATCAATATACATTGCACAGGCGCACTTGGGGTTATTATGACACTAGCACAGGAGCACACCCCCATTTTTTAGAGTTTGCTGTTGGATAGATCACTTGGAGGCTTGAGCTTGTTTGAATTTTGTGCATTTGGTTGTATGTTGGTTGATTTATGTGCTTGAAGGTTTGATGTGATGATTTTGGAGGAGTTATATGTGTGATTTGTGAAAAGGGTTTTCATGAGAGACTATTCCTTCATCCAAACTTAAAATTGCTTAGCAATGTTTAAGTTTGGGGGAGTGATAGTTTTATTTTTTGATGGTACAATTGCACATGCTCACACACTTTGGTTTTACCCGCTTTTGTGATAATGGATGTGAGTTTGGTACTTTGATTTAGTTGTGTGGATGGGTTGATGGTTCACTTTTGGATGATGATTTACTTGATTTTGTTTTTCTAGCATGAATTCTTGATGTGCTATGTGATGGTTGATGATTGTGATGGTGATTGTTCTCATGAATGAGCCGGAGAGTTTTGAGCCTTGTGAATCATATCATAAGTTTGGTTAATTTCATTCTTGTGTGTATCATCCATAATTGTGCATTCTAGAACTTGCCATTGGTCTTGTTTGAAACTTGACTTAGGTTAGGATTTTTGAAAATGATAGGAGGCATTCTTTGATTTGATAGTCACTTGGCCAAATAAATTCCCACCAAATGAGTCAATTCCGTAGTGAGCCCTTTTGAGCCTTTAAGATTATATTCTTGACAACCTACAAGAATTCAACCATTTCACCTATCTTTCTTGAGCCTAATTGATCCCAAATGACTTGTAGAGCTTAATTGTTGGTGAAATGAAAAGAAAAGAAGAAAAAAAAAGTGTGTGGAGTTTGAAGTGTCAAAGTGAAATTGTTGAAAAAGAACAAAAAAAATTAAAGAAAGAACCTTGTAAAAGAAAAAAAGGAGAAAGAAACAAGGTTCAAAAGAGCTTAAAAAAGTAAAAAAAAAAAAGGTTCAAAGGAAAATGGGAAAGATGAATGAAATTTTGTGAGCTTGAAATGAGAAAAGAAAGAGTTATGAGAGTTGTATCAATTTTGAAAGGAAATGTGAAGAATTAGCCAACTCTTAATGCTCTACAAGTTTGTGAGTCACTTATCCAAATTCATCCTACCCTAGTCCAAAGAGCCTACATTACAACCCGATGAAGTCCATCTTGATTTGATTATCAAAACTCTTGTAAAAAGTGGAGAATTGAGACCAATGGCAAGCATATGGTTTTGCATTTTTGTGGAGTGATTTTTGAGTGTAAACACGTCCTATGCAAACACTTGAGTGATGAGTGAAACACGCCTTGAGAAGAGTAGTGAGACAAGCATTTGAACTTTCATTGTCTTGATCATAGCATGTTAGAAGGAGGTTATGGAACTTGATTGAGTGAATTTGAGTTCATTGGGGAGCTACTTGATCTTATCTCACCATGATTTGTTGTACCAAATAAACACCCACTTCGCAATCATTCCCCTTTGTTCTTTTCTTTCATTGCTTGGGGACAAGCAACATTTTAAGTTTGGGTGAGGGATGAGGGTCTTAATTTCTTGTATGATGGTCATTTTGTGTGCCTTATTTGATGTGATTTGAGCTCATTTACAATGAAAAATGCTACTAATCCCGTTTATTTGAGAATGTGATGAAATGTGTAGGAAATGGGTAAAAACGAGCAAGAAGTGATGCAAAACTGGTCTTATTTAAAAGGATGTTTTAGAATAGGTTAAACCAGTAGAAGCGCATTGAAAATAGGGTTCCAACGGAAAAAGAATCAACTCAATCGGAGTTCGGGAGCTCAAGTTATGAGCGAAACAAAAGTGTTGCGCAAAAATGGAGAAAGAGAGGTTGCTCGACTCGAGCAACATTGCTCGAGTCGTGCAGGTCCTAAAAGCGGGCTCGTTGAAATGCGATTTTGAAGAAAATGAATTCAACGACTTGCTCGAGTCAAGCAAGCTTGCTCGACCTCCCTTATGTCGAGCAAGGGCGAATTTTCCGAAGGTTTGAGTTGCTCGACCCAATTTTGGTCGAGCAACACTGCTCGAGTCGAGCAGCCTGAAAAAAAAGAAAACGTACGCGCGATTTCACACTTGCTCTAGTCGAGCACCTCTATTCGAGTCGAGCAAGCCAAAATATCTGAGGTCCCCAATTCTGACCTAGGGACACGTGCCATAGGAGCCCAAAAGCATATAAAAGGCCTCATTTCATTTTTTCAAGAGAGGAGCAGCTGGGAATTTTAGGGATAAGGTTTTTTAGCTTTTTTTTTTCTCAAAATAGGTCTCCAAGTGATATTTTTAATTTTTGGAAGTACTTTGGAGTGTAGATCTCTTAGAAATTCATAGTTTAGCTAGATTTAAGAGTTAATTGCATTTACAAACAAAGATTGAAGGAGTTTATGTTTTATATTTCAAGGTTCTTATCTATTTCATCTTTTGAGGTTATATCTTTCTATAATCTCTTGTTTAATCATCATTTTAATATGGGTTTGTCATATTTCTTCATTTAACCATGGGTTTAACTTCTAGAACCATGCGCTAAGCTTATTTGCTTTGGGTGTTAGATATATGTGGGGAAATTGATGGGTTTGTGAACTAATTTCTTGATTATGTCTATGTGGGTGATTTTCTATTGTTTCTATTGTTGTGGGTTTAATGCTTCAATTATCTTGTTGATTCTATTAGCTAGCATTCTTATTTTTGTGTATTACAACTAGGGTTGGATATGCTTGATTAAGTTGTGAGTGTGAGTCTCAATTTGGGTAATTTGATGTTACTTAGTAGCTAGTTCAATTAGAAGTTGGATAGAGGCTAGAATGACAACAATAGACATTAATCGAGTAGAGGTCGTCTATGAGGTTGGTGAGGAGACGATGTTAAGGAATTAGTAACCGTGTTGAAACTTCCTATTCGTCACAATCTTAGGAGATTATGGGATTAATTAGGTGCTAGTTAATTCACGTTGTTCACCTAGGCCTCAAAAGGGATTGGTCTACACATTTTAGTGATTGCTCCTAGCTAAAGTAACACTTTTGACATAACTGAGTAGTTGGTTTGTGAACTTGTTAGTGACCCCACATAAGGAAAACACCCACAGCAATTCTCTCACCCTTGCACTTTCCCTCGAAAGTTAGTTTTAATTGCTTGATTACTTTTGTTCTTATTACTTGATTAGTAGTTAATTGTTAATTTTAATTTTATTTGTCTTTAGTTGAAAATTGGTACTTGAGTTAACTTGCTTTTAAAATTAAAAAAACTTTAATCGCTTCTATAATACCATGGATACGTATAACTTTGGGGGTCCACTACTCTCCTAGTCCCTTGGGTTCGATAAATACTTGGTCAAATTACTTACACTACTACGACGATCCCGTACTCTTGCGGGGGAGTAGAAAAATATTTTTAACCAAAAATTCCGATCAAGTCAATGTGGCTTCAGGACGACACTTGTGCTGATCTTATTAAGAAGTCTTGGAACACCTTTGTGATTGCTGGGGATCCCATTACTCTTGTAATCATGAAACTTAAAAGGCTTAAGGGTGAGTTAAAATACTGGAATAAACATACTTTTAAGAATGTCCACACCTCTGTGTGACATGCTCAAGCTCAGCTCAGGGAGATTCAGGAAAAAAGGCATTTGGACCAGAACTCTGGGGAGCTGTTTCATATGGAGGTTAAGGCTCATGAGAAGCTGGATGAGGTGTTGAGGAGATGGGACACTCTTAGAGCTCAAAAATTTAGGGCTTCTTGGCTTAAAGATGGAGACAGAAACTCCAATTTTTTCCATGTTTTGCATACTAGGAGTAAATGTAGAAATACTATGTTGGCTCTGGACATCAATAACCAAAGGGTCACTGATCAAGGAGTTATTTCTGATCATGTTGTTAATTTCTATTCTTCTCTCTTTAATACCACTTACCCTGCTCCCACTGATTACTCTATTCTCAATTTGCTTAATTTCAGGAAGATTGATGCCAAAGACAGGGAAGACATGAATAGGATTCCCTTTCCTTCTGAGATCAGAGATGCTGTTTTTGATCTCTCTGCTGATAGCACACCAGGACCTGATGGCTTTCCTAGTGCTTTCTTTCCGACCTCTTGGCACATCATTGACAATGACGTTATTAATGTGGTTCAGTACTTTTTTACTAACCACTTTATTCTCTATGGTCTTAATTCTAGCTTTGTGACTCTTATTCCTAAGGTTAAAGGGCCTGTTAGAATTGAGGATTTTAGACCTATTGTTCTTGATAATTTCTTGTTCAATTTTTTTACCAAAATTTTAGCTAATAGGTTGTGTCCTGTTCTTGCTAAGGTGTTGTCTCCTTATCAATTTGGTTTTATTCCTGGGAAGCAGATAAATCACTGTATTTATCTGGCTTCTGAAGGGTTCAATTGTCTTGATCAGAATGAGGATAAGGGAGGGTTGGCTTTTAAAATTGATATTAGGAAAGCCTTTGATACTATTAACTGGGAGTTTTTATTGCTGGTTTGTGGTTTGTTGGGTTTCTCTAATAACTTTATTGATGCAGTCTCTTGCATTCTTAAGTCTGTCAGGCTCTCTATCCTCATTAATGGGGCTCCTATGGGTTATTTTACTTGTTCTCAGGGGGTGAGGCAGGGTGACCCCTCTCTCCCATTCTGTTTTGCATGGCTGAAGAGGTTCTGGGTCTCTGGATCATGAAAGCTATTCAAAATCAAGAGCTTTTTCAGATTAAGGCCGGTCACAACTTACAGGTGCCTCCCTTTCTTTTATATGTTGATGATGTGATTATTTTTGTGAACTACAGGGAAGAGGAACATTAAAGTGCTGCACAACATTTTTAATACTCATGCCTTACATTCTGGTCAACATATTAATCATGCCAAGTATAAAATCTATTTTGGTAGACATCTTTCTACTAGATTCAAAGTTTATGTTAAAAACATCACTGGTTTCTCTGAGGGGGGTGTCCCTTTTACTTATTTAGGTGCTCCTATATTTAGAGGTGCCCCTAAAGCTGATTACTTTAGAAAAATTGTTGATGATATTATTGCTAAGATGAGTAAATGGAAGGGCACCTCTCTTTCCATGGCGGGTAGAGTTTGTATGGTTAAGTCTGTCATTATCCCTTCTTTTTTGCATATCATGAAAGTTTACCTTTGGCCTATTTCCATTCTTGTTAATGTTGGCAAAGCCATTAGAAATTTATTTGGACTGAGTCCACTGGCACTAAAGGTATTCTTACTGTCTCCTGGGACGAAGTCTGTGCTCCCTGTTGGGATAACATATGCCAGGATCTATCGGGATGACCTCATAAACACAAATTTAAATTAACAATTATTACTAGCATGAATGTACCTAAGTGAATTCAAATAATAATTACGCCAACAACGACATGCAAATAAAATTCACGTAAAAGATCCTAGCATGCGGAATTTCTAGGAGTTTTCGTAAACGTACCTATTGCAGAGACAGTCTGAGATGGACAGGATCAAGTATCTGGCTACCAACCAAAAGTCCTTCTCAAGTATTCCCAAGTCCTCGCTCAATAACCCGGTGGGAGGTTCTCTGATGAACAATTTATAAAACAAAGGAAAAAATAAAATTGTTGCACCACCTTTGTGGATTTCTAATATTTTCAGCACATGGAATTGCACTGGGGATGAAGAATTCATCCCCTATTTATAAGAAGTGGGTGGTCGAAAATTTGGAGTCCAATTAGGGTTAGGAAAGATCTTTTCTTGATCTCCAAGAAATCTTGAATATATCTCATATATTATTCTTTCCATGTGTATTTTTCCACAAAAATCTCACACCCTTATTTACTCCTATTTTTCGAAAATTTCAAGAAGATTTGCAAGATTAGATCTTTCTTGAATTTATGAGATATTCTTGTATTCCAAGAATACATATCTTTCTACATAAAATATTTCCAAGAAAATCAAGAAAAACTTTCTTCCCTTTCTTATCATAATTTTCAAAAATTCCTCATTAAAGAAACCAAGTGGGAGATTCTTGAATTTATGAGATAATCTTGTATTCCAATAATACTTATATCATTTCCATAAAATCTTTTCAAGAAAATTTCTTCTCCCTCTTTTCTTTAATATTTTCGAAAAAAAACAAAATATTAGGCAACAATCATTTATTTTATTTTAAGCACCTTTTATTTATTGGACTATAATTGGGCTACTTGAGGGGCCTTTAGGAGAATTAAGATGGATCTTCCAATGGACTTCTGAATTCCAATATTGAGCCACAATATAATTCAGCCCATTAATATTAATTAATACCACTATATAATTAATATTGCACTATCCAATCTTAACCCATATTACGGTAATATGGCTCCCGGTTATTATTTCCCGTGTTTAAGATTATTTAGTCCATTAATGAATTAAGCCACTGAAAAGCTTTATATTAATTAATAACTTTATCCTTGGAGTAAAGACAGGTCAGCTTTATTATCCATACCGGAAAATTAATTCCATTTGCAAGATTTGGTATGATAAAGGTTCCGAACCCACCAAGGGGACCAATCACGCAAGACTTTGCAAGCACACGATTCTCTGTATTAATCTTAGCAGCCGTCGTACAATTAATATTATTGCCCAAGATATAGGGTATCGAAGTCTCAATGATTCTCTTCCCATTTATAAGTCAAAGCAATAATTATTAATCGCACAGTCCTTATTAAGTGACAGAGATTAAGAAATCAACAACCACTGAGGTCTAACTCTTAATCCCATAAGTCAGTGTGAATGAGTTTATCCTCTCTACAGGTCCGCTTCAGCACATCGAATGCACTAGTGTAATCTCTTGGTCAAGACAAGCCAATCTGAGACTTACACATCAACTTCTACCATTAGACTGTTCGGGTCTATCTAGGTTGTGAAACACGCACTAGTTTACAAGGGACTGTTAATGTGATCTTCTGTGATCTGGTATCACCACGTTAACTACAATGTAACATGTGCTATTATATGAACGGTTTGCAATAAATATATATAACATTTAATCATATTTAAAGCAACAGTGATAAATAATTTATTTCAATAAATAAGTTTTAATACATAGGATATACAAAGTAAAAGCATACTTTCACGTATATCCCCAACAATCTCCCACTTATACTCAAAGTCTGCTTTTAAGTATACCACAGCACGTCTAATGTATTATACAGTGACATCTAATGTCACCTACATCAACCTAATAATATATCTCCCACTTATACTCAAAGCAGATTGGCAACACTCTTGACACTCATTCCTTCCACATGTCTCTCGAATGTTAACAAAGGCAGACCCTTTGTGAATGGATCAGCTAGGTTGTCTTCCGACGCGATCTTTGCCACCTCTATATCTCCTCTCTTAACGATTTCTCGTATAAGATGGTCTTTCCTTTCAATGTGTTTGCTGGCCTTGTGGGCTCTCGGTTCCCTTGAATTTGCAACTGCTCCGGCATTATCAAAGAAAACCGTGATGGTGCTGGGCAAATTCGGAACAACGTCCAAGTCCACTAGGAAGTTCATGAGCCACAACGCTTCTTTCGCTGCTTCACAAGCAGCTACATATTCGGCTTCCATGGTAGAATCTGCGATGCATTTTTGCTTAACGCTTTTCCATGTTATAGCTCCTCCCCCAGACAAAACACACTACCCGAGGTAGATTTTCTGGAATCTATATCTAATTGGAAATTCGAGTTCGTGTATCCGACTGGAAGTAAACTGCCCGACTGGTAAACCAGCATTCTATCCCGAGTTTTTTTCAGATACTTTAGAATGTTCTTTACGGCAATCCAGTGTTGATTTCCGGGATTACTTTGATATCTTGCTACCATGCCAACGGCGTAGCAAATATCTGGTCTCGTGCACAGCATTGCATACATAAGACTCCCTACTGCCGACGCATAAGGAATGCCTTTCATGTCATCTATCTCCCCTTGTGTCTTGGGACACATGTCTTTCGATCGATGGATTCCGTGCCTGAAGGGTACAAAACCTTTCTTGGAATCTTGCATGCTGAATCGCTTCAAAACAGTGTCTATGTATGAAGCTTGCGATAAGTCGATCATTCTTTTCTTTCGATCTCGAGTGATCTTGATCCCAAGAATATGACTGGCTTCCCCTAAGTCTTTCATATCAAAATATTTTGACAGCCATACCCTTACGTCTGACAAAACCTTTACATCGTTTTCAATAAGCAGAATATCGTCTACGTATAGTACTAAGAATACCAAGGCAGTTCCGTCACACTTCTTATACACACAACTTTCAAACTCTTTTTGATCAAACCCATAAGACTTGATTACATGATCATAACATTGGTTCCAAGCCCAAGATGCTTGCTTTAGTCCATAAATGGACTTCCTTAGCTTGCAAACAAGGTGCTCTTGGCCTTTCGCGATGAAACCTTCGGGTTGTTGCATATAGATTTCCTTGTCAAGACTCCCGTTAAGGAAAGCTGTCTTGACATCCATTTGCCAGATCTCAAAATCTAGATGCGCAGCTATTGCCAAGAGAATACGGATGGACTTAAGCATGGCCACAGGTAAAAAGGGTTTCTTCATAATCGATACCCTCCTTTTGAGTGTATCCCTTTGCCACAAGTCTGGCTTTAAAGGTCTCGACCTTCCCGTCCGGTCCTCTTTTTCTCTTGTAGACCCACTTGCATCCAATGGGTTTTACCCCACTGGGTGGTTCCACTAGCTCCCACACTTGATTATGATCTATTGAGCCCATCTTGGCTTCCATAGCAGTTTGCCAGGATTCAGAATCCTTATCTTGGACCGCCTCCTTGTAGGACCAGGGGTCTGATTCATTATCCCCGGGGACCAAATCCAAAGATTCTCCTATCCCCATGAATCTCTCAGGTTATCGAACAACCCTCCCACTACGACGAGGTTCCGGTTGTGTCGGTGTGACGCTTGGTATATCAACTTGTACAGTTGGTATAGGAGTTTGCCCTCTTATTTTGTCTAAGGTAATCTCACTTTTGGGCTTTCTATTGTTCATAAAGTCTTCTTCCAAAAATCTAAAGTGCGTACTTATTACCACCTTTTGATCTTCGGGACCATAGAACATACACCCTTTCGTTCCCATGGGATATCCTATAAACAGCCTTTGTTCCGAACGTGCATCCAACTTACTGGCTTCCTTGTCTAGCACGTATGCCGGACACCCCCAAATTCTAAGATGTCTCAGACTGGGTTTGCGCCCAGTCCACAACTCTTTAGGGGTTTTGGGAACCAATTTGGATGGCACCAAGTTTACAACATAAGCCGTTGTTTCCAAGGCATGACCCCAAAGCGACTTGGGAAGATCTGAATAACTCATCATGGATCTGACCATTTCTAAGAGTGTTCTGTTTCTTCGTTCTGCAACCCCATTTTGTTGAGGGGTTTCGGGTGCAGTCAATTGGGAAACAATGCCCTCGTCTGACAGGTAGTTCAAAAACTCATCGCTGAGGTATTCGCCTCCACGATCAGATCGTAGAAAACTTGATACTCTTTTTCATATGATTCTCCACTTCGGCTTTGAACTCTTTGAATTTATCAAAGGTTTCCGATTTGTGTTTCATCAGGAAAATGTATCCGAACCTTGAGTAATCATCAGTGAACGTCACGAAATACTCATAACCACCTCTAGCTTTGGTTGACATTGGACCACACACGTCAGTGTGAATGATTTGCAACACTTCTGTGGCTCTATTCCCCTTGGCTCCAAATGCCCTCTTGGTCATTTTACCCTCCAAACATGATTCGCAGGTTGGAAATG
Source organism: Stenogyne calaminthoides (assembly GCA_037126765.1). NCBI lineage: Eukaryota > Viridiplantae > Streptophyta > Magnoliopsida > Lamiales > Lamiaceae > Stenogyne > Stenogyne calaminthoides. The sequence continues at coordinate 7,086,026 of JBBCBC010000003.1, read as the reverse complement.
GTTCCATCTGTAGGTCCGACAATTAACCATCTTTCACCAACCTTTGGATCCTATTTAGATTAATATGACCCAATCTTAGATGCCAAAGAAGTGTCTCGTTCACCTTTTCTGAACGTTTTCTCTTATTACTTGAAACAGTCGATGTGTTATAAGATGCATTTTGTGAGTGGTGTGCACAATTAATAGTATAGAGATTGTTCCGCAATGTTCCATGACAGATAAACACATCTTTACGAAAAACAATAACTTGTTTAGAAAAACGAACAGAATATCCATCAATAAATAGTTTTGAAACTGAAATAAGGTTTTTATGAAAAATAGGAACATAAAGAACATCTCTTAAAACTAAAGTCTTGTCTTCAAAAGACAGGTGCACGTCTCCCACTGCTTCATCTGCTACTCTCGTAGCATCGCCCAGTGTGATGAGGATCTCACTTCCACTAAGTTGTCGGGTCAATTTGAACCCCTGTAACGTGAAACAAACATGATCATTGGATCACGTATCTACTACCCACGAGTGGGTAGCATACGCCGCTAAACAAGTTTCAATAACTAGTGCGTGAGAATTACCTTTCTTCCCTTTCCTCTTAGGCTTGGGACAGGCAGACCTCCAATGTCCTTTCTCGCCGCAGTTGAAAAAATTCCCCTTTGGATCCTTCTTGATATCCCCAGCATCCCTCATCTTACTCTTGCCCTTGGCAACAACTAAATTTGACTGCTTTTGGCCTTTGACCTTCTTCTTCTTCTTGCCCTCCCTTGGCCTAGAAGATGAAGACGGTCCATTAGCCACTAAAGCTTGAGTCTGGTGTCCCATCAGCGTCTCTGCCGAGACCAAAGCTTGTAACAAGTTAGCAAGGGAGAATTTTTGATTATTCATCTGATAGTTCAGCTGAAAATGTTCAAAACTTTTAGGCAGAGAGTGAAGCACCAAGTCTATTTGAGTCTCCAGATCGTAATCTGCACCCAGAACCTCAAGTTTGTTCAGATAAGCCATCATTTTGAGGACATGATCCCTTACGGGTGTGCCCTCCACCATTTTCAGCGAGAGCATCTCTCGCAAGGCGATCTGTCGAGCCGTGCGGTTCTGATGTTGGAACATCTTCTTAAGATTTTCCATGATTTCCGCAGCAGTTGTAAATTCTTGGTGTTGGTGTTGCAACACATCTGACGTAGATGCCAGAATAGTACACTTTGCCATGTCATTATAATGCTCCCAGTCATCATATTTTTTCTTTTCTGCCTTACTCGACTCGCTAGTTGGCTCATCAGGTTTTGGGATATCAAGGACCCACTTGTGCTTTTGTGCGTTTAGGACAATCATCAGTTTACGTTTCCAATCAACATAATTCTCACCAGATAAATTATGATCTTTAAGTATAGCAAACAAGGGATTAAAAGGTTGCGACATGCTGAACTGAAATAAATAACAATTTGTATAAGCACAAATTTATCACATAATTCGATCACATTATTCATATCAAAATCTCAAAACAATATGAATATGCATCAGCCGACATCTCAAAACAGTTTAAATAGGTCACGTTGGGTGATCTGTCTATTTAAACACATTCAAGTAGGTTACAAACAGGAACAATTACAAATCTTTAATTCAAAATTAATAGTCGGCTCCCACTTGACCAATATAAAATTGACAGGGACTTCGGAGAAGTATATGCATATCAATTTTATACCTAAGTAATAACCATGATTAAATACAGAATTATTACTTCGCTTTGAACGAGCCTCGTTGGGAGGGTCATCGTCGCCACTAATAATAATTCACAATCATCCTTTTGGGAATTTATTCATGTGAAAACCATCTTTTGGCCGTTCCGTTGGGGAAATTTCTCCAAAAGAATTCACAAATAAATAAATCATGGAGGTCAACATTGACTTAATTTTATTATCCGGAATAAAATTTGTCAATTAAAACATATTTAGTAATTTTTGAAAGTGATATTTTCTTTTGACAATTTTAAATCATGCAAACACATTTAACAAATAAAATAGCATGAATTTAAAACAAACATCAAGATAAAATAAATCAAGTTGGGCACATATATCCAACTGTCATGGTTTAATTTCATATCTTGATCTCGAGATATCGTCTCTTCTTTTACCTTCATCGCTCGTCTCGAAAGGCTCCCACTGAATCCACAACAATTCTTTAACGAGTGTCCTCCGTCTAGGGTTAGGACGACGTTCGGAAAACGAGTAGCTCACGACTTGGAACGCGAGTCAGCATGTGCCTATGCGCACGCCTCGGTCCGGCTCGGCCATCTCGCCCCGTCACCCACAACACATGCGAGCGCGACGCGTCCAGGGTCCCATGCCCCGTCGCCCAGCTCGGCCCAGCCTGGGCGCACGCCTTGCATTCGCTATGCGCGCGCTGCGCCCGGCTGCCCCTTCCACCTAGCGTGCCTAGCGCGCTCGCCATGCCCCGTCCGCGATCGCCCGGGTGGTGCGCGCGGTCGCTTGGCGTTCCGCCTAGCCCACGTGCTCCGCCTTGGCTCGCGTATGTCTGGGCACTCGGACGTCCATATTTAATTCTCCGTCTCCGTCTCCATCTTCGTTCACGATCCGGTTACAAATCAAACAAATACTAGTCTACTCGTGGATTTTCTCACGAGGCAAAACGAATCCGAACGAATCGAATTAAAAAACAATAATTTATTTGCATGTAAATAAGCACACTAAAATACCATGACAATTGGATACCTGCAAAACAGATCTAACAGTTCTACTATCTAATTTCAAATTTTAATGAACAACAATTTAAATTACATTTTAAAAGATCACAGCCCGAATCAGGGCTCTGATACCAGTTGTTGGGATAACATATGCCAGGACCTATCGGTATGACCTCATAAACACAAATTTAAATTAACAATTATTACTAGCATGAATTTACCTAAGTGAATTCAAATAATAATTACGCCAACAACGACATGCAAATAAAATTCACGTAAAAGATCCTAGCATGCGGAATTTCTAGGAGTTTACGTAAACGTACCCGTTGGAGAGACAGTCTGAGATGGACATGATCAAGTATCTGGCTACCAACCAAAAGTCCTTCTTAAGTATTCCCAAGTCCTCGCTCAATAAACAGGTAGGAGGTTCTCCGATGAACGATTTATAAAACAAAGGAAAAAATAAAATTGTTGCACCACCTTTGTGGATTTCTAATATTTTCAACACATGGAATTGCACTGGGGATGAAAAATTCATCCCCTATTTATAAGAAGGGGGTGGTCGAAAATTTGGAGTCCAATTAGGGTTAGGAAAGATCTTTTCTTGATCTCTAAGAAATCTTGAATATATCCCATATATTCTTCTTTCCATGTGTATTTTTCCACAAAAATCTCACACCCTTATTTACTCCTATTTTTCAAAAATTTCAAGAAGATTTGCAAGATTGGATTTTTCTTGAATGTATGAGATATTCTTGTATTCCAAGAATACATATCTTTCTCCATAAAATCTTTCCAAGAAAATCAAGAAAATCTTTCTTCCCTTTCTTATCATAATTTTCGAAAATTCCTCATTAAAGATACCAAGTGGGAGATTTCTTGAATCTATGAGATAATCTTATATTCCAAGAATACTTATATCCTTTCCATAAAATATTTTCAAGAAAATTTCTTCTCCCTCTTTTATTTAATATTTTTGAAAAAAATAAAATATTAGGCAACAAACATTTATTTTATTTTAAGCACCTTTTATTTATTGGACTGTAATTGCGCTACTTGAGGGGCCTTTAGGAGAATTAAGATGGACCTTCCAATGGACTTCTGAATTCCAATATTGAGCCACAATATAATTCAGCCCATTAATATTAATTAATACCACTATATAATTAATATTGCACTATCCAATCTTAACCCATATTATGGTAATATGGCTCCCGGTCATTATTTCCTGTGTTTAAGATTATTTAGTCCATTAATTAATTAAGTCACTGAAAAGCTTTATATTAATTAATATCTTTATCCTTGGAGTAAGGACAACTCAGCTTTATTATCCATACCGGAAAATTAATTCCACTTGCAAGATTTGGTAAGATAAAGGTTCCGAGCCCACCAAGGGGACCAATCACGCAAGACTTTGCAAGCACACGATTCTCTGTATTAATATTAGCAACCGTCGTACAATTAATATTATTGCCCAAGATATAGGGTATCGAAGTCTCAATGATTCTCTTCCCATTTATAAGTCAAAGCAATAATTACTAATCGCACACAGTCCTTATTAAGTGACAGAGATTAAGAAATCAACAACCACTGAGGTCTAACTCTTCGTCCCATAAGTCAGTGCGAATGAGTTTATCCTCTCTGCAGGTCCGCTTCAGCACATCGAATGCACTAGTGTAATCTCTTGGTCAAGACAAGCCAATCTAAGACTTACACATCAACTTCTACCAATAGACTGTTCGGGTCTATCTAGGTTGTGAAACACGCACTAGTTTACAAGGGACTGTTAACGTGATCTTCTGTGATCTGGTATCACAACGTTAACTACAATGTAACATGTGTTATTATATGAACGGTTTGCAATAAATATATATAACATTCAATCATATTTAAAGCAACAGTGATAAATAATTTATTTCAGTAAATACGTGTTTAATACATAGGCTATACAAAGTAAAAACATATTTTCACGTATAACCCCAACACTCCCTACAATGAGGTTGGTATCAATATGACTTCTATTAGAACTTATAATAGGTCCATTTTAGTGATGTCTATGGGACATCCTCTTTTCTAAGGATGCTTGGAATTGTTTTATCAGCAAAAGGCTCATTAACAAGAATAATAAGGTTAGAGGTTATCACATTAAGTCCTATATTATTTTTGGGTGTTAGATCTCTCTTACCTTTCATTCTTAAGAATTCTAGATGGATTTGTGGTTGTCCCTCTGTTGTGTCTTTCTGGTTTGACAACTAGTTGGGCTATGTGATTGCTGATAGGGTTCGTATCCCTTACAACTTGAGAAGGGGTTTCAATTTTACTGTCTCTGACTACTCTGAGCATGGTCATTGGAACATTGAGTATGATTTTTGCAATGTTTATCCTGATATTATTTTGGACATCAGCAAGCATAGATTTATGGATGTTTCCCCTGATGTGAGAATTTGGGACAAATCCTTGCATGGTGATCTTTCCTCTAAGCTTTCTCACATTATGTTAAGTCCCCACTACCCTGAGGTTAACTGGGGTAGCTGGATTTGGCAACCTTTTATACCTGTTTGCAGGTGTATACCATCTGGAAAGTTGTTCATAACAAGCTTCTTACATGGGACAGGCTCTGATACAACAATGTACTCAACTTCGATTGTTGAATCTGTCATCCTTTTTCTTGGAACTATTCCAACTGACCACCTCGTTATTTAGAGTGAAACGTAACCTGACTGTGATTTGTAATCATTACAGTCGGATTGGAAACTTGTGTCAGCTTAACCATTCACTACTAGTTCTGACTGTTCACCAAAGTCAAGGAAACATTCTTTAGTTCGTCTAAGATACTTCAGAATGATCTTGAAAGCAATCCAGTGAGACTCACCCGGATTCTATTGGTATCTACCAGTGATGTTAATAGCGTAGGCCATGTTTGGCCTAGTGCAAGTCATGGTGTACATGATTGACCCAATTGCTTATGCATATGGGACATCTTTCATGTGATTGATATCAGCTTCAACAGAAGGACAGTCCTTCTTTGATAGCTTTATCCCATGATTTGCCGATAGAGATCCTCTCTTAGAGTTCTCCTTCGCAAAACGCTTCAACACCTTGTCTTTATGGGTGGACTGTGACAGCCTCAACATCCTCTTGGACCTATCCCTGTGGATCTTGATCCCTAGGATGTAGAAGGCTTCACAAAGATCCTTCATCATAAAGATCTTTGACAACCAATCTTTAAGGGACTGCATCAACGGGATATTGGTTCTCAAAATCAATATGTCATCGACATATACGATTATGAAAATGATATTATTCCGCTGCGTTTACAATAAACGCAAGGATCTTCCGAATATCTAATGAAGTTAAATGGACTTGATAGCTTCATCAAATAGGATATTCAAACTCCAAGAAGCTTGCTTCAATCCATAAATGGATATCTTTAGCTTGCATACTAAATTAGAATTTGACTTAGATGTAAAACCTTCCGGTTGAGTCATAAACACTTTCTTATCAATATTTCCATTGAGGAAAGCTGTTTTGACATCCATCTACCAAATCTCTTAATCATAGTGTACTGCTATCGCAAGTAAAATTCAAATGGACTTGATCTTTGCAACTGGTGAGAAGGTCTCATCATAGTCAATGATTTTGCGTTGACTGTAACCTTTCGCCACCAACCTAGCTTTGTAGGTTTGTACTTTGCCATTTGCATCAGTCTCTCACTTGAGGGCCCATTTGCAACATATGGGTCTAACCCCTTTAGGCAACTAAACCAAGTCCTAGACTTGATTGGTGTACATCGAATCCATCTCGGATTTCATGGCTTCATGCCACTTCCCTGAATCAATATTTGATATTGCTTCAGAATAAGTATTAGGATAGTCCTTATCTGGTATGTCCATATTGTCGAGTTCCTCCAAGGGGTAACCACATCTAATGGGCGGATTACAATTCCTAATTGACTTATGGAGTTGTGGTTGTGCAGGCTGTACATTCTGATCGTGAAAATTTTATGGTGCATCGATTTCATCAATGTCCGGAGAGTCCTCAAGAGCTACACTTTTAGATGCCTCTTGGGCGGGAGTTTGAACTATGTTGTTCTCATTCAGCCCACTTGGATGTTCTTGCATAGGCAAGCCAACTCCAATTACGCTCCCACTGGCTGAAAGACGGTCACCTAGTGAAAGACTCCCACCGTGAAAGTTTTTGAATGCTCCCACTGATTCCTTGTCATGTTGCTTTGACAAGATATCAGTCTCTTTGTTAGTTTGTGGTTCTTGAATTTCTTCAAGTTCTATCAGCTTACGACCTTGTTCCTTAAAGACATAGTCATCTTCGAGGAACTTGCTCTGCTTAGAAACAATCACTGATTGTTTCTCAGGTAGATAGAAGTAATATCCTTTAGTTTTCTTAGGATATCCCACAAAGTAACCCTTTTCACATTTGGATTCCAACTCGTCGGTAAACATCCTTTTCACAATCATGGGGCAACCCCATGTTTGATATGTGTAAAAGTTGGCTTCTTGCCATACAATAGTTCATATGGTATATGCTCAATAGATTTAGATGGAATCCTATTAAAAAATGTAGATTGAGGTTTGTAACGCGTATCCCCATAAGAATGTCAGAAGAGAGAAAAAGCTCATCATGGACTTCACCATGTCTAACAGGGTTCGATTTCTCCGCTCAGACACACCGTTCATCTGAGGTGTTCCGGGAGGAGTCCATTGTGATTGGATTCCATGTAACTTCAAGTAATCAATGAATTCATGGCTAAGGTATTCACTTCATTGATCTGATAGAGGAGTCTTGTTACTCTTACCAAGTTGCTTCTCTACTTCAGCCTTAAACTCTTTGAATTTCTCAAAAGATTCGAATTTGTGTTTCATGAGATACACGTATCCATATCTTGAGAAATCATCAGTAAAAGTGATGAATTATCCGAAGTAACCCCTAGCTAGAGTGGACAATGGTCCACAAACATCGGTGTAGATCAACTCTAGAATTTCTTTGGCATGCACCCCTTTCCCAGAAAAGGGTCTGTTGATCATCTTGTCCATGAGATAAGATTCACAATCTCCATCACAGTCGAATGGGGTTAAGTAGTCTAAATTTCTTAACCTTGCAATTCTTTTCTCGTTTACATGATCAAGTTCTATAATGACATAAGTAAGTCGGGTTTTCATGATTACTAAGTTTGAGTCTTTTATTTTGTATATTAAGAACATCATATCCATAATGCAACAAATACATGTTGTGAGTAATAGAAAGAACTAGATGACAATCATTAAGTTCTAATATAAAACCAAAGGGTAAGCCTAACACATAAGTCCTCACACGTTCAGTTAGCAACTCTTGCTTCATTTTCACGTGTAGGACGACTTCACCCACCCTAACTGTCCTAAGACACATGAGCCCTTTTCACATTAGTGCAAATGTGAGATCCACATCTAGTATTCGATACCAAGCAGTTAGCGCTATTAGTGGACATGTTTATCTTAATAACAAACATAGATGTTCTAGTGCCAGAAGCACCTAGTGCATTCCTTTTAGCAACCAGAACCTTATAGTCCTTCTTCCAGTGCAATCTTCTACTTATAGTAGAGGCACACATCCTTGTCTACCCGCTCCTTCTTTTAAACACCATCTTAGTGATAGTGAACACAAAAGTCTTGAGCACGTTGTGAAATTCAGGCATGGTCGCATCCTTCTTATTCATATTGCAGTTCACAATGAAGCTAGAATATAAATCCGGAAGCGACTGGAGGATAGCATAAATGAAAACACTGGTCTTTTAGCTCAATGTCTAAATTACCAAGCAACATCACATACTGAGCCTGGGAAGCATCCTCTTGATGCTTCTTCTGAGCTGCTACGTCAAACGTGGTTGCCTCAGAGTACCAGCTTTAAGGGTAAACGGGATATAAGTGTCCAACACGTACTCAATCTTTTCTTGCCTTAGCACCAAACACATGTTTCGGTGCCACTCCAGAGAATTTGGCTTAGCCAATTTAGTTTGTTTCCAAAACACATCTCAATAACAGTTATAAATTTCAACTAACCAAGAGAAATAAAATAAAATGGAAATTAAACACATAATTCCTATGATCAATATTCAGCAATCAAAATAAACATGACCTTTCTTTTGTGTTTATTTTGTCTCCATTATTTTCACATACTTAACGACCTCATCGGAAAAGTACGAATTTATGTCAAATATAAATTATAATGGACTAGGATCCACATTACTATTATCATAATCCCAGCGAGGGCTGATCATTACAACAGCATAACTGGTAGGTCTCCAAACCAATTGCAAAACTGCAATTCCTAGTTTATCGAACCTAGTTCGACTAATGTCCCTTACCCTTTGTTCCCCGCGAGGGCTAGCGAAACAAAGTTAAGTTGGTTTACAACCATCAAGCAGCGACATTTCATGTCCCTATAAAAGTCCCATTAGATGTAGATTCGAGCAAAAAATGAGGGTCTTTAAGTACTAATTGGAACGAAATCTCCAGTTTACTTTTAATTTTGATGGAAGACATCTTATCAAATTAATGAGAAAACCATATTTTAGTGAAGAACATTTTCAAAGGCGGGGTATTAATTGCTTAATCGAGATCCATCATGATGTCTAAGTCATATTTGAGCAATTACGGGCGCCGCCTACCCAAACATGACATATGCGGACTTACAAATATTTGGGCGCCGTCTACCCAAGCATTTAACACGGTCCGACAAATATTGGGTGCCGCCTACCCAAACAGTTACAACTCGGACTGTAAAATGGGTTAACTAATTTAAAATGATTAAACAAGTTAACAGTGGGTTATAATAAATCCTTTTGAAAACGAGCTTTAACTCCAATTTAAAATTTCAGTTTTAAGATTATTAAAATACAATTAATTCAATTAATTGTTTATTGGTCCAACCAATTTTAATTTAGAAATTTAAATTTAATTAAAATTCCAAAGTTATTAAAAATATTATTTTTTTCGGGGGCTCGTGTGCAATTTCTATAATTTCACGGGAGGGACTGTTTAAAATTAAATTTGCAGAACCGCCCTCCTACATCATCACCCATACCGAATCGAATCCAATCCGACAATCCAAACACCCAAATCAACCAAATTTCAGAAATTCTTATCAATTTCATCACAATTAATCCAATTAATTCACCGTACAATCGAACCCAATAAAAACCAAACAAAAAATTGTCCAGATTCCTGTTCGAAGCAAACGGGACAAAAATGAAAGAACCATGGCTCACGACGACGACAATCGAGCCGACTCGAGTCGTCGTCATCACGCCCAGCGTGCGGGAGACTTGCGGTCGCGATCGAATCGGGAAGGGAGCGTGCGCGGAGCCGCGGCCCCCTTGGTCAGACCTGGTTCAAAACCAGTTTGATTAGAGAAGACGAGCGAAGCAGCGGCGCGCCTCTACTGAGTTGTCTCTATTTCGATGGCGCACCGCCATGGAGACCACTGAGACAGACACGCCAGACAAGTCCCGATGGAGTCCAGGCGCACCACCGTGAATAGATACGGCGTCAAGGTGGATGCGAATCGCGACAGAGGGCGGTGAATCATGATGGGAAGCAGCGAATCACGACGGGAGCGGTGCATCACGACGGAACGCGACGAGCCACACCGCGGGCTCCCTCACGCATCGTGAGGCACGGCGCCCAACGCCGGCCTCCAGGGACGCGGCGTTGCGCCACCGGTCGTGGGCTATGAGTTGCAGCGGCGAAAAACCCCAATTGGGGTTAACCCTAATTTGGGTTGAAGATGAATGGGGATAATACCCAGAAAATCAAACAAATACAAAGGGGTGCGGTAATTCCAAAGAACCGTGCCCCATGGTTTTTTTTAAAAAAAATCTTATTTAATTTTAATTTAAAAACCAAAAAGCAATTATATAAAAGAGCCTGAAGCTTTGATACCACTGTTGGAATTTAGAGGCACGTAAACACGTAATACATGCGCAGCGAAAATAAACAGTTCACAAAAAATGAACATACAATTGTATAAACTATTACAATAATCATAACGAGAAACCTTACAGTGATTCGATAACAGATTTCTCAACTATGGTATCCACGTAATCCCCGTAGACAGACTTACATAGATCTGCCAGTGTTGAATCTGAGAAGGAACTTGCTAGGAAAATTCCTATTCTAGATTTTATGGAGAAACTAGGTTTTCTTGTTGTAGTAAATAATGAATCCCAGGATGTCATATATATAGGGAGAGATTAGCTTAAATCTTAAGCAATCTTTATTAGGAAGATAATTCCTAATCTTGCAAAGCATATCTCAAAGATATGTTTTTCCCTACAGATATTTTCCTACAATAATATTTCATAATATTATTTTGGGATTCCTATTTAATTTAATCTAATTTAACTAAATAGTAATAATAATTAATTCTAAATTAATATATTATTAATTCTCCATAAATTAAATATTAAATTTAATTTAATACTTAATCAACCAACTATAATACTTACACGGGGGTTACTTGTTGTGTGACCCATAGGCCCTCATATATCGAGCGATTAGTCAAACTAACGGTCTTAATTGAACCCTAAACAATAAATCAGATATTCTCAATATATGAGGTACGTTGCGAGAAACATGCAACTACCTGTAACTGTAACATGGGCTATTACGATTTTCTCCTTTCATTCTCGAATACTCGATTAGTCTCGAACATGATGAAGTGTCTATTCAAATAACTTAATCGATTAATCTCTAATCATTAATTGATCACTTATGTCACACTTGGCCACAAAGTCCAAGTTGACGTGCATTGGTCAATGACTTTGATCCAATTAAGATGAGAAGGTGAGTATTCTCTCTAAATCCACTTTGAGGAATGAATCATTTTCTTGGCTCAACTACCACGAACATGCACTTCGTGATGAACCCAATCCAAACCATATCTACCCATAGACGGGTGCAAGCGTCGGTCATGGTCAAAGTTCATCACTCCACACATGTCGTGCGTATTGACCTCAAGTCAAAGGATTATCGCATCGCTCCCTCTAAGGTATTTGTGCATCCATCATGAGATACCTAGTATCTCGCAGTAAGTGAGATCTTACTACACTCTCTAAGAGTATGATGCAGATCGCACGTCAATCTCCATTGCATCATCATTATCTCATTCTTGATGATCCTTGATCAGGGCTATTTGAGAATCATGCTTAAGTCATCTGAGTTCTCACAACCTCAACGACAACAATGACTCATGGGAACACTTGTATGAATAAATGCAAACAATCAAACATAATATTCAAACAAGTGTATTGACATACATTAATATTAAGTGAACTATAATATTAAATCAAACTGAATATCATCGAGTATTATGTCCTTACAATAGATTGTCTCTAGGACACTAACACTAACAATTCTGGCCCCTCTTGGTGCCCTTTGTGTCTCGGCAATGAAGAGTCCATGGATCATCTCTTCCTTTCTTGTAGCTTCTCCTACCCTCTTTTCTACTCCATCTGTCATATCTTTGGCTTCAACTTGTATAATATTACTGATTTATGTTCTTTCTTGCTACAGGCCATGAATCTGCAGGCTAGCCCATAGCTGCTGAATGTATGGAAGTTTGCTATTGTTACATATTTTTAGATGATATGGCACCTGAGACACATGGCTATTTTTTAGGACAAATTCTACACTCTTAGAGACATTCAGACCAGATTTTGGTCCCACATGAGGGAACTGAACAACATGAATCATGGCTTCAGTAATGGCAGTGATAGTACCTCGGTGTTGGATGCCTTTGGAGTGTTTCCTCGGGTAAGAAAGGACCCTCCCAAGACCAGTGTGAGATGGTAGAGACCTCAAGTTGACTGGATTAAGTGCAACACGGATGCTAGTGCGGATGGTGCCCCTAGCTAACTCAAAGGGGGTGGCCTGTTCAGAGACAATCAGGGCAATTTCCTTGGGGGTTTTGCTGTCAAACTTGGTTGTGGTTTTGCATTTGAGGGTGAGCTAGCGGCTGCGTTGATTGGGATTGAAATTGGCTACGAGAAAGGGTGGAACAAGTTGTGGATTGAATCGGATTCAAGGTATGCGGTTCACATGCTGAATGACTTAAACACCAAAGTTCCCTGGAAGTGTCTGGAAAAGTGGATATTCGTTAAACAACACCTGAACAGCATACAGTGGGTGGCTACTCATGTTTGATTTAGTATATTCTTGTTAGTGGTAACAATGGAGCCATGTATGAGGGGTGGAGTCGACTTTGGTCTCTTAAAATTCCGCTTAAAGTGAAATGTTATCTTTGTAGGGTTTGCAAGGGTTTTACACCTACTAAGTGTGAACTTTATAGACAATACCTATTGGATGATATATTCCGTGTTTGGCGCAATAACAATATTGAGAATAGTTGGCGTGTTTTTATGGGATGCATTTTTTCCCAGGATTGCTGGTCTCCTACGTGTTTTCGGGATCATTAGATGTTACATCACTCGAGTCCTATTCTTTGGAGTTTGGAAGACCGGGGATTAAAATCGTTAGTGTAGCTTCAACCGATGTAGAGACCTTATGCATGGTTATTTGGCATTTGTGGAAGGTGAGAAATGATAAAATGTGGAATGATCAATGCGGTGATACAACAGTGTATCCTACTAGGAATTTTAGAGCTCAGATGGATAAGCCAAATCTTGCTGAAGGATGTGGCTGCTTTTATTGGCATAAACTGCCTAGTGGTCATATAGAAGTATACATTGATGTTGCATTTTATGAGGAGTTGGGTGAGACGGGGATGGGGATCATTATTTGTGAAGATAGTGGAAAAAGCGTGTATAGTAGGACACAGACGATACCCAATGGCGGAGATAGAGTTGTATCAGAAAATGAAATGTACCCCTTATAGGAAAAATTTGTATTTTATTATGTATAATTAAAAAAAGAAAATACTTAAATGCAAATTTCAAATCATACTCAAATATAATGTATCCCTAAATTTTTAATCCTAGACCCGCCACTGACAATACCTAGTTACTATCGACGAAGGACGGTGAGACGCTAGGTTGTGGATTAAAGATTTGGGGTTACTATCAACTCAGTCTTAATTTTCACCCCCGTTGTAGGGTGAGATGGATGTTAATCGTGATGCTAACTTAGTGGAATATCGTTAGGTGAAGGTTGCTAGAAATTTTGTTCCTCCTCATATTTGATAGTGCGTCCATCAATTATGAATGACTTTTCCGCTATGTCATGTTCGTGTTAAATATTTTGGAAACATTTTTTGTTTGAAAAAAAGTACATTAATTTTAGAGAATTTGAATTAATAAAGTGAAATAAAAGGGAAAGTTAAACTTATTGTTTATACCTAAACAAATTAATGTTATTTTAGGACATTAAAAAAGAAAAAATAATAGGGAAAGTTACATTTATTATATTTTTCCTGAAATAGTAAGTGGATTCAAATTTGAATTCATAATAATCTTAAAATCTATTCATTGACTCTTCATTGACCAAATTGCTTATACCTAACCCTAGTTATACCCAACTGCACAAAGCAAACTTTTCATCATATGCCTCAGCCCACTATTTAAGTATAAGCACTTTTACAAATTAAACCACAAATTTCTTGAGACAGTACTCTAGATTAATCTTCATTTCATTTTTCTCCCTAAAATAAACTACTTCCATTTTCCTTTTAGTTTGTTTTTCATTAGAATTATTCAATTGGATATCCATCGGCTGGTAGCAAGGATGAAGTTTCCAACTTTCTTCACGTTTATCAAAGCTGGAGATGAAAACAATCATGGTAATTTTTTTTCTTTTTTTTTATCGAAATTTTTCAATATTGTTTATGAATTCAAAATGGTGTTCTTGGTAGGTATTTCCAATTTGTCAAGATCCTGATTTAATTTGGAACTCTTATTACTGTGGATCATTACTGTTTTTATCTATTTAAGATTAATTAATAAGGAGGCGTTGTTTGTAAACTAGAATTTGTGTGTATTTTGAAACACAACTAAAAAGGTAGAAGTTTTTTTTTTTTTTTTAAATCTCTATGAGACACCAGCTTTAAAAAAAAAACACTTCTACATCCTTGAGTTGTATTTCAAAACAGCCCCTCCCAAATTGTATAAACATGAATGAAGGGGAGTAGGAGTCAAGTGTCTACGTGTTTACTTTCCTTTCCTGTATTTTTCTAATTTGTGTAAGAGTTGGAGTATTCCTTATAGTCCAACTCTCCAAGGAGAAAATTTTTTCTTGCTTGATAAAAACAAAATATTATTGTCCTTTTTTTCAAACCAAGGAAAAAAAGTTCCTTTATTTTTGAGCAGCAATTTGAGAAGATTTGGGGAACTCAAACATGAGCCCTTATTCTAAATACAAACAATTTTATATAGTATTGCACAAATCTATATCTGGACAATATGCCTCAAATTAAAGCTGTCAAAATGGGTTAGGCACATTGGGTCAACTGTCCCACTCTATTTATAAGGAGGGTTGGGTTAAGTTTACATAAGCCCGAAAGGGGACCTAAACAGGCCAATCCACACAGACCACGGGTTTAGGCGGGCTAGCTCACGATGGAGCTCTAGTGACCCGCGGGCTTTTATCTTCTTCTTTTTTTAATACTCCCTCATTCCCTGACGTAATTGAACATTTGTAAAAAATGTTTATCCCAATCTCAATTAAATATTTCTATAAATGGTAACAAAACTTTTTCGCTTTTATCTATACCCTTCAAACACCTCAATATTACATTCAATGTCATTACTTTTTCAACACTAAAATCAACTTTATCTCATTTAATTTACAAAAATATCAGTAGTTTTACAATTTAACCCCCACAAAAAAAAACAATTTTATTCCTTTTAATAATGTGCGCAGTAAATGTTCAATCGAAGGAGGGAGTACTATTTTATAAATGTGATAGGTGCTTGAAATACTAATTCTTAATTTGACTTTCTATTTTAAAAGTTCAGAGATACTAAAAGAATTACAGAAGCTTTAGATTCATAATTTTTGTTTAAATTTCAATACGACTTCTAATTTCCAACCTAGGGTGGTCGATTTTTATTTTGTGAAAAGGTACATTATTACATTATATGGTAAATCCATTCATGTGCAAGGAAAAAGTATCAGCCTATTCATAATTTTGTGCAGCTTAAAATGCATCATTTATTGTTTATTAATTTAGAATGAAGAATGATTGCATGCGAGGACAAACAAAAAATAAAAAGATTGTGGGTTGGCCGCCCGCTACCCGCTTGTGGGTTGGGTCCGATCTAGTAGTTTTCAACCCACCCCTTCCATGGGCCAACAGCCCTAGATCCGCCAAATGGTGGGTGAAGGTGGGTTGGCCCGCCCTGTTAACCCGTTTTGACAGTTCTACTTCAATTATATGAATATGTATGTGTTACTATATCAGCACGCATGTGTTACTATATTTATAGTAACAAACATACATGACCATAGAGTGACACATATTTTTTCTTAAAATAACACAAAACTGTGTTAGTGTTTTTCTTGTTTCTTTTCGCTATTGTTTTGGGAAGACCCAGTTGATCGTGAATAATTCACGAATTTTCTGATACTTCTTTAAATGAGCTAATATTGTACACACAATATTGCATAGAAGTGTCGCTCTATTTCAAATTGTAAGATTACACAATTATAAATTATGTTATCTTATATAGTATTATCATTAAACCCTAATTGGACTCCATGTTTTTTTTTTACAAAGTCTCATGGGTAATAGGTGCACGGATCCAAGATTCAATGAGTCAAGTATTTTTTTTAAATTAGTCATTCAATTGCATGAGTGCACGGTGCATTTGGGTGCACAAGAGACCCACTTTTTTTTTTTAAATATCCTTGAAAAAGCGACCAAAGTCAATTTTCATTTTCTTTGGGGGGGGAGTGCTGGAAAACCTATTCCTTTAAAGTGGTGTACATCCAATATTAGTTCTCATATATTTGTTTTATGATTTTTCGAAGAAAGAAAACAGATTTCTGTTTGATCTATTTTTTCTTCCTTTCTTAAAAAATAATAAAATCCAGTTCTTTTTTTTTAGTAATTAGGATGAGATCCATAAATAAAATAATTAGGAGTATTATTAAAATTTTAAATGCTTGATTTATACGTACAAGAACACTCCAATAAAAAAAAATATAAGAAAAGGTAAAGTAGAGGGTGAACAATTACGTATCACACAAGAAATCCGTAAAATTAATTAAGATGTATGACTAATATTATTAAGGGGTATTCGTTGTGATAACTGAAGGGTATGATTTCTTACTACATTAAGGGTATTACTTGTGATATTGAAAGATATGACTTACATTGCAATTGATATGAGTATTAGTATAGTGATAACTGAAGAATATGACTTATATTATAAAAAATTGTTAATCGTTATAACTGAAGGGTCAAGTCTGTAAATATGGAACCATTTTTATGGAGAACAAGTTTCATGGTACTTCTCATTAAAGAAAAGGTCCAATGGCTCTTCTTTCCTCTTAAAGATATATTTTTATATTTTGGAATAACTTCCCTATTTCTATTTTATGAAAATAATTCTAATACGTTAATTTAATAAATTGTACCATAACGACGTTGTGCTATCAATACAAACGGAACCTTGATAGAATTTCGTCTTATCCAAAAGCTCGAGCTTGTAGAGAGGATCGGGATAATATATTTATTTAATTTCCCTCAACACTCTCCCTCACTCGTGGGTCGAATCATTGCCTCTACTCTCTGGAGAGGAGGCCCAACAGAGTGGACAATTTAAATGGGTGGAGTGCTTCCACTGGAATCGAACCCACAACCTGGGCTCTGATACCATAAGAGAATTACTTCTCATCTAAAAGTCCGAGCTTGTAGATAGGGTCGGGAATAATATATTTATTTAATTTCCCTCAACAAACCTTTTATTTGATTGAGTGTTTAATATTTCCATTCTTGTGAAATCATCACATGTCATATACATGTATAAAATAATATCATTCATATGTATGCATGGATGTAAAAATTGGACCTAGACGGCCGTCGGCCGACTCAATTTTGAGAAAATCGGTGCAAAAATTCTTTTTTGCTACTATGCGCCACTTAGGCGGCTAAGTCAGCTATGCAGATTTTCAATTTTTTTAACTTTTTTGAAAAACCACCATTCAATAATGGATAAATAAATATTCAAATTTGAACATTACACAATCGAGTCAAGATGAGCGTGTCAGTATTCTAACTTTTGAGTTGGAGGAAATTAATAAATATATGTAAGTCTATTTCGGAATTCCCTATTGAATATTCTTTGACAGTTTATGTTAATTCTTAAATTGTCATGTCTATTCGTTTTGGATATTGACATTTGATATTTAATTAATTATTTAGTTGGAGTTGGATTATTTGCGTAATTTATGTTAATTTAGTTAGTATTTTTTTTTAAAAAAAGGTCAGACCGCCTAGGCAGTCTAAGCGCTAGGCGTTCAGAATCCCCCTAGCTATTTTTTATTGTTGCACGCTTGCATGTATGTGTATATGAAATATTGTTCTATATTAGTTTGTAACCATGCACGATCTAAAATAGATCTTTCTGTGTGCAAATAACAGAAAATTCCTATTGCATTTACTAAAAGCATGAATGAACCACTCCCAGAAGAAGTGTTTCTGAGAGACCGCAACGACCGGTTATGGACAGTTAAAGTGGCAAAAAATGGCAAACGTTGGTCTTTCGTTGATGGTTGGGACAAATTCTTCAAGGACAATTCCATGGCACCAATGGATCTTTTAGTATTTTTTCATATCAGAAATAATGTGTTCAATGTCAAACTTTACGGAACGTGTGCAACAGAAAAGAATTACATAAGTGGACCATCTAGGACGAGAGATGTCGGGACGACGTCGTATGTGCAGATATCTGATGACGAGGAAGCCGGTGAAGATGATGACAGTGATGACGACGATGAGACGATCGGCAGTGACAACGACGACAATGATGAGGCGATTGGAAGTGAGAACAATGTGCATAACCTAGCTCTCGTGGTGCATGTCAACAATGGTATGTTTAATTCCTTCATTAATTTATTATAATGAAAGATGAAACACCAATTGGATTTGGAGATTATGATCGGTTTGAATCACAATTGCTTTTATAAGCACGACCTCAAATAGATTTAGTCTCAGTAATTTTGACAATATTGTTCAATTTTAGTCCAAATTACGGTCGGAAACCTCAAAACGACGTCGTTTTGCCGTTTAATTTGAGATTTTCTGGCAGATGCTATGACTGGACTATCACTTGTATTTTATTTTTTAAAACAGCTTGAAATTCCAAGTATATAATTAATAAAAAGAAAATTAAAAAAAAAACTTAAAATTAAAACAGAACTGACGACAACAATTAGTCGAGCACACTTAAAAATACACGCGGCAGTCTAGTCACAACATCCGTCGAAAAGCTGCAAATTGAAACGGCAAAACGATATCGTTTTGAATTTTTCGATTATGACTAATTAAAATTGGACATTGATAAAGTTATTGGGACTAAATCGAAAAAATAAAAATAAAAAGTGGGATTAAATCGATTCGGAGATTGTAATCATGTTTTTTTGCACCTAAGTATGAGAGAATTTGTGTAGATGGAAATAGTGATAACAATAGACCGCAGGGAAAACCGGCACCAAGTCTTTATCCTAAATGCTATGGTATGGAAAATTTTCAAGCTGGGCTAGCAGAAAGACCACAAGGACCTTATTTTGTCGCTAAACTCATGCCCAAACGCATCTATAACTTGGTACGTGTTAAAATGCATTTAAGATATAAAGTGTACTTTAAATTGATCAACAACGTTCACGAATGACTTCGTCCTTCCTGAAGTCAGAAAATTCTTTAATTATTGTTGGATCAACGATCTAACGTGTAATTTTATTTTTAAATAATTGCACTTTGCACTAGTGCATTTGCATAGTGCATCTGCAATCGTACTGCATCACCCAACTAATAAATTGAATTAATAATTGTAAAATGACAAAAATATCCATTTTATTTAAAATAATTAAAAAGAGTTGTAAAATTACATATATCCCTATTAATATTTTATTATTTAAATAAAATATTTTTTGGAAAGTTAAAATTATGAAAATTATAATTTTTTAAGAATATTATAAGGACATTTAATAATTTTATATATATTTATTTTTAAAAAATTAATTTGTTCATGGCGAAGCTATATCGCCCAGTGCGAAGTTAGATGACATGTCAATATTTTATTGGTTTCCTGACGTCGGGAAGGAGGAACATCCTTCTTGACGGTAGAAAAGCCCTACTTTAAATTATATGATATAGGATTTAATTCTTTAAATGTTTTATAATGTATAGCGAAAGGGATATAATCTAAAATAATCTCATAACTTTTCACCTTTTCAAAATAGTCCCAAAAAAGTTTGATGTTAGAAATTGGTCCCAATTTTTCACGAATTGTAATATTTTCATACTAAATTTGCCGGAATTGATGAAACGACGTCGTTTTTGGTCATGCATTTCAATTAAAAATCTCCAAATTGAATTCTCACATGTAAGGCACATGACCAAAAACGATGTTGTTTCGTCAATTCTGGCGAATTTGGGATGAATATTGTACAATTCGTGTAAAATTGGGACCAATTTCGTACATCAAACTTTTTTTGATCATTTTAAAAAAAGTGAAAAGTTATGGGACTACTTTTTGCTATATCCCGTTGTTTCCTGAATAGACTTTACTAAGATATAATTGTTGTTGCCCTTGATGTTAATTTCCACGGCTTTTACTAATGCAATTCACTGTTTATGACGATTATAGTTTATTCCGACATATGTAATCAAAGATTACAGTCTTGCCCTTGACGATGAGATTACTCTGGTCGACCCTGAGGGAAGAGAATTCCCGTCAATTTGCAAACAATGGCGTGATGGCAGGTTCCTAGTTTCGGGAGGGTGGAGACGCTTATGCGGAGTGAATGAAGTTACTCAACAACACAAATACATTTGCGAATTCATGCGAAGAGAAGGTGATCATCGCCAATTTCTCTATATCAGTTTTGTCCTTCATGTTATATAATTTACATTTCTTGGCTTGGATTCCAAAATTGTTGTTGTTGTTTTGGATTTGAATGTTTTTTCACGATTTATGGTCTTGGATTCGAAAATTGTTAATGTTGATGTACTTGGATTTGAATAATTGTTTTAAGACTTTTTGTCTGGCATTGAGGCGAGTTGTTTAATCCATAATTATTTTATGTATATGCACCATTTACTTCCCGAAGAAATTAAGTTTGTTAACTATATGGAAGATGTTGTAGCCGGTTCACGGCCGGTTAAGGATATAGGTAGCATGTTCGCCAGCCGTAAACGTGGACCAATGTCCGCGCAAGTCAACATCCGAAGCACGACCGTGGTTGCAAGCTAGGTGAGGCCATCGGTCAATGACTAGGACCAAACACGTGTTGGCCATGTACGTTGGGCGAACACGAGGTGCTCCCAGAAGAAGGCCCAGCTAGGGCCAAACATGTGCTAGTCACGTTGGGCGAACAGGGGTGCTCACAGAAGAAGGCCCGACTAGGGTCATATACGTGCTAGCCACGTTGGTCGAACAGACATCGAGCACAAGGTGCTCGCAGAAGAGGGGCCAACAACGAGCCTAACAAGCGAACAGGTGACCAGTCCCGTGACACATGGATGACAAGTCGAAGACTTCATGCTTAAGGGACAAGAGTCAAGGGACACGTGTTATCATAAAAAATGGCAGCTCGTGCTAGCCAACATGTATAATAGGACCATTGAGTTCAAATAAAGGGTTCATAAATTACCTACCAAGCATTTCAACACTTACATCTTATATCATATACAATACGTGTTCGACACGTGTATGTTTTGTTTGTTAGTCACTTAATAATAAAGTCATATCAAAGTCCACATAATACCGATCAGCAACTATTGGAGCTAGAAGGAGGGTCAACGAACAACCGCCCTATAGCACAGGCCACCTCCGCAAAAATGAAAGTTGAATGTAAATTTGGTGTTCTTCCAAGACACACAACAAACTGGAGTCGGCATGGTCGTCAGGGACGAATCCGAAAACTTCACTAATACGCATTTGGGCTTGGACAGCTGTGAAAAATGACCTTGGAGAGCTGTTATATAACGCTCTCCAATAAATTTATCCAAACTTGATACGGTGATAAAAACCGTTGTCCAAGAAATCGCACTTAGACAGCCGTTTTTAACTGCATTGCAAGGGTCACTTGGAAAGCGGTTTTCAACCGCTGTCCAAGCATATACACTTGGACAACGGTTTTTAACCGCTCTCCAACACTTTTTTTTTTTAAAAAAATTGATTTTTAGGCACGGACCCACCAAGCATCTCATATATAAGCCACAAAGTCTCCCAATTAATTGAGGCAAGTATTCGCTCCCATGGGGGACCGAACACGGGACCTTGGGCGCTTGAGCGGAGATCAATTCCGCTCGGGCACTAGCTTTCTTGTATTTACTTAATGAAATTAATTCTATATGTCCTAGAATTCGGTTTTTTTACATTTTTTTTAAAAAAATTTTATTTCAGTTATCTTATTTATTAATTCAATCACACTTTTTTATATAATAATAATTTTTTTATATAAATTTAAATTAAATTATATTAAAATTATCTTTTTTACTTATTTTTTTTTAAAGTACACTACGTACCTTTCTTTTAAACTTGTAATAATTTTCCTTCTAAACAAGTAATATACTTTTTTTATCTTAATAAGTAATATTTTTCTTTAAACAAGTAATATTTTTTCTTCTAAACAAGTAATATATATATTTCTTTAAACAAGTTATATCTTTCTATTTAAACAAGCTAGTAATATTTTTCTATTTAAACAAGTAATTCTTTTCTTTAAACAAGTAATACTTTTTCATCTAAACAAGTAATATTTTTCTTGCGTTTATTTAATGAAATTAATTCTATATGTTCTAAAAATCGTTTTTTCTTATAATTTTTTTTAAAATTCTTTATTTCAATTAACTTATTTATTAATTCAATCACATTTTTATATAATATTTTTTTTTATATAAATTTAAATTAAATTATATTAAAATTATATTTTTTACTTGTACTTTTTTTTTAAAAAAGTACTATCTTTCTTTTAAACTTGTAATAATTTTCCTTCTAAACAAGTAATAATTTTCTATCTAAATAAGTAATATTTTCCTTTAAACAAGTAATATTTTTTCATCTAAACAAGTAATATTTTTCTTTAAACAAGTTATACATTTCTATCTAAACAAGTAATACTTTTCTATTTAAACAAGTAATATTATGAACAAATTTTACATAAGAGTTTGTGTTAATCTCATTATATACGACGAATATATATTAAAAAGAAATAACACGAGAATTTTAAGAATAAAATATTTGAACTGTACCTAAAAAGAATTTACAAATTAAAACAAAAAAAATAAAACAAAAAATAAAAGCTTTACAAAAAAAAAAAAAAAATTAATTCACTTGGAGAGCAGTTATGAACCGCTGTCTAAGCTTTGATCTTGGACAGCGGTTTTTAACCGCTTTGTTTTTTTTTTAATAGAACCATTTCTCATTAAAACCACTTGGAAATTGTTAAAAAAAAGGTTGTCAGAGTTTTTCTCTCCAAGCTCAAATGTGTAGTAGTGCTTTATTGCAGCCGGAGATTTGGTTATTGATGGCTCTCTTTGCGTGGAAGTGGGCTAAGCTTTGAAATTCTATGAGACTTTGTCTTGGCTAAAGAGTAGGGGTGCGAATAGTTTCATAATAGAGGGAGACGCAAAAATTTTAGTTGACGCAATAAACTCGAAGTACTCCTTTAGTTTGGTCTTTGGGGATTTTGTTGGATTTTGTAAAGACATCCCCACTTCTAGCCTAAATTATGTGGTTAAGGTTGTAAAACGGGATGCCCATATTATGGATCATTAATTTGTGAGGTTCTCTTATTTTTATGAGAACTCGTTTTGATGGGTAGACCCACTAAACTTTGTGATTGTGCTTCCTATCACTTCTTGCTAGTGCAATAATGAATATTAATTTTCTTTGTTTAAAAAAAAATTATATTCATAAGTGTATTCATATATTTCTAAACCCACAACTCCCATTTTAAAATAAAGAATCAAAGAATTTCATTCACCTATCTTAACCTAAGCTCTGACCCTGCAACTGCAACAGTCATCAACATGAAATAACATTTTTTCTAAAAAAAAATTAGGGTTTCGGTTAAATTAACCAAACCGACCGAAATATTTCGATCGGTCGATAATTCAATTTTTGTCTATATGATTCGGTTATGGTTCGGCTAAGAAAATCTCAGCGGGTCGATAATTTTATTTTATTCTATATGATTCCGCTACGATTCAACCAAAAAAAAATGGGAAGGTGACTCTAAGGTACAAAGTGGGAGTCATTGTTACTTTAAGGTACAATGTTACAAGTGACTCTTCCATACAAAATTTGAAGCGAAAATACAATAACACCACTCTTCCCAACAAAATTGAAAAACCATTTGCCCCAAGGGCATAGTCAAGTGGTAAAGTTTGTGGTGATGTGGGGAGAAATCCTCCGGCAACGCAGGTTCGAACCCCGTGTGTGACAAATTCTCCATTGAAATATTATGGAGATTTATCCTGGGGATTGAATCTTGTTGGTTCTCCCCCAAAGATCTACCACTGTCAAGACATCCTTCGATTCTATAACTCGTCTAAATTTGAAATAATAAGATTGATGATGGGGAGTTTCTTATCTCTTCCTCACAAAAAATTAAAAAACCATCCAATTTCCCAATAAAGATTCGAACTCCACCACCTACCCCTTTTTTTTTGGCAGAAAATGACAGGAGCCATTTACCCCCGTTTCGACTCCCTATAAAGTTAATTAACCTACAAAATTAATCCATCCCATTTGATTTTTTTAATCTGCACTCCTTCAATTAATATTCTAAAGTTGGGCCTAGAATGCAATTAATTTATTTGGGCCCAGATTTAAAATTGGAGTGAGTAACTTTCCACCAAAAAATATGTCACCTTAGTATTAATTGGTGCAATATATTTTTTTTTATTATTATGAGATCCAAAATCATGTTTAAAAAGATAAAAATATTCTTACTTTCCCCACTCTTCTATTTTTAATTTTTATATCTTTCTTTATCTCACATTTTCTATTTTCAATTGTTGTCTTCTCCTTAAGGGAATAGATGAAATTAAAAAATAGGAAGATATACATATGTCATCTTATTTCATCTACAAATTAAAATTTTCATATCCAAATTAACAAAAATACCAAATATTTACATTTACATATCTAAAATTCAAAATATTTACAAAATAAGTCTTCCAAAAAATGCATAAAAATTAAAAATTACATATTTAAATCCAAAATATTACATATCATCTTCTAAGTTCAAAAATTTACATATCTTCGACATGCACAAATTCACGAATACAAGAATATATGCAAAAAAAAAATATATGCATATCTTCATTCATTGATGAATCTATGTATTTTCAGTTTCAGATCCTCTTATATTAAGAGAGAATCACCAACCCAGATCCTCTATTTCTAAACCTTGGTCTTCTACCTCCATCATCAATCATCCATCTTGCAGAAAACCCAGATTCAAATGAGATCCACAAACCAAATTCAAAACCATCTACAAATCCAAATAAAAAATAGATCACAAACCATTGTGAATCTTGGATCCAACTATCTATCCTCATCATCGTCAAATCCAGAACACCAACAATTTGATAAAAAAAAAAAAAATTTAAAAAAAAAAAAAATTCAAACAATTTCATCAAAAAATCAAATCACAAAAGTTTGTCTTCATGGGTGAAACTAAAGACAAAGGTCATACTTATTTTTAGCGTATTTGAATCAAACCAACAATTTTTTTTGAATCAGAAACTTCATGATTCTCCTATTTTGTTAATTAACATTAGGCTTCACAGAAACTTCATAATTCTTGCAACTTAAATATACAAACATTAAGAAGATCGTTTTCAAAAAAAGTAATGATTCAAATACAGATTCATCACTACCTTCATCACTTTCAAAAAAAAATCTTGCAACCCAAAAAATTCTTGCAACCCACTGAATTTGTCGCTGCCCCTCACCACCGCCACCAAAAAATTTCCACCGCCGACCCAAAAAAATTCTTGCAACCCACTGAATCTACCGTCGTCCTCGTCGTAGCCTCAGGGCGTGTTTGCTTCATATTTGTCTTCTTCTCCACCGCCGACCCAAAATATTTCTAGATCTGTAACAAAAATGTATTAATGCCCATGAAATCGAAACGATAAAGGAAAATCTAGAAAATCAGAGTTACCTTGCAGTTGCAGAGCCCCCGTCATCGCGATTCCGGGCCTGCTCTCCGCCGTCGCGATTTGGGCAGTGGAGGGGAGGGATGGCGCCGATGGTTGCGGCTACGTCGGCGGCGCCTGTGTGTGTGGTGGGATGGCGCCGCCGTCTGTCTGTTGGTGTGGTGGGGGCGGCGCCTCCTATTGAACGGGCGGCGTCGTCGATTTGTCAGAGAGAGAGAATGAAATAATTTTAGAGAGAGAAATTGGAGAGAAATGAAATAAAAAACTGATTTCGAACGGGATTCTTCTTTTTCTTTTAATTTGCTGAGGTGGGGGCATTTTGGGCTTTTGAACCTTGGATCTGAAAGTAATTATAACACTTGGACCTAAGAGTCTTTATGTAGACTTTTTTGGAATTAAGAGTTTTTATTTCTTAAAATTGCAGATTATATTTTATTTATTTTGAATTTATGCATTGCTGGGCCGATTTTAGAGTGCATTATCTTTTTTTATTGCATTTTGGACCAGACATAGAAGTGCATATTAATTGAAGCCCAAAAAATATACAATTTTCAAAAAAGATTTTTTTTTGAATTTCTGCATTGCTTGGCCGAATTTTCGAGTGTATTTTTTTATAAAGTGCATTTTGGGCCAAGCCCAAAATTGCATATTAATTGAAGCCCAAAAATTATGCAATTTTTAAAAAATATTTTTTTTGAATTTTTGCATTGCTGAGCCAATTTTTGAGTGCATTTTTTTTTTAAATTGCATTTTGGGACATGCATAGAAGTGCATATTTAATGAAGCCCAAAAAATATGCATTTTTAAGAAAATAATTTTTTGAATTTCAGCACTGCTGGACCGATTTTAGAGTGCATTTTTTTTTAAAACACTATAATACATTTTAAATATTAAAATTGCATGCCTACAATTACACTTTACATATTAAAATTACAAAAAATACACAAACTAAAAGAAATTCCTAAAAATTACAGAAATTAAAGATAAATTAAATTACAGAAAAATCTGATAGCAACCGCCGCCGTACTAGCCGCCATCGCCTTCTTCACTACTAATCGCAACCACCACCCGAAACACCACCGTCAAAAATCCGCCCACCACCGTCACCAACCAAGCTCTACTTTCTTCCCTAGTTCATCTAAACAAACCACCACCCTCCACGCGCCGCCACCACTCCACTGAAACCCACACCCACCGCCGTCAATCCCCACCAAAATCACCCCCCCCTTCCCACCACCACCACCAACAGATCCACCACCAAACCGCCTCCACAAATCACCACACCCAACAGATCCGCTGCAAAACCGCCATCGCTCCAGATCCATCCACCCCCATCAACAGATCCCCCACCAAACAGCATCCACAAACCACTACCAACAAATCCACCACCAAAAATATCGCCACAACCACCACCATCTCCGAGTCATCCACCGCTCTACAACACACGAGCGGCAGAAGATGAGCGGTCGAAATCCACCGCCGCACTCACAGGCCACCGTCGCTCCGCCGCCCAAACCTTACATCCACCGCAGCCACCAACCACCGAAGCGGACCACCACTCACAACCAACACCACCATCACCATCCTCCATCTTCAACCACGCCAAAACCGTCGCCGCCTCTCGAAACCATACACGCCACCACCACCCAAAAAATATCACCACCGCCCAAAGCACAGCCCAACCACCAGAATTATCTTATTTGGGAGGAGGTCACGGGAATTTTATTTTGGTGGTTGGGTGATGTGGATCGTGTTGCTTTGGGTTTCTTGGATCAGATGGACCGGAGCAAAGGACTTAGGCCCGTGAATGAACATTATGGGCTGTCAATCTACTACTAACTTGCTGTCAAGTTGAGCGTCTAATTTATTGTTGATTTCTTTTGATACTTGTTTCTTTTCTTGCCGAGTTTCCTTATTTGCTTGAAGACTATTATCATAATTTTCTCTTTTTTTTAGAGATGCTATTTAACTTGCTGGTAGGGTTTTTTGTACAGGACATGTTTTAAAAAAACAAAATCCCAAAACTTTAAATATATATTTTGATCTCAGTTTTTATAAATTTTGTATAATTTTTATCAACGTTTAATTGTGAAAAATTGAGAGGAATATAAATTAAAATTTTAAATATTTTTTAATAATTTAATTTAAAAAAAAAAAAATCATTTGGTCGAGTTTTGAATGAGGTTCAACCCTTGTTCAACCGAAACAATGCCACTTCCCGGCGGTTCAACTCAATCAACGGAATTATCATAATTTTCTTTTTTATCTATTTAACTTGGTAGGGAGGACTTTTCCCAAAACTTTATTGAGATTGATCTCAGTTCTTGAATGGTATAATTTCTATCAACGTTTAATTGTGATTCCGGTATTATTATTTTGCTAACGTTGTGCATCATTTGGTATCGAGTTCAGGACGATCAACTGAACAATGCCACTTCATAAGCAACTCAATCAACGGAATGCCCTTATCAAAGAGGTATTGAATCGCGACGACGTAGCACATATGCTACAACGTCGAACAACCGCCACGCAATTAGCTAACCTATCGTCGTGGCCGAATTGATGAGGAGGAGAACCTAAACCCCTTCGCCCACTCAATTAGCAACACCCTGCTTGCAAACCTCCTCCACGTTCGGATGATCGTCGTTGGGAGACATATGTGTATTGAAATCCCTGAGTTCACGGGTGAAATTTATCGATTGGCTTTTCACTGTTGAAGAAATCATGGATTACAAGGATGCGCCTGTTAGTGTTAGTGACCTAGAGACAATCTATTGTAAGGACATAATACTCGATGATATTCAGTTTGATTTAATATTATAGTTCATTTAATATTAATGTATGGCAATACACTTGTTTGAATATTATGTTTGATTGTTTGCATTTATTCATGCAAGTGTTTCCATGAGTCATTGTTGTCATTGAAGTGTGAGAACTCAGATGACTTAAGCATGATCCTCAAATGGCCCCAATCAAGGATCATCAAGAATGAGATATTGATGATGCAATGGAGATTGGTGTGCGATCTGCATCATACTCTTAGAGAGTGTGGTAAGATCTCACTTACTACGAGATACTTGGTATCTTATGATGGATGCACAAATACCTTAGAGGGTATTGGTATACCCATCCGAGAAACCGTTTGATGTAGTTCCACTATATGTGTCTACGGGTGTTTCGGTTAGTGGTAGCGATGTGATACTCCTTAAACTTGGGGTCAATATGAACGACATGTGTGGAGTGATGGACTTTGACCATAACCGAGCTTGCATGGCTTGGATTGGGTTCATCACGAAATGCATGTGTGTGGTAGTTGAGCCAAGAAAATGATTCATTCCTCAAAGTGGATTTAGAGATACTCATCTTCTCATCATAATTGGATCGAAGTCATTGGCCTAGGCACGTCAACTTGAACTTTGTGGTCAAGTGTGACATGAGTGATCAATTAGTGATTGGAGATAAATTGATTAAGTTATTTGAATAAACACTTTATCATGTTCAAGACTAATCGAGTATTCCTGAATGAAATGAGGAAATTATAATAGCCCATGTTTCAGTTACAAGTGGTTGCATGTTTCTCGCAACGTACCTCATATATTGAGAATGTCAGATTTATTGTCTAGGGTTCAATTAAGACCGTTAGTTTGACTAATATCTCTATATATGAGGGTCTATGGGTCACACAACAAGTAGTTCCCTTTTACGGATTATAGTTGGTTGATTAAATGTTAAATTGAATTTAATAGTTAATTTATGGAGAATTAATTAATAATGAATTAATTATTATTAGTGTTTAATTAAATTGGATTTAATTAAATAGGAATTTCCAATAATAATATATGGAATATTATTATAGGATTTAATATATATGGAATCAAATCGTAGAGTTTGATATACATGGGAATTAAATCCGTAGAGATTTTATATATGAGAAATAAATCTAAGAGATTTATTTAAATAAAGATTAGGGATTTTATTTCCAATCAGGTTAGCTTAAAATTTAAGCTGGATCTTCCTATATATATGAGCTTTTGAGAATTCACAAACAACAGTAATTCATATTTTCTCCATAAGATCTAGAGTTAGAATTTTCCTAGCAAATTCATCTCGGATTCGACGCTGACAGATCCGTGCAAGTCCATGATTGGGGAATACCATAGTTGAGAAATCTGCTTTCGAATTACTGTAAGATTTCTTGTTATGATTATTGTAATCGTTTATGCAATTATACGTTCGTTGTTGGTGAACTGTTTAATTCTACTGCACATGTATTACGTGTTTACGTGCCTCTATATTCCAACAGCGCCCTCTGCATCCCGTGTCCATTAATCACGACTCGTCTGTGTAGTCGTGCCCAAACCTGGTGGCAACAGTTGAAGGGACATAGCCAGCGCCTTGGCAAATCGAAAATTACAAGCTGGGAGAAGATGAAGAAATACATGCGTGTTGAATTCATCCCTCATAACTGTGAAAAGGATTTATATCAACGTCTTCAACACCTACGCCAAGGGCAAAAATCAGTGGATGAATACACTGGAGAATTTTACGCTTTATTGGCACGGAATGAACTTTCTGAGACTCCCACACAGTTAGTTGCTCGTTATATAGATGGTCTTCGCTTACCTATCCAGGATCTGTTAAACATGTGTGAACCCTTGTCTATTTCTGAAGCTCACCAGCGTGCTCTACAAGCTGAGAAACAATTGTCTAGAGGAATCCCACCCACACACTTCCCACCAGGTTGGCCCCTTGCGCAACAGCGTGCCTGTTTCCCTTCCTGATCACGTGGTTCAGCGTGGTCTTAATCCTCCAGGCACGGGGCGTAACCCAGTATTCAAATGCTTTAATTGTGGGGAACCTTGAATCGAACTTTGGCCTGTTTGATCAATTGACAATGGACGAACATCCTGATGTCGAAGACGTGTCCGTTGATGAGACAAAATTTGTAGAGGGAGACACTGGACCTTTACTCATGATGCGTTGCACATTCTTCAGCCAGAGAGCTCCTTTTGAAGACTGGCTTTCTACTTAGGTTTTCCAATCAACTTGCACCATCTCGGGTAAGGTCTGTTCTTTTATTATAGATTCGGGAAGTTGTGAGAATGTTATATCTGAGTCTGCTATCAATGGGGATCACCATCGACCCTCTCGGGTAAGGTACTGATATCTTAGTCTCACGTCGGGCATTGGTTTCTATTGCTATTGGGTCAACTTATTGTGATGTGGTTCCGATGGATGCATGCCACCTCTTGTTGGGACACCCATGGCAGTTTGATCGGTCCACTTTTCAGGACGTCTGAAATAACACTTACTCTATCCTTTTTAAGGGAAAAAAGATTGTTTTAATGGCCAAACGTGACAAACTCCCCCAAGGATTAGAAAAATCAGCCAGCCATCTCTGAATCGGGGGTTGTTTTCTTGTTATGCGCTGATATGTGTTTTATTAGCTAATAAGAAAATGATCAATTTAAATTAGAACGTCCATTTACGAAATATGATAAATTTAAATTAGGACGGATGGAATATTATTATTTTTTCAAATATATAATAGAAAATTGAATAGTATGCATGTATATGTGTGAAACCAAAAAATTACACAATTTTGAACTAGTTTATATGAGAGATCTAGCTAGAGATGACCTTGTATCTATCACACGATGTGTGTATATATATCAAAGTTATGGGAAATTTTTATATGAAATATTTCACAGATTTAGACTCCGTGAAATATGATTCATGGATCAGAAGGAGAAGCGTATAACATAAAAAAAAAGTTGTGGATTTTTTGCAAATTGAATCAAACCAAACTGATATTTTCTAAGAATTGACATTAAGACGGAACAACAAAACTCGTTTTGAGATCTATGTTCCTATAAGGACAAACATATGTTGTTGTGAGTACATGTATGTGTTACTGTAAGGAAGGATCCGTGAAACATGACTCTTAGGTGAGAAAGAGAAGCGCATAAACAAAAAGGGAACAAATCGTAAATCAATGTGCGGGTCGAATTGAGTCAAACAAATTTTTCTATAAAATTTCTGTAAAGGCAAAATAACAGAACTCACTTCGAGATTTGTGTTACTTTAAGCATATGTATGTGTTACAGTATACTCCCTCTATTTTCATCTGTATCACCCTGCATTTTTTACCTGCTTCTCTTTCTGACATGTGACCAACTATCTTAAGTAAAGACTCAAACCACCATATAACATCATACACTATTGAATTAGTAAAAATTATCTTCTTTTTTTCTAATATCACATATTAACATGTAATTGTCTTTATAGTAACAAATACTTATTTTATATTAACACGGATTGAGAGTGAAGTTTACTGTTCTATCTTTGCGCGGATCTTTAGGAAATATCCGCTTCACTTGATGCGACTCTAGAATCCATAAATTTTTAGCTCATTTCATTTTAACTAATATTTGCACAGGAAGGCCCTCAAAATTATTGATTTGCATATATGACGCGTTTAGTGTCTTTAATTATATTTGAGTGTCAATATTACATTATCTATAGTAACACAAATTTTGAGCGAATTTATTGTTTTATCTCTGCGCGGATCTTTAGAAAAGATCTGCTTGACCTGATGCGACTTTAGAATCCACAAATTTTTAACTCATTTTATTTTAACTAATATATATATATATACATATATATATATATACTCAATTAATCAAATTGATTAAAACATGAAATATATATAAATGAGAAGATTGAATTAATTAAAGAAACTAATTAAATGAAGATGGGGACCTTACATATGTAGCGCCACATAAGCAGTGGGCATATAAGTTTGTGTCCACCTGCGGACATATGATCAAATCCGTCAGTTTTATTCTGTGAATAAGTTTATCAACTGATATTATTACACTTATAAATTAATTAAGATAATAGTATTAAATATTATTATAATTAATTTGTAAGTATAATTGTATAAAGAACAAGTTTCACGGGAGAGTTTGTTATTAAATTGTTATGTAATTATTCAATTTTTTTTATAATCATTAATTGGTCTTCATGTGGACTAAGTTGTCGTGTATTTATTCAACAGGCTCATCCCTTGATTTTGAAAATTGATTAGAATTAATCTAATCGGATCTTCAGCAATTTACATCTACTGAATTATTTCCACTAAATATTTTATAGTTAATGTACGGTTAAATAAAATAATAAAATTTAATATTAACATATTAAATTAAATGACAAGTTAGCAACTCTATATGCTTGGTTGGATCCTTTTGAATTAAGGAATGGGAATGGAATGCAAAATAGTTGTTTGGTACAAAGGAATCATTCCTTCAAAGTTGGATTCATTCCTTGAAAATGGGGAATGCTCCATTCCCCTCAAATTTTAAATTTTAATTGGAATTTTAAATTTTAATTCATTTAAATAAATTTTAAAATAAAATTTTAAATTAATAATTTCTATTATAACTATTAAGTAATTTTTTTTCAAAGAAAATGGATTCCATTCCAAAAGAATTTGTGTGAACCAAACATCATCAATGGTAATGATAGTCATTCCTTTTACAAAACAAATTGAAAGTAATTAAATTAATATTAATTAATTGCTTTTCTTTTTGAAAAACCAATCTGGCAATTCACGGTTACGGGAATTAATGAGAATTCCCTCATGCTCTCTTTTCTTCTACGCTCTAGAATACAGAGAAGTCACAGAGTGATTTCTCCATTGATAAATACACGCATCACAACATACACAGTCTAAAAGAACATTTAAATTGTGAACAATGGAAGCAATCCGTGATCAATTTGTGTAGTTATATTTCGGACTAAGATATCTCAGTATGTACGTAGAATTCAATCGGGTTTTTTCTTCCGCTGCAATATTCTGGAATTGAGGTTAGTGGTTTTTTAGCCCCCGTATTCCAACAATGGTATAAGAGCCATTGTGTTGGATTCTGGTACGTGATTACGTTTTCTCGCACGTATATGCTTGATTTGTTGGTGTGCTGTCGCCGGCACCCAAAAATAAATTAATTACCTTAACTAGTCCACTTGAGTGCAGTAGGACAAGTAAGGGTCGGTCCACAGGGAACGTGAAAATATTTTTTACGTTAATTGTGTGAATTTAAAGAGACAGTAAAAACGGGGAGGGGGGGTTTTGGATTTTGTGAGAATTACTAAATAATTATATAGCGCAGAAACAATAAATAATTGAATTCAAATAATGAAAGGCTTCCAATTTACAGTTCATTCTTCACTTGTATTTTGACTTTTTAAATTAAAAGTATCGTTTGCTTAACCGTACTCTCAGACTAATGACCCTCAATAAACAACAAGCTCTGTTTATCGATTTTACCCCTTAATTTTATTCAATTGAAATACGCTCTTCAATGAACTTTTTTAACTGAACAATCTAGATACAATCTAAATTTAATTCAGTAAAAACATTAGCCTCTAGGATAAAGGTCAAATAAATTCCCAGATACGCTAGCTTGATCCGAAAGAATTCAATTTATATCGCCCTAGCAAATTTTACTAGTTGTTACCAATTGTCATATACAAGCAACAATTACGAATTACGTGATACGAATTAACAGACATAAAAGAATAAATTAACCAGGTGGCCAAACCAAATTAATTATCCTAATATGCAGAAAGTTAAAGCAGACAATATAAATAATCTGAGAATAAAGATCTGACAAACAATATCAAATTAACTAGTAATCATCAAATACAAGTTCAGAAATCCCTGGAATTGGAATTAAGGGACTTAGCCGTCCATAGTCATAACAAAAATACAAGAATTCATGTTCATAGTTCTAGGAAGAAAAATACATTAAAGCGGTAAAGGTGATCTTCTCTCCCGTTGGTTCAAACTCCCAGAATTCTCTTTCTCTTTTGTACGTTCTGTCTCACGCTGGTGGCCCTCTTGAATCCTGCGCCCTACTGCCTTCTTTTTGTGTGAAAATTGGGCTGGAAGCAATTAAATTCCCGCTGGCCCATCAAACATCAAATTTCGGCCCACATTGGGCCCCCAGTGTGGGTTGCAGTGAGTAAAATTTGGCCCAGGACTTCATGGCAGATCTTTAGGCCTTTCTCCGACACTTTTATCTCTCCAAAAAGGTCCTAAAATCACTTTAAAACTCAAACAAAAGATCAAGTGGGCTTTCAACTCATCAAAGTGCAAATAGGTGAAAAAACACGCAATCAAATCACACTAGAATGCAAATAAACACACTCTAAGCAACCTAAATAATGCATTATTTTTCACTTATCAAATTCCCCCACTTAAATCTTTGTTTGTCCTCAAGCACTCTCACACAACAAAAACACAACCGGAATGGAGAAGTCAATTCCTTCGCTTAGGTCTTCACTAATAAAACTAGTGAGACATTAGTGCAAAGCAACGACTTGAGTAAATCCGGACTAGATTCAAAAATCCCACAAAAATCCCTGAACTTAAGGACACCAAGTTCTAACATCATCTATGCTTGATCCTCAACCCATCAATCAACTAGATTCCTCAGTGTACCTTCTATTCCCCATTTTTTTTCTTTCAACTATTCTTCACCCAAGCTGATAAATCCTAACAGACTCCGCATATTGGTGTACTCCCCTTTCTTCCTCTATTTTTTTTTTGACGAGGTCTGCAGCTCCACTCTACTCTTCGGGTTTTAGCTCAGCTCGTGTTAGATTTTTGACTTTCAAAACACTTGAGCCCCCTAGAGTAGGCAGCTGTTTCAGCCCCTCGATTTTTTTTTTCACACGTGGGACCGCAACTTCACTCCATCGTTAGGTTTTAGCTCGAAATTTCTGAGCCCCTAAAAATGGGCAGCTGTACCGGTCCCTTTATTTGCACAATTTTTCAACTATACTCCAACCTCCTTCATCCAACATATCTTTTCCAACCTCAGGGGTACACCAACAATGCATCATCCATGCAAACCATCAACTTAGACTACTTTATTAAGAGGAAATCAAAGGCACAAATCAAAACCCAACCATATCAATAAGTCAAATCACAACCATAGACTCAATCATACCTAGACGCTACCTCAAAGTTTCACAGAATTTCCACAGAATTTCCAAAACAACAATTTTAACCAACTTTACTCAATGATCATCACCCACAAAAACGTCACAAAATATCAACAACTCTCAAATCATCATCGCGATTAACTTCTCCAAACACTCACACACACAAGCATACATGCCACAACACTAAAGTTCCACATTCATGCATCGTCATACTTATGACCAGAAGCAAACAGCACACAACAACATCACACATCACAAAAAAAAAAAAAAAAAAAAACAGCAGCAAATAGCGCAAAAACAGCACAAAACAGTAGCAAACATCCCACAAAGTCACCCCAACTTGACTCCCCCACACTTAAAATCGTGCTTGACCTCAAGCAACCATAGAATGCTCTCAAAAGTAGCAAAAATGGAGCAAGTACAAGTATGGGAAGAGATACACCTGATTAACGGGAGAGTGAATGGTGATGTTGAGTATCAATCCCTCGTGTAAGTTCCTCAACTCGGGTGAGCAGCCGCTGATTTTCCCTCTCCAACTGTGCAATTCGGCGATGTAGGCGAGCAGAGAGGGGCTGCATTGTGGACTGCACGAGGGTTGGGTCGTTCCCGTGGAAGGGGTGCGGGGATCTGAGGGAGATTGGGGTGCAGCATCTTTAGATTCACTGGCGTTGTCGGAGTTGTGAATTCTGGATTTGGTAACGCTATGCTCTCGCCTTCCGAAATCTGCCATCGGAAGGAATCACTCCTCTCGACCAGAACTCTCATGTTTATCAGAATGTCTCTCCCTAATTTCCCAACTGGTCCAACCGGCCTCCTCGTACTCAATTCGACCCCTTCTGCCTCGCTATGGCTGTGATGAAACCTTCCAAGATGAAGTCTGGGTCTTCCGCGGAGTCCACAAGACGATGTATGATGCTCATCTCGCCACAAAATTTCCGACTCTTGATCATAGCTAGGATAACAGCCAATTCTACACGCTCCAAGACATTGCGATTCGAGGTTCTTCCAGTGATGGTGTAGGTCATGAGCCTCTGTAAGTATCGGAGAACTGGGTTGCGGATTACAGTGGTTTTGGACTGTCCAGCAAGATACGGGCCACTCAAATGGGTAATCATATTCCAACAAGCATCGCACGAAAGCAGAAGGTGCTCAAAACCCTCATCGCCATCCGGTAATCCAAAGGTACGGACAAACTTCACTCTGTCCCATCTACGAGGGATCACGTCTAGACGAAAACTGAAAATTCCTGCCTCTCTATCCTCAAACTTAACAGAACTATAGAATTCCAACGTGAGATCCTCATAAGTTGGTCAATCGCCCATCAGCAACTCCCTCAATCCAACAACATTTAGTAAATTCACCACATCATCTAGCAAATCAAGCCTAAACAGTATATCCTCATCAAGATAGACAGTGGGGATTACCTTTCTTGTCCGTACGAGTACATTGTACTGTAGAAATTGCTCCCGGCTTCCGAATTGGATGTTGTGGACGTTCTGATTCTCAACCAATGCTCGTTCAGGGGCAGGGGCCTCCGTGTCGGAATCGGAAGTGCGTCGAGCACGGGAGGGACCAGCCTCTGCTTGTTTCGGTCGTTTTGATCGTGTTGTGGGCGCCATTAGAATAGAGTAGGATGAGGCACTGGATTGGCAATAGATGGGCATTGGTGAGGGTCGCGCGCGCGGAGCGCTGCTGTGCAGTGGGGAGGGTCGGGCAGCGCGCTGTGGAGTGGGAAGGGGTTGCGCGCGCGCTGTAGAGCGCAGAGGGTTGCGCTGCGGCGCAGTGGTGTTGCTGAAACGGGGGATCGGTAGGTATAGGGTGGGGATTCAGAATTAGGGATTGTGAATTTGGAATTGGGGATAATTGACCGGTTCTCTTCACTTAAAATCCCTGCCCTTTTCACTTAAAATCTGAAATTACCGAAATGCCCTCCAACTTAATTCATTCATCACCCATCTCTTTTAGAAAAAAAATCCCAGTAGTAACAAAACACCCATTCCCCTTATATGCCAATTTATTCCGGTACAACACCACTTCCATTACTAAGATGCATCAGGAATCCTGCAACCACAATTATTTCGCACGAAGACGAAGAAGATCAAGTGAAACAAAAGGAAAGAAATGAAAGAAGAGCGACAGAAAATAAAACTAAACTAAGAAAACAGTAAAATACGGGTTGCCTCCCCTCAAACGCTATTTTTTTAACTTCATTAGCTCGATGTTCTCACTCTCAATTCAATGGTGGGTCAGTCACAACTTCCACTTCCACATCCTCTTGCTGAAACCCCTCGTAATACGGCTTCAGTTGATGCCCATTCATCTTGAGTGTCTTCCGGGTTCGTAGGCTTTGGATTACCACAGCCCCATGAGCAAAAACTTCGTTAACCAAGAATGGCCCTATCCATCGAGAGCGCAATTTCCCTGGAAACAGCTTGAGACGAGAGCGATAGAGCAACACTTTGTCACCAACTGAGAATTCCTTCCTTGCAATTTGCTCATCATGAAAAGCTTTCGTCTTCTCTTTGTAAATCAAGGCATTCTCAAATGCATTGAGCCTAATTTCATCGAGCTCTTGTAGCTGCAATTTCCTATGCAATCCAGCGTCATCATAGTCCCAATTACACTTCTTTGTTACCCAATAAGCTCGGTGCTCAATTTCCACCGGAAGATGACACGGTTTGCCATAAACGAGCCTGTACGGAGACATTCCAATGGGAGTCTTGTAGGCTGTCCTGTACGCCCACAGAGCATCATCGAGTCGTACACTCCAGTCCTTTCGGTTTGGTTTCACAGTCTTCTCCAAAATTGATTTGATCTCACGATTGGATGTCTCAGCTTGTACATTCGTCTGTGCATGGTATGGTGCGGAGACCTTGTGAACCACTCCATATTTCCTAAGTAGGGCTTCGATCGTTCTGTTACAGAAGTGCGTTCCACGATCACTGATGATGGCTTTCGGAATCCCGAACCTGGAGAATATGTTTGATTTCACAAAATCTGCAACAACTTAGGAATCGTTAGTCCGAGTGGCCTTCGCCTCCACCCACTTAGAAACATAATCAACACAAAGCAGTATATATAAGTTACCATAGGAAGAAGGAAATGGTCCCATGAAATCCATACCCCAGATATCAAAAATTTCACACACCATGATCGGGTTCTGGGGCATTTCATTACGATGGGAGATGTTACCTGTCCGTTGCCAATTATCACACGACTTACAGAAATTGTGTGCATCCCGAAACAAAGTTGGCCAATATAGGCCACTCTCCAAGACCTTATGTGCAGTACGTTTTGCCCCGAAGTGACCTCCACAGGCATACGAATGGCAGAATGACAAAATTGAGTTGAATTCAACTTCGGGGACATAACGCCTTATCACTTGATCTGAGCAATGCCTCCAAAGGTATGGATCATCCCAAACATAGTACTTGGCATCACTCTTCAACTTATCCTTTCTTGCCTTAGAGAAACCTGCAGGGAACACTTTAGCAACAGGATAATTGACAATACCAGCATACCATGGGATGACTTCTGCAGAATCTGACACTGGGGGGGCCAGTGTCACTCGATTTTTCCCGATTTCTGAAATTTTCAGCAACTGCTCATCTGGGAAACTCTCCAATAAGGGAAAACTGTCCTCCTTCCTCACCAATCTGTTGAGATTGTCAGCAACTACATTCTCAGCTCCTATCTTGTCTTTGATTTCCAAATCGAACTCTTGAAGAAGCAAAATCCATCGAATCAATCGTGGTTTTGCCTCTTTCTTGCTAAGAAGGAATCTGAGAGCTGCATGGTCAGAGAATACAATGATCTTGGAACCCAGTAAGTAAGAGCGAAATTTCTCTCTTTTTCGGTAGTAGAGTAATTTGCTTGGGCTGAATTCAAGGTACGTGATGCGTAGTAAATCACGTGAGCAGCTCTCCCTTCTCGTTGTCCCAATACAGCCCCTACTGCATAGTCGCTTGCATCACACATTATTTCGAAGGGTAACTCCCAGTTCGGGGGTTAAATTAAGGGTGGTGTGGTTAACGACTCCTTCAACTTATCAAAGGTTGCCTTGCAGTTTTCATCCATCGAGAATTCTTTGTCCTTTTGCAGCAATGTACACAGTGGAGATGCAATCTTGGAAAAATCCTTGATAAACCTCCTGTAAAAACCTGCATGACCAAGAAAAGAGCGAATCTCCCGTACACTTACGGGGTAAGGTAAAGCGGATATCAAATCAATCTTAGATTTATCTACTTCTATCCCGCTAGCTGACACAACATGGCCTAAGACTATACCCTCCTCCACCATAAAGTGGCATTTTTCCCAGTTTAGTACGAGATTAGTTTCAATGCATCTTTTCAAAATCAAGACTAGATTTTTAAGACCCAATTCAAACGAATCTCCATACACACTAAAGTCATCCATAAATAACACAATAATACTACCCACATATTCAGAAAATATGCTTACCATACACCGTTGAAAAGTCGTAGGTGCGTTGCAGAGTCCGAAAGGCATCCGTCGGTAGGCAAAGGTCCCGAATGGACAGGTAAATGTGGTCTTTTCCTGATCTTCTGGAGCAATGACAATCTAAAAATAGCCTGAAAATCCATCCAAGAAGCAGTAGAATGTGTGTCCAACCAGTCTTTCGAGCATCTGATCAATGAACGGGAGAGGGAAGTGGTCCTTTCGCTTTGTTCTCAACCACAGTGACACCAGATTTCTTGGGAACCACTTGAGTGGGGCTGACCCACTTGCTGTCCGAGATTGGATAAATCAACCCTACATCAAGGAGCTTGATGACCTCCTTCTTCACGACCTCCATCATTGTTGGGTTCAGGCGTCGTTGGGCTTCTCTTGTAGGTTTGAAGTCACTCTCCATAAGAATTCGGTACATGCACAACGAAGGGCTGATTCCCTTGATGTCGGCTATCGTCCAACCTATAGCCTCCTTATGATTCTTCAGAACGTCGATTAAGGCCTCCTCCTGTAGTGGGATCAGCTTGGAGGAGATAATCATCGGAAGAGTGTTATTATCCCCCAAGTATACATACTTGAGATGACGGGGGAGTGCCTTAAGTTCGAGTTCGGGTGCCTGTACAGTGAAGGGCGGAATTTTATTAGTAACTTCAGGCAATTTGATGAATTTTACCTCATGGTTTCGATGCAATTCCCTAGGATAGTCCAGGGCAGCCACCAATCCGGCCTGAAAGCTATCAAAAATCCTGCTTTCTCCAGCGTCGATCCCCTTCATGAGGATTTCCTCGAGTTCATTCCTGTAGCTAGATTCAAAAGCTTCAACAACCAATGAGTCAATCACACTTATGGAAACCAAAGAGGAACAATCAGCAGGGTATTTCATCGCATCATAGATATTAAAATCAATGATTTTCCTATCAAATTCCATAGAGAGGGTTCCCTTGTGAACGGTCTCCCTAACAAGATAGGCGCAGCCGAAGGTGAACTCTCACTCATATCTAGCACATAAAAATCAGCAGGGAATATAAGCTCATTAACTTGCACCAAAACATCCTCTATCACTCCAACCGGGTACACATTACTATGATCAGCCAATTGGATAAAAACATTCGTCCCTTTTAAAGGACCGACGCCTAAGGATGCATAGATAGAATGAGGCATGACATTAATTGATGCACCTAGATCCAGCATAGCACGCTCCACATACAAGTTACCAATTCGACAAGGGATAGTGAATATACATGGATCCTTCAGTTTTTCATGTAGCTTTTTCTGTAACACCGCTGACACGCTCTCTCCCATCACCGCTCTCTCATTTCCCTTCAGCTTACGCTTGTTGGTACATAAATCCTTGAGGAACTTTGCATATCTGGGGATTTGAGCTAAAGCATCGAGCAATGGAATATTGATTTCTACCTTTCGGAAGATATCAATATTTTGTTTCTCTTTGTCCACTTTCACTGCTCATTCAACTCTCGATGGGAAGGGTATGGCATTGGTGTCAATGGCCTTTGGAATTGAAGGGCTGATCTGATTTTCACTTATTTTCTCAGTCTGGTCCACACTAGAGGGGCCAGTGTAATTCTGATCAGTAGTTTTTCCCTCTTTCTCATCAGTAATCTGTGGAGTGACAGGTTTCTTGACCTCTTCCAGCTATTTTCCACTCCTCAACGTGACATCACTCACGTTTCTTGGATTGATTTCAGGTTGAAATGGCAATTTCCCCCCCATCGGAGACTCGACTCTTCCAACAGAGGTGGCTAGTTGGCTTATTTGCATCTCCAAGTTCTTGAACCTCGAGTCATTTTCATGTTGGAGTTGCTTCATGCTTTGGCTGGTCTCCTGTACACTCTTCTGGAGTTGTAGAGTGTTGGAGGTGAGTATTTTGAGCATCTCCTCCATTGATGGCTCGGAGCTCTCCCTGTGTGGGTTGCCATTGAATTACCCTCTATGTGGTGGTGGTCTAGTATTCTCAAATGGCTAAGAAACTTGCTGATTTTCATATCTGAGGTTCGGGTGATCTCTCCAACCTGGATTGTACGTATTGGAGTGAGGGTCGTACTTTCGCCCCTGAAAATTTCCAGTCCCCATGGCATTAGCATGTTCATCGATGTCATCTACCTGCTGGGATTGGGTTCCACCTATGGCAAGTTTCCTCACAAAAGAGGTCAGCTCGGTTAGTTTATCACTGATTGACGGATCATTCACTTCTTGTGCCCTTTTCAATGGGGCCTCACGATGACCAAACTGTTGGGAGTTTTCAGCCATGCTTGCTATGAGATCTCGTGCTTGAGCTGCAGTCTTATTACCCAGGGCTCCTCCACTTGTTGCATCTATTAAGCTCCGGTCTGTAAGGTTCAGACCCTCGTAAAAATACTGGATCAAGAGCTGCTCAGAAATCTGATGTTGGGGACAGCTTGCCACCAACTTCTTGAATCGTTCCTAGTACTCGTGTAGAGTTTCTCCTTGAATTTGTCTCACTCCACATATGTCCTTCTTTATGCTAGCTGCTCTGGATGCAGGAAAGTATCTCTGCAAGAATAACTGTTCCATCTGAGCCCAGGTGGTAACTGTCCTGGGAGGCAAATAATGAAACCATTCCCTTGTTGAGTCCTTCAGGGAAAATGGGAATGCCTTAAGCTTCACTAGCTCTTCGGTTACATCTGCAGGT
Organism: Stenogyne calaminthoides; assembly: GCA_037126765.1. NCBI lineage: Eukaryota > Viridiplantae > Streptophyta > Magnoliopsida > Lamiales > Lamiaceae > Stenogyne > Stenogyne calaminthoides. The sequence goes on along the minus strand of JBBCBC010000003.1, from coordinate 7,042,838 downwards.
CGCATGTTGGAACACACCACATGGGATTCCTTCAAGTAAGTATGTGGCTCCTCGTCTGCATTACCATAGAATGAGGGCAGCGGGTGGATCAGCCCAGATTTCAGCTCAAACTTGTTAGCATCAGCAGGGTAGGCTATGCAAAGTGGTTGCTGCTCATGTTGTGGAGTAGCCAATTCCTTCAATGTACGTGCATCTGCCATGATTTCTTCCTCGTTATCAGATTCACTCGACTCAAACTCTTGAGAAAACGGAAGTGACTCGAAGGCTTCTCTAGTCTCTCTGGCTTGATGCCTCAAGACTCAGTCTCTCCTAGTGATCTCGGGGTAGAACAACAGATTCTTGCTCCCTTGTGATCGCGTAATCATGCACTAATCAACACCTGAAAGATGAGACAAACGCACATGCAGCTTAATAAAGAAAGGGGGCAAAATTGAACACAAGAAAAAAAATTCAGACTTTCTGCTACAGTGACACTAGGGGGGCCAGTGTCAAAAATCTGCAAAAAACCGGAACGACAAAGAACAAGCGAGGGGTAATGAGGGAGAAATATTAACGACTAACATCACTGAAAATACTTGAAAAATTAGCAAAACAATAGGTCTCCAAAAAATATCACACAAAACACAAAAGAATTACTAACACCGCTCCCCAGCAACGGAGCCAAAATTTGGTGTGCTGTCGCCGGCACCCAAAAATAAATTAATTACCTTAACTGGTCCACTTGAGTGCAGTAGGACAAGTAAGGGTCGATCCACAGGGAACGTAAAAATAATTTTTACGTTAATTGTGTGAATTCAAAGAGACAGTAAACAAGGGGGGGGTTGGATTTTGTGAGAATTACTAAATAATTATATAGCGCAGAAACAATAAATAATTGAATTCAAATAATGAAAGACTTCCAATTCACAGTTCATTCTTCACTTGTATTTTGACTCTTTTAATAAAAAGTATCGTTTGCTTAACCTTACTCTCAGACTAATGGCCCTCAATAAACAACAAGCTCTGTTTATCGGTTTTACCCCTTAATTTTATTCAATTGAAATACGCTCTTCAATGAAAATTTTTAACTGAACAATCTAGATACGATCTAAATTTAATTCAGTAAAAGCATTAGCCTCTAGGATAAAGGTCAAATAAATTCCCGGATACGCTAGCTCGATCCGAAAGAATTCAATTTATATCGCCCTAGCAAATTTTACTAGTTGTTACCAATTGTCATATACACGCAACAATTACGGATTACGTGATACGAACTAACAGGCATAAAATAATAAATTAACCTAGGTGGCCAAACCAAATTAATTATCCTAATATGCAGAAAGTTAAAGCAGACAATATAAATAATCTGAGAATAAAGATCTGACAAACAATATCAAATTAACTAGTAATCATCAAATACAAGTTCAGAAATCCCTGGAATTGGAATTAAGGGACTTAGCCGTCCATAGTCATAACAAAAATACAAGAATTCATGTTCATAGTTCTAGGAAGAAAAATACTTAAAGCGGTAAAGGTGATCTTCTCTCCCATTGGTTCAAACTCCCAGAATTCTCTTTCTCTTCTGTACGTTCTGTCTCACGTTGGTGGCCCTCTTGAATCCTGCGCCCTACTGCCTTCTTTTTGTGTGAAAATTGGGCTGGAAGCAATTAAATTCCCGCTGCCCATCAAACATCAAATTTCGGCCCACACTGGGCCCCCCAGTGTGGGCTGCAGTGAGTAAAATTTGGCCCAGGACTTCATGGCAAATCTTTAGGCCTTTCTCCGACACTTCTATCTCTCCAAAAAGGTCCTAAAATCACTTTAAAACTCAAACATAAGATCAAGTGGACTTTCAACTCATCAAAGTGCAAATAGGTGAATAAACACGCAATAAAATCACGCTAGAATGCAAATAAACACACTCTAAGCAACCTAAATAATGCATTATTTTCCACTTATCATTTGTGATCTGGATTATTGTTTTCACGTTGAATTGCATTGAGTTCTGTATTTTCTAAATTTGGGATTTTTTGAAACGGACGAATTAGGGGCTGAAAATTTTACTGTAGATGCGTGATATAGTGTAGTATATATCTGCAAAGTTTCGTAATTTTTGGCCAAGCCGTTTGTGAGAATTTAATTGTTTTTTTTGAAAAAATTCTTGAATTTTGACTGCAAATTGTGAACAGTATATAATTAATTTTGGTATGTTCTTGGTACTTGGTTAATCTACGTTTCCAATTGTTGGTCCCGAAAAACCCGGTTTAAAACTCGTAAAATCTCAATGGGAGGTGACTTAAATTTTTTTTTTTCGAATGTGATATGCAGATTTGCTAAAGTATGTATGACGAGTTAAGAAAGCAAATAAGAACACACGATTTTATAGTGGTTCGGACAACACAAATCCTACATCCACTCTTCCCTTCATGGGGCACCAACTTAACAACAGAGATGTTTACCGAGTTCTCACTCAAGCGGGACTTATCACCCTCACGGGATCGCTTTACCCTCCCTTTCGGGATTGCTTGATGTTTCTGAGTTCACACTCAAAGCGGGACTTATCTCCCTCACGGGATTGCCTACCCTCCCTTTCGGGATTGCTAGAGATTTTCGAGTTCACACTCACCTACAAACTTATCCTATCAAACCGATTTGGGTAAGGTTTGTTTGGTTTCAACTAGGTTGAGATTTTCCCTTACATTTGTTTAGCCTCAATACTAAGGATGGGAAAATCTCTCTAAGCTTAGGATATTACATTTGTGCTTAGATCTATTGAAGAACACTCTTGGGTAAATTTGGATATGTAATGCTCGTGTTCTTGAATGGAGATGCTTGAATATTTGGCTTTAATCTTCACTTTGCAAACAAACTCCATCATCTTCTTTTTGAAGATAGTCTGATGTATTTATAGTGTGAATTTGAATATTACCGATTTGGAGAGTAATATTCAAATTCATACTAATAGTCTTCAAACTTTTCTTTTGTCTATCAGACTTTGTTGTTTTGCGACTTTATGTCACATTCATATATGTGTTGTTATCTTCTTATTGTCAATTTGCTTTTTTGTGTGTCTAACGGATCGATCGGCTATTCAGATCTGGTATGCATATTTCGGGTCTATTTGAAATTTGGTCTCGCAGATTTTGGGTCGTCCGTGCGTGCAGTACGCATCGATTCAAAGATATCAAGATCGATTCGGCATTAATCTTCAGATCGATTCAAAGATCGATCTTTGATCGATTCATCATATCGATGCGGCATCGATTCAAAGATCAAGATCTTGATCGATCAAAGATCTCGATCTTGATCGGTTCAAAGATATCGGTCAGATCGATTCGAAGCGCAGATCGATTCAACCAAAGACAAATCGATTCGGGATATGGAATCGATTCAACCGCAAAGACATCGATCAAGATCAGATTACCTTTGCATCATTCGCCAGATCAAGACTTTCTCTTCACAAATTAGCGATTCTTCTTGTTCAAACTCATCGGTTTATATGAAACTCATCGGTCTCGTTTAGATTCGATCGGCCTCATCTTCTCTTGATGAGTTCCCCTCAACTTGTTTTTTGTAAGAATAAAACTAAGTCTAGAAACACAAGCTTTCTATACAAGTTAGCTTGTCCTATTACAAGATGTTTTGGCATAATAATCAAAACTAAATTTATCCCAACAATTTCCCCCTTTTTGATCATGATGCCAAAACTAACTAACAACAAAAAAACATATACGAGAAAAACAGTGTTAGTTAAACAAGTGAAATAATGAAAAACATTTGATGCATTTAAAAAAAATGAGAAGATGATTATCAACCTCCATGAATTTTATAAAAGATAAGCATTTTAAAATAAATGGGTTTTAACAAAAAAGATCAGTTCAGGTGTTCACATTAAAATCTAGTGAACTTTTGAACCCCTGCTTTGATACCAATTGTTGGTCCCGAAAAACCCGATTTAAAACTCGTAAAATCTCAATGGGAGGTGACTTAAATTTTTTTTTTTCGAATGTGATATGCAGATTTGCTAAAGTATGTATGACAGTTAATATGAAAGCAAATAAGAACACACGATTTTATAGTGGTTCGGACAACTCGTCCTACATCCACTCTTCCCTTCATGGGGCACCAACTTAACAAAAGATGTTTTCCGAAGTTCTCACTCAAAGCGGGACTTATCACCCTCGGGATCGCTTTACCCTCCCTTTCGGGATTGCTTGATGTTTACCGAGTTCACACTCAAAGCGGGACTTATCTCCCTCACGGGATTGCCTACCCTCCCTTTCGGGATTGCTAGATGTTTCCGAAGTTCACACTCACCTACAAACTTATCCTATCAAAACCGACTTGGGTAAGGTTTGTTTGGTTTCAAACTAGGTTGAAATTTTTCCCTTACATTTGTTTAGCCTCAATACTAAGGATGGGAAAATCTCTCTAAGCTTAGGATATTACATTTGTGCTTAGATCTATTGAAGAACACTCTTGGGTAAATTTGGATATGTAATGCTCTGTGTTCTTGAATGGAGATGCTTGAATATTTGGCTTTAATCTTCACTTTGCAAAACCAAACTCCATCATCTTCTTTTTGAAGATAGTGCAATGTATTTATAGTGTGAATTTGAATATTCTTTGGAGAGTAATATTCAAATCCATACTAATAATCTTCCAAACTTTTTCTTTGTCTCTATGCAGACATTGTTTGCGGCTTTATGTCACATTCATATATATGTTGTTATCTTCTTATTGTCAAATTTGCTTTTGTGTGTCTAACGGATCGATCAACTATTCAGATCTGGTATGCATATTTCCGGGTCCGGCAGATTTTTGGGTCAGTGCGGTTTTGTGGTTCGATGACGGCATATCGATCTTGCATCGATTCGGCATTAATAGCATCATCGATCGGCCAAAGATCTTGCATCGATTCGGCAAAGATATCTGACCAGTTCGCCAAAGATCTTGCATCGATCAAAGATCGCATCTTGACCGGATTAAAGATATCAATCTTTACGCATCGGTTCAACATCGATCTTGACTCGATTCAAAGACAATCGATTCCGATTCGCAGATCGATTAAACCCGCAGCAGGTCGGTTCTCGATGGGCAGATCGGCCAAAGACAATCGATCAAGATCGGCTACTTGCATCATTCTTGCAAAGACTTTCTCTTCACAAATTAGCATGGTTCTTCTTGTTCGACTCATCGGTTTATATGGAACTCATCGATCTCGTTTAGTTTCGATCGGCCTCATCTTCTCTTGATAGTTCCTCAACTTGTTACTGTGAAGAATAAAACTAAGTCTAGAAACACAAGCTTTCTATACAAGTTAGCTTGTCCTATTACAAGATGTTTTGGCATAATAATCAAAACTAAATTTATCCCAACAGAAGACGATTCCAACGGTATATTATTCGTTATTTTTGGTTAAGAAACGAATGAATTTTTTTTGGAAGATTTCATGTTTCTGGGGCCATTCCGAAATTTTTCAGAGAAATTTGGGGCTGATTTTTGAGAATTAGATATTCTCTAAGGACCTAATTGTAAAGTCTGAAAACTTCATTCAAACTCGGTCAAAAACCGGTCCAACCACGAACAGATCCACCAAATCCCGGTTCAATCTCGACGGTCTTACTCGAGGCCGCCGAACGGCTACAGAAGGCGTAAAAAGCGCCGCCAAAGACGGTGGTTTATGAGCACTGACAACTGACGGACGGGCGGTGCGTGGATCACACGTGCGGACTCCATTGTGGCGCGTGAGTCACACGAGCTGGAGGCTGAACGACGCATGGAGGCGCGTGAAACCGATCTGACCGCGCGTGTTGGCGCGTGGAGGTGACCTGGCTGTGCGTCAGGTGTTTCCCGGGTGCGTGTGGTGGTTTTCCGGGACGGAACAACTGTTTTCCGACTTTACGCGCTCATTCAATCTTGTTTTCGACTTAACTCCGATTTTGGTTCCGAAAATTGCTACGTTCTTATTTTTCAGTGTAGATTCTTAATTTTCATATTGTGGAGACATTTGAGTTAGAGATATTCAAATGCTTATTTATCTATTAAATTGAGAACCACAACTAAAATTTATTACACTTGTGAATTAGATTATTATTCTTGAAATAAAAAATTTCTTGTATAATTGTGAGCTTAACAATTCATGTGTTAAGTATTTAAGCATTGAATGTTTAAATGGTTGCTCATTTTATTTAGATATGACTCGATGAAAGGAACATTTGTTGTTCTATAAATTCAAGATTTTCTTATGCAATTTTTTTAAGAATTACATGAAATCAAAACAATACCTCTACAAACAACACTTATTTACACCATATGTCACTATACTATGCACACTAAATCCACTTTACACTATTTAATATTAATAAACAATATTTTTTTTAAAGTTGAATTGACATTCATATCACTCCACCAAATTCACTTTACACTATTTAATATTAATAAATAATTGTTTTTTAAATTTATGTTTACAGTAAATGACCCGTCTAAATTAATAGAGAGGGAGTAATAAAAAAATGGTTAATAATACATCTTGATAAAAGGGTTTCTATATAGTTATATATAAATTTGCCATTTTATATATCAGGAGGGACATTCAATTTTCTGGAATTGTTAACTTCCAAAATCAAACTAATTTTAATGCTTCAAATTTACTTTAAAAAAAAAGGAAATTATTGAAAAATGAAAATGACCAAACTTTACAACTCTTAAATGAGGAAAAACTCAAACTCGATATATGCGTCTCACACGTTTAGGGCCTACTGCCATTAGTTGTATATATCTTCTTATATAAATATAGGAAATGGATCCATTTTATCCACAAATAATAAGACGATCAAATAGCGCATTAATTCCCCAACTTAATCTAAACCATGGACTATCCAAAATCTACGCCACCCACAGCACCACCAACCTACGACGGCCACCACCAGCAATCGGCCATTGGCACGGCGGTCCCGCCTGCTCACGGCGGCGCTCCGGGGCCTTGGTCTACTGGCCTATGCGACTGTTGCTCTAATGTTCCCAATTGTATGTTCAAATTTCAATTTATTATATTTTTTAATACTTCATCTCTTCAGGGGAAAGAAATTGTTTTGAATTAATGGAGTATGGTTTTGATTATTTAAAGGTAATAATATTTATGAATTTTGACAGGTTGCATAACATTTTGGTGCCCGTGCATAACATTTGGACAGATTGCTGAAATTGTTGACAGAGGATCTACCTGTAAGTGAATCTTTATAAAAAGTCTTAATTATTTGCAAAATTTAAGATATATAGGAGTATTTCTAATTAAGTGGATGAACAAATTCTTCCATGGGTTAATTAATTTCGTTTGTTTATCGATAACTTTAATATGATAAATTTATGTATGGTTGTGATGCGGACCAAAATATCCGGTATCGGGTCTTCATCACGCTCAAGTCAAGTCAATGGAGTAATTACTTTATGTTAATATATCGCTATCAAAAAGGATAAATATTAGTAGAAGGATAAATATTAGTAGGGACGCAGAGAAGATGTGTATAAAAGAGTTATCGTTTATAAGAGGAGAGCCCTATATATATATATATATATTTCATACTTAGGGTAATAGGGTCATTTACACCCAATCAGATAACCTTGCTATTGGCTGGGATAATTTTTTTTTAAGTCCCATAACTTTGTAATTTTTCAAAAAACGTCCCAAAAAAGTTAACTTTTTCAATTACATTTCAAAATTCGGCTAATTGTACAATTTACGTCTCAAAATCGTCGGGCAAAACAAAACGATGTCATTTTTCTCCATGTGCAGCGCACGTGCTCGTTAAATTTGGGGCATGTTTTAATTTTATATTTTGTTATTAATTAGTTTTTTTTATTTTAGGTGTATTTTAATTATTACAATTTTTAAGTTTTATTAAAAAATTCGATTTTATTGGCCAAATTGTCCAGTCAGCATGCCATGTGTGTCCACATAAGCTTGGGTGCCGAAAAGCCCCAAATTTAACGAGCACTTGCGCTGCACATGGAGAAAAACAACGTCGTTTTGTTTTGCCCGACGATTTTGGGACGCAAATTGTACACTTAGCCGAATTTTGGGATGTAATTGGAAAAGTTAACTTTTTTTGGACATTTTTGGAAAAGTTACAAAATTATGGGACATAATTTTTTTTATCCCCTATTGGCTTGCAATGGCCTTTTTTTTCGTATCATTTATTCATCCTGGGTTGAGTTAGCTATGCTTGTTTTTGTAAAATGTTATGTTGCGGCTGGGCCTAGCCAATAACGACTAATTATTTAATACAGGCCAAGACCTCGTTTCTGGAGTTTAATGTAATTTTGGTCCCAAGAGGCACATATATTTACGATTTTAGTTCTAATACTCGTTATTTTGATTCCAAATTCATTTTTTTTTACACTGTTAATCCCACCGTCATGTTTTCCATTAAATCCTATTACACTTTTGGTCCCATAGCTGGGACCAAAAATGTAATAGGATTTAATGAAAAATGGGACCAAAAGTGTAATAGAATTTAATGGAAAACGTGTCAGTGAGACTAAAACTGTGATTTTTTTTGAATTTGTGACCAAAATCATGAGTGCCCGTGTCTCATAGGACCAAAAGTGCATTAAACTTTTGTTTCTGAAAGTGACAGATCACTCCTCATCAGTTGAATAGAAAAATGATGTTTTTCTTATAGCTAGTTAGAAAAAAATATTCAAAAAACAGAACTAATAAAAAATATAAGGTTGAATAGAAAAAGGTTGTTTTTCTTATAGCTAGTTAGAAAAAATTAATAAAAAGACAGAACTAATAAAAATGATAAAAACTAATATGAGACCTTCTCATGCATGAGAAGGGGTACAATCTATCACAAATCACACCCAGCCCTCCCAAAGTGTTAAAGCATCAATGCCCAACTTATGTCCGTCTCACCATAAGACGGTCTCATTAAAGTGTGCCTCAATAAAAAATATAAAGTTAGTGCATCACTTTATTTAATTCAAAATCCTTAAGACGGTCACACACATTTTACTTTACTTGGACATCTAAAATAATTATTGTTGTATTTTTTTAGCTTGTGAGTTAACGGAGCATTGTATACTCTACTACAAATACTCACGGGATGTGGATGCATATACTCATGTTTCTACCGTAAAAAGATGAGAAAACAATACATGCTCGAAGACAGCCCTTGTGGCGATTGTCTTGTCCATTGTTGCTGCGAGTGTTGCGCTTTGTGCCAAGAATATCGAGAGCTCCAGTATCGTGGATTCGACTTGGATCTTGGTAATTTGATTTTCCTATGAGTTTGAATCACAAACAGTCTCATAATTTTGACTTTAAATGGATTTAGTTTAGCTCATAAATTTATCGTCGATATAGTCTCAATAAGTTTGACAATATCCAATTTTAGTTCCAAATTGATCGGAGCAACGTCGCTGTGCCGTTTCAATTTGGAGCTTTCTGGCGGATGCTGTGACTGGGCTGTCACTTGTATTTTATTTTTTAACAACTGAAATTTCAGGCATATAATTAAAAATATTTTTTTTAAAAATTTAAAATTAAAATAAAATTGACAGCAAGAATTAGTCAAACACACTTAAAAATACATGTGGCTGTACACGTGGCAGTCCAGTTATAACATTCGCCGAAAAATCCCAAATTGAAATGACAAAACTACGTTGTTCCTACCGATTTGGGACTAAAATTGAACATTGTCAAAGTTACTTTGACTAAATCGATAACAAAAAAAAAATATGGGACTAAATATATTTGAGGTCGAAGTTATGAAACCACTTGTGATTCACTCATTTTTCTATTGTCACAAATATTTGAAATTGTATTTGATGGTAAGTTTCTTTTATTTAATGTGACAATTAAATTGTAGGATGGCAAGGCAATGCTGATAGGGCATAATCATGGAGTGACGATGGCCCCAGTTGCTCAAGGAGGAATGTACGTATAGATAAGTTTGAAGAAGCCAACTTGTAATATTGTTAATTCATTGATGTTGTACGATCCATAAATTACTTTATGATATGTCATGTAATTTTGTTTTCTGTTCATAAGAATATTAATAATGTACCAAGAACGGTACAATGTGTGTCATCACAATTTGGGTGAACTAGTATATGCTTTTGTGCTTTGTATGTATTTGATGATTTTTTTTTAATGAAATTTGCAATGGCAGATCATTTATCCAATTTGTTGAGTAACTTTTATATTTGATGGATTAATATATTGAATTTATGTTTGAGTTAGACAAATTCATAGTATTTTGGAATTAATTTTTAAAATTATTCGTGGATTTAAATACAACTTTACCATTGTAACAAAGATAAAGTGTTCGTCTTTTTCTTAAAAAAGAAGAAGGATAATGTGTTTGCCTAGACTGTAATAGATTAATTAACAAAAGAAATTCGGTTAAGGGACCCCACATCCAATCTTCTATTATTGCGGGTGTCAGGCTTCATTGTCCTTTCATTCATGATAATTCTAAAGGGATTTGTGATTTTCCTTTTCTCGTCTCTTTCTGATTTGATAATTGACTTGGTTATGTGATTGCTGACAAGATTGATATTCCCATCACTTGGAGAAATCAATTTAACTACACTATTTCTGACTATTATACCATTGGTATTTGGAATATTGAGATGACCTTTTATAATGTTTATCCTGATATTATTGATGACATCAGAAAATATATATAAACTTATTGATGGCACTAATGATGTAAGGGTTTGGGAAATTATCTTCTAAACTTTCTTACATCATGCGCAACCCCCATTATCCTGAAGTTAATTGGGGGAGTTGGATTTGACAATATTTTATTCTAGTTTGCAGGTCTACTACTATCTGGAAAACAGTACACAATAGGCTCCTTACTTGGAGCAGGCTCAGAAGTTGGGGTTACTCTGGTCCTTCTTGGTGCAGCCTTTGCCACTGCAATGAGGATGACATTGACTATCTTTTTCTCAATTGCCCTCTCTCTCATTCTTTACTTTCCAATATTTGTCATATTTTTGGCTTTTCACTAGTTCATATATATGACTTGAGCACTTTCTTGTTACAGGCAATGGAACTACAAGCTACTCCACAAGTTCTAAATGCTTGGAAGTTTGTTGTAGGTAATTATATCTAGATGGTCTGGCACACCAGAAACATGATCATTTTTTAGGACAATTTTCAATACCATGGATTTACATACCAGATTTTGGGCTCACATTAGGGAGCTCAATTCTATTTTTCATGGTGTTAATGAAACTCCTAATAAATATGTTGTTCTTGATGTTTTCAGGATCTTTACAGGAGTGAAGAAGGATAGGGACTAGATCCAGGTCAGATGGTGCAAGCCTCAGGCAAGATGGATCAAATGCAACACTGATGCTAATGCTATGGAAGCTCCGGGGCCTCTCAAAGGGGTGGCTTGTTCAGGGATGACATGGGGCAATTTCGTGGGGGCTTTTACTGCTAATTTGGGCATAGGCTTTGCCTTTGAAGCTGAGTTGGTTGCTGCTTTGATTGGTATTGAAATATCATATGATAGAGACTGGAAAAAGTTATGGATTGAATGTGACTCCATGTATGTGATCTACTTGCTCAACTCCTTGAATCCTAGTGTCCCTTGGAAGTGCCTAGAGAAATGGAGTCTTGTTAAGAATCACTTGAAGACAATTCATTGGTTTGCTTCACATGTTTATAGAGAGGCTAATGCTTGTGCTGATTGCTTAGCCAATTATGGAAGGGATAAAATCTTCTATTGATGGGATTCCAAACCACCATGGCTTGAGCCTTATTTGTATAATGATTTAAATACTTTTTTTGTTAGGAGCTAGCTGATTCATCTTGTTGTTAGCTAGCTGTTCGTTTGTTGTTAGCTAGTTGTTTTTACTTCCTTGTATTTGTTTCTTCTTTTACACATCTTAGAGGGTTGACTCTTTTTCCCTCGACCAGGTGTTTATCCTCAAGGGTTTACCCCGACGAAGTTTTTAGTGAGGGCCCGACCTCTTAACCGACCTATGATTATATGGCTTTAAATTTTTATTTTTAATAATAAAAAAATTGATTTAGTCTAGATTATAATACAACTTTGGAAATATATATCTACTTTAAAAATGAAACTTTTAACAAACACTTACTTTCCTAAAATTAAGGATTGATCTCTACATTTTGAATCAATACATAAAAAAAGAGTATTTAAGTGGGGGATTTATAAATTTCTCGAAGTCTTATCTTCTCCTTTATGAGAGAATTTCGTCTCATCTAAAAGCTCGAGCTTGTAGAGAGGGTCGGGAATAATATATTTATTTAACACTCCCCCTCACTCGTGGACCGAATCTTTGCCCCTGCTCCCTGGAGAGGAGGCCCAACATAGTGGACAATTTAAATGGGTGGAGTGCTTCCACGGGAATCTAACCCACAACCTGGGTTCTGATACCATGAGAGAATTCCATCTCATCTAAAAGCTCGAGCTTATAGAAAAAGTCGGGAATAATCTATTTATTTAATTTTCCTCGACACTTTATATTCCAATTAGTATATAGTTTGTGTGATTGTTGGTTAATAGCATAAACATTTAAGTCACAATACAATTGCTAAATCCGGTCCAACAAACCAAGAATTAATAAGTATACATTATTATATAACATGTCAACTAGCTTAGAAAGAACACATTTATGACATAAGAATCACTTTGGCCCCATTAATCATGGGCAACGCACCTAGACATATATATCTCATTTCAGTGACCACACACGACTTCTCCCTGAGAAATCTAGCTAAATGCAACGTAATAAAGAAAAAACATTTTTTTATTTTTTTTGCTTTCATCTCTTAAAATCAATACTTGAGAAGTTCTTCTAAACAAATTTCACCACGAATCATGAGTGTCTAGGTTCAACGGGTGCAAAGTAGAAGGTATAAGAGGTGGAACCATAGATGTTATAACAAGGTTGGAGGAGAAGTTAATGTTGTTAATACGTTACAATATTTATTTTGTGATTTTTATTTTTACAGTACACCTAACGATAACTTTTTAATGTGACTAAAAGTTCTCTCGAACTAAAATGGCGTGAGGACAGAACTGCACTCTATATGAGAATGCAGACGAGCAAAATTGAATGCCATGATCTAAAAAGATTGCTTCTTAGACCATTCCCAATGGTGGCCTCTACACTAGGTGCAACTTTTGCACCAGTTTAGTGTAAAATTCGTGCTACATTCAATTTTATCTCCAAATTCGTGCTACATTCAATTTTATCTCCAATTGTTAACGCTACAATCCACACTGCATATATTATCTTTAATTTTTTTATTAAATTAAATTATACATTCTAAATCTAATTAATACATTATACAATTCTAAATTTAATACTCCCCCTGTCCCCATGTAATTGTCTCATTTCTTTTTATTGTTTTGTTTAAGGAATAATAATAAAATAATAAAAATGAAAGATAGTTTTGGGTATTGGGAGAGAAGAAAAAAGTATTTGGAATAATGAGTGGAGTCATAGTGACATTTTTTGTAATATTGTGTGAAAAATGAGGATAAAAATTAGGAGTAGCGGAGTTACTTTTTCCTTTTATGGAATGAAAAATTACAGTGGGACATCCATAAAAGGAAAACGAGAGAATTATAGTGGAACGGAGGGAGTACATTTTATATTTTTATTATCAAATATAATTATTTTTTATTACATATTTACAAAATAATATGTATATAAAAAAGATAAAATTTATAAAAAAAATATTAAATTAAATTTTATGATAAAATACGACCATACATATTAAAAACATAACAATAACGTTGCAAAATAAAATAAATACACATGATATAAGAAATTGAAAAAAAAAATAATAATTATCTAGACCTCCGAGTTAGAATCGTACTTTTTTAGCTTAAGAATTATGATTCGATTTTAATGTATTTTATGCGATTTAATTATGAATTATATATTTTTTTTAGTATTTTATATATTTTAATGTATTTGTGCGATTTAATTATGAACTATGTAATTTATTTTGTGATTTATGTATATTAATTTATTGCATTTTGTGTGTTTTAATTAATTTATCTAGAACTTTATTATTTAGTTAAAAATAATTTTATATTGTATAGATGTAATAAATAATATAATTTTTACAAATACTAATGAAAAGAAAAAAATAATAAATTATAATCTTTGTTAAAAATAAATAAAAACAAAAAAGAAAAGATGTAGTGGGGTGAATAGTAAACGTCACCTGCAATGGTGAATCTTGCACCGCACAAGTGTAGTGCGAAGTTGTAATGCATTGTTGGAGCACCATCTTACACTACATGTAGAGGTAGTGCAAGATGTAATGTTCCTTTGGAAATGCTCTTAGCCACTTTACTTATTCTCCCTACGTTCATAATAATTATTGTTTTAGATTTTTAGGTATAAACTAAGAAAATTTATAAAATGACACATATAATTTTATTGATTATTGCATGTCAAAAATTTCAAATTGTCCTCTTTAGTTACTCTGAACATGATAACATATAACTACCCATGATTGAAATTAATCTCCTTAAAAAAGTCCAAGATTTTTAATAATTGTCTATAGTTCTTATTAATGATCACACCATAAGATATCATTAGTCAAAATTATCTTTCTAAGATGTTAAAGTGAGTCTATTATCTGATGATGACAGTGTCATTCCCGAAATCAACACTCTTTATCCTAAGTTAGTCTCGATTAGTATTTTATTTTAAAAATATGGTTACCGAGCTTCATCACAACCAACCCAGTATCGTTTTACAATCCAAGGTTTAATGTCAATTGTACATGCAACTAATTCATAGCAATTGGGACCTACATGTCCTATGTTGGGATCACGTGCCCTATATTTTTTTTAAGTATATGTTATATATTTACATTATAATTATCAGGAGTAATGCTTATATTATATGTATATAATGACTTAAATGAATTTTTAAAAGTGTTATAATTAGTTAATCATGCAAACATTTCATCTAAAAAAATTTGTAGGTCTGTTATGTATATGCACCATCACTATTTAAAAAATAAAATATTTTTTAAGATAGTAATAGTGCATAACTGTATATGCATAATCGTGACACTAAAAAAAATAGAATTCACGTGAACCCCTGTTCACAGGAAAATCTACTTGTTATATTATTTATTTTTTTTGGATGCAAACTAAAATTTTAAATGTTATATCCTTAAAAGAATCATACAAATAAGTAAACCAACCAACCAACCTAGTGTCATTTTACAATTCAACTAATAACGTCAACTAATAATTTAATTAAAAAGTATTCAACTAACAATTTAAGCCTATTGTCAATAGCTCATGCAACTAATTTATGGTAACTAGACTAATCAATTTAAATCAAATATCATGTAATATTATCATACAAATAAGTATATAAATTATACATTTTCATATATACAATACTTCTCGTCTTTTTTAGATTGCTCAAAATTCAAAAAGTACATCTTTTATCACATACTCAAAATAGCAAAAAGTAATTATACAGTTCATGCTACCCCTTACAAATATCACTAAATTACATCACATGTCACTAATAATTACATACAAAATTAACTTATTTTTTATCTTATTCACTAAAATTGATAAAATACCCTTATCAAAAAGTATTTTATTACCTTCAAATATTAATAAATAATTTCCTCATCAAAACCCGTGTCAAAATCAAGTGAACATTAATTTTTTAAAAAAAAGATGGAAGGAGTAACTATTTTTTTTAAAAAAATATCTATATCATCTACAAAATATAATAATTTTATATTATTAATCATCAATATGCCACTTTTAAAATTTTATGATAAATTTGTAATAATTTTTTGTTGATTTTTTTTCTTTTGTGATATAATATTTTGTTATTATATATGTACAAATAGATTTCGTTCAAAACTTTATAATAATTTTTTTGTTGAGTTTTTATTTTTATTTTTTGGTATAATATTTTGTTATTATATATGTATAAATAGACCTATCTTAAAAATTCAAAAATAATATTAATAATGTAAAAAATATTAAAAAAATAATTACTATATATGTGTGGTAGATATGGGGAATTGAACCTTGTACTCTTGCATACAAAGAAGATAAAAAAATATTTGTTATACCATTTGAGATACATCAAATTTGTTAAGATGTTTAAAATTTTATTAGAAAATTATAAATAATTTAGAAAATATTAAAAAAATTATTAATATATATGTGTGGTAGATATGAGGAATTGAACTTTGTACTCTTGCATACAAAGAAGATAAAAAAATATTTATTATATCATTTGAGCAACATCAAATTTGATAAAATGTTTAAAATTTTATTACAAAATTATAACAATTTTTTGGTCCAACTTTTGGCTCAACATTTTGTTATTAGACATGTATAGATTTCATTAAAGTAGTATTAAAATTATGCAAGATTGATGTGATAATTGATGTAAAGGTGAAATTGGGAAATATAACTAATTGCTTCATTTTTTTTTAATTTATTAAAAATACTATAAAGAATACATTCTCTTTTAGAAATCGTCAAATACAATGGCTCAATTAAATGTGTGTCATTGTCTATATATTAGAAATCGTCAAATACAATATATTTGCTTATAAGTAGTGATATCCTTCTATATTTTTATAAAAACAATTTACATGTTTTTAAAATACACTTAAATCACATATAACCGTGCACAAAATACCTATCCTATTTATATTTGTGATGGCATCATTACATATTTATTTTTTGTGAAAGAGGTAGAGTAGAAGACGACAAAGTAGACAAGAGTCATAATCTAAGACCAACACCTGGAGCCCGCTTGGTTAGGGGTAATGGTAATGGGTAATGAAAATTATTTTTATTGGTATTGCTTAGTAGTTTTGGTATACAAGTAATTAATGAGAATAGAAGTAAACAATTGATTACCCTCATTCATTCACTCATCGTTTTACCTCACATGATACCCATTGTTAATTTTCTTATCAAATAATAACAATGCAATTAATACAATTAATGATTGACCTTTCAATTATACCCATTATCATTATCATTCCCAAGTCAAACAAGCTGCTCTTAGTTTATAGTAAAATCTATGGACCACACATACAAAATTTAAAGAAACACATGTGCCTTGTATGGATCCTTCCTGAACAACTTGGCAAATTGTCACTCATTAATTTTTCCTATCAACATCCGACAGTTTGAATTAATATAAATGTTGGGGTCCTTCGATTCCAATTTCTACGTCAATATATATATGAGCTAGCTTAATTTATGATGGTTGGTTCAAGTTGTTTAAAGAGACTTGTAATGTAAACTAGAATAGTCAATTATAAAGTGAACTGTGATTATATTTTGTTGTTTTGTACTAATAATGAAATTATAAGGGACTTTTTTTTTAAAGACGGTAAATTTGGTGTAGCAAAACAAGAACAATAACTTTTCGGGCTGACAAAATAAGAACGAACAATTTTAAAAAGTAGCAATTTCAGGTCAAATTAGATCTATCACATAATAACTTTTGGCCAGACAATTTTATTAAAAATGGCCTTAGGCATGCGGTTATAAAATTTTGTCCAAAAGAATAATCTCAAAGCTTAGGCAATTTGTTAAAAATCGTTGTCTAAAAAAAAAAAGACTTAGTGATGGTTTTGAGCCATGATGCAAGAGCACCTCTTGGACATCAGTTTTGAACAGGTGTCCAAAGTATTCTCTTGGACAGTGGTTTTCAACCGCTATCTAATATATTTTTTTTAAATAATTTTTTTATTATATTGGATAGACAGCGGTTTATAACCGCTGTCCAATAACAATATTTTTTTTAGAATTATTTTATATTTTAAAAATTCTATTTATACAAAACCAAAAACCAAAACTTATCCCACTATAATATATATACGTCCATTAATACCAAAACATCAAATAAATAAACATACACATCATGAAATAAATAAACATACACATCATAAAATACATCCAATACACCAAAAACACATGAAATATATATCATCACAAATATATAAGTTAATTACATGCTACCAAAAGTTATACCACTCTATAATTATACAAGAATCGATAGTAAAGGTACCCTGTCCAATCTCTTTTCCATTTCTCAATTCTTTTGTTGGAGTAAGACTTGAGCAGACTTTCATAGACAAACTGCAAACAACGATCAATCAATATAGTTAGATATATAGTATGAATATTTATTCAATCAATAATAATTTAAATAAATCAATAAATTGACTTACATTGTGGGGAATGGTCGTTCGAGAAGTGCAAATTATATCTTCAATATAGCAACACACAAATGTCCACAATGGTTACCATCTCGTTGCCTCGGAACCTGTTGATTAACAATTATAATCACGTATTACAATTATGAGTATTTTCTATTAATTTGTCCACTAACGATTTTTCCATTCATTCATTTCCAACACGAACACGGAATGTACCGATGGTCGGTGCAATGTCTAATTGCATGATTACAAAATTCTTCCAACCCATTCCTATACTCCTCTGATAATCTATCTGCTCGAACCCACTTTCAATCCATATAGAACTAGAGATGCCTATAGGAAAGACA
The DNA here is from genome assembly GCA_037126765.1 of Stenogyne calaminthoides. NCBI lineage: Eukaryota > Viridiplantae > Streptophyta > Magnoliopsida > Lamiales > Lamiaceae > Stenogyne > Stenogyne calaminthoides. The sequence continues at coordinate 7,024,271 of JBBCBC010000003.1, read as the reverse complement.
ATATGAAGTGTTTCTCAACACAATGTATCATAATGTATTAAACCTAAAAGTATTCCAATCCTAATGTATAAAACAATTATTTTTTTATTGAAGGTTATTTCGTAACAAAACAAATGCATACCTAACCATACTTAATCTACATTCATTTTAATTTTCTAATTTTGAAATCCTTCCAATTTTTGACTCATTCACAAAATGAGTCTTAAAAAACTTGCATATAGAATGTGGGAGTACCTAAGGTTTATATATTGCATGTACCTAAGGATTTGTTGCTTCTCAAGACAATGTATACTAATGTACTAAAGCAATACACTATCCATTCACCAAATCATCAAATTAATAACCCAAATATATCCTAATGTATTAATCCTAATTTATGCTTAAATCCTCACACAAGCATATTATCAAACACCTTGAGTGCATCAATTGTTCATCTCTAAATTAGCATAAAAAATCAAGCCAAATCACACAATATATATTCATCTCTAACAAATTGCTCATCTCTAACACTAACAACAATTAATCCAAGCCACTAACAACAATTAAACCAAGCCACACAATATGTATATAAACAATTAACAATATATAAACCAAGCATCAATTGTTCATCTCTAACACTAACAACAATTAATCCTAACAAATTAGCTAATTAATCAAGTCAAACACATTTATATAAACAATTAATCCTAACACACACATATATATATATATATATACATACATATATATACATATATATATATATATATATATATGTATATATATATAAAATAAAAATTACCCGTGGAGGCGGAGAAAGGAGGCGGGGGTAGGGGAGGACGGCGACAAGGCGACGACGGCGGCGGTTGGTTTGATTTGGGGAGAGGGAGGAGGAGGACGACACGATTTTGGGAGAGGAACGCGATTTGAGATCTGGTTCAATTTGGGGGTGTAAATAATAGGTCGAACTCTTGGACAGTGGTTCGAAACCCCTGTCTAAAAGCCTTTGCACAACGGTTCTCAACCGCTTTCTAAGTTTTGTACTTGGACAGCGGTTCAAGTACAGCGGTTTTGAACCGCTGTCTATTTTTTTTTTAAATTAAAACCGCTCTTCAAGCTATATTTTGGAGAGTTGTTTGAAAAAATGGTTGTCCAAGTACAGCTGTGCAAGCTTATGTGTAGTAGTGCAGAATGATCCTAATTTGGCCTGAATTTGCTACTTATTAAAGTTATGATCCTTATTTTATCAGCCCGAAGAGTTATGGTTCTTGTTTTGCCACCACCAAAGTTATAGTACTTAGAAAATTTCACACACTAACACACATATACGTGAAAAATTAGAGTGATAATTTATTTCTTTTAGTAAAAAATTTATTGTACGAAGGACCACATTATTAAGAGACATTAAACCTTATTACAAATTATTTTTATTATACTCCCTCCGTCCCAAGATGACTGTAACAGTTGACTTTTACACGCATTTTTGTAAACGAGTTTTGTATAAGTAATTGAAATGATAAAGTGAATTTTAAGGAGGGGTATGATAGACGAGCCTCTTATCTATCATACCACTCCTTAAAAGTCACTCTATCATTTCAATTATCAATATAAAACTCGCTCGTAAAAATGCGTGTAAAAGTTAACGGTTGCAGTCATCTTGAGAAGGAGGGATTATAAAAAATAAATAATTTTCACAAATTTTATTAATGTATATTTATATTTGTTTATCAAATAACTTTTACGTTCTTTTGGTAATTATCAAGTTAATCAAATAAAATTATATTTTAACAAATTTTTGTTTTATATTTTTATATTTTTGCTCGTGTCTTGAATAAAGATATATAGATAATAATTTCTCAAATTTTTATTTGATTTTAATTGAATTTTTAAATAACTTCACATATCTTTTGATAATTTTCACATTAATTAAATATTTTAGATCGTTGTCAAGTTCATTTGAGATATTCATCGTATAATTTGATTTATCTTAATTGAAATAATATTTATATTTGAGAAAATTCTCATTTTTAGTCCATTCTCATTTATCTTCTTTTATCAAGGTTTGTAGTTTCATTCTTTTTTAGCCAAAAGCATAATATTTTTCATTATATCATTAATAAAGTCAACAAAAAATTAAAAAAATAGTGGTACAGGCTTCATTATATTGTAGTACAAACTTAATTAAATTGTGGTGCAAACTTAAAAAATGATGGTACGAGTTTAATTAAATTGTGATATGGGCTGAAATGATGATGGTACGGGCTTAAGTGATAGTGGTACAAGGTTGAACTAAGTGTGGTACGAGATAAATTTATTAATCATATGGGCTGAAGTGATAGTGGTTCGGGGTTAATTGAATGGTGGTACTGGGTGAAATGATATTGGTACGGAATGTATATATAATTGTACAGACTAAAATAATGAAATGATAGAAAAATGGTAGAGTTGAAAAAAAAATATTCTTTCAGCTAAAACTGAATGATTACAAATTTTATGACATATAAAACTTTTTATTTTTATGTTGGGCTATTTATAAACTCATCCCTTAATTTTTTTGTGATTAGAAAATATTTATACATTTTTCAAAATTTTATTTTATCTTTAAATTTTTTATTATCTTAAAAATTATTAGACATTTATCTCTAATTTATTTTAATTCAAACATTACTTAATGTTCACATTTTACGGTTAATTTTGGATTGATTAATAAATTAGAAAATTTAAAGTTTTTTTTAAGGACCGTAACTTTGGGGGTGAGAAAACAAGGTCCGTAATTTTGAGGGCTAACAAAATAAGAACCCTAACTTTAAAATGTTACAATATCAGGCCAAATTAAACTGAATGACTAAATTTTGGGCTCAAATTAAGGTCATTCAGACTAATTTAGCTTGTAATTACTACTTTCAAAAGCCACGATTCTTGTTTTGCTAACTCAAAAAGTTATGCTCCTTGTTTTGCCACCCCTAAAGTTACCGTCTAAAAAAGATATCCCTTAAATAAGTGAAGTTAGAAAATCATTGTTGACTGAGCAATAATGTAACAATTTAGTAGAAATGATTACACGAGCAGAAATAACTAATCAAACTAAGACAGTGATCAACATATTTCTAATCTCATTAATTACATCCTACAGAGGATGATGAAGATGAGACTGCTTAGTAACAGTAGAATAAAGTATTGTACACACTAGTTGTACCATGCAACTGATGTGTATTTTTAATAGTATTAGTTGCTTTCACTAAACAATATTAATAGTTAATTATTATTAATGTTTAATTAAATTGGATTTAATTAAATAGGATTCCCAATAATAATATATGGAATATTATTGTAGGATTTAATATATATGGAATCAAATCCGTAGAGATTTGATATACATGGGAATTAAATCCGTAGAGATTTTATATGGGGAAATAAATCGTAGAGATTTATTTAAATAAAGATTAGGGATTTTATTTCTCAATCAGGTTAGCTTAAGATTTAAACTGGGTCTTCCCTATATATACAAGCTCTTGGGAATTCACAAACAACGTTAATTCATTTATTCTCCATAAGATCTAGAGTTAGAATTTTCCTAGCAAATTCATCTCGGGATTCAACACTGGCAAATCCGTGCAAGTCCGTGATTGGGGATTACGTGAATACCATAGTAGAGAAAACGGTATATGAATTACTGTAAGAATTCTGTTTACGTTTACTCGTATTTAATTATGCAATTAATTGTTTGTTGTTGGTGAACTGTTTATTTCCACTGTGCATGTATTACGTGTTTACGTGCCTCTAAATTCCAACAAGATTCACCAATGAATAATTTATAAAACAAAGGAAAAATAAATAATTGTTGCACCACCTTTGTGGATTTCTAATATTTCCAACACATGGAATTGTCTTGCACGCAATTGAAATTTTTCGAAAAAACACAAATTGTCGGCGTTTCAAAATATTTGATATTTTATCGACGCTGATATTTTTTTTAAAAAAAATAGTAATTCTTGTGTATTGGGAATGAAACATTCATCCCCTAATAGAGAGGGGGGGGGGACAAAAATTAGATTCAAAATAGGGTTAGGGATGATCTTTTCTTGATCTCCAGGAATCTTGAATATATCTCATATATTCTTTTTTTCATGTGTATTTTTTCACAAAAATCTCACACCCTTATTTAGCCTAATATTTCGAAAATAATAGGGGATCTTTCAAGATTAGATCTTTCTTGAATTTATGAGATATTCTTGTATTCCTAGAATACATATCTTTTTCCGTAAAAATCTTTCCAAGAAAATCAAGAAAATCCTTCTTCCTATTATTGCTCTATAATTTTCGAAAAATCCCATTAAAGAGGCCAAGTGGGAGATTTCTTGAATGACGAAGTATAGTGTGAACAAGTTTTACGGTGAAACTGGTTAAGGAGTGTGACTTATATTATTAAAGTGTGTGACTTTTTACTGTAAAGTGTATTACTCATAAAAGTGAAGGGTGTGACTTATATTATAGCAAAGAGTGTCGTAGTGATAACTGAAGTGTGTGACTTATATTACTAAAGTGTGTGAATTATATTACTAAAGTGTATGTCTGTAAAAAAAAACTAGTTTCACGGTGAACAAGTTTCACAGCATACCAACTCTTCTTGAATTATGGGATAATCTTGTATTCCAAGAATACTTATCTCCTTTCCATAAATTTTTTTTCAAGAAAATCTTTCTCCCTCTTTTCTTTAATTATTTTCGAAAATAAGGAAAAGTAATGCAATAAATATTTAATTTATTTTAAGCACCTTTTATTTAGTGGACTTTAATTGGGCTACATGGGGGCTTTAGAAGAATTAAGATGAACCTTTCAATGGGCTACTGAATTCCAATATTGAGCCACAACATAATTCAACTCATTAATATTAATTAATACCATTATATAATTAATATTGTACTATCCAACTTAACTCATATTATTGTAATATGGCTCCTTGTTATTATTTTCCGTGCTTAAAATTATTTAGTCCATTAATTAATTAAGCCACTGAAAAGCTTTATATTAATCAATATCTTTATCCTTCGAGTAAAGACAACTCAGCTTTATTATCCATACCGGAAAATTAATTCCACTTGCAAGATTTGGTATGATAAAGGTCCGAGCCCACCAAGGGGACCAATCACGCAAGACATTGCAAGCACAGGATTCTCTGTATTAATTTAGCAACTGTCGTGCAATTAATATTACTGCCCAAAATATAGTGTATCGAAGTCGCAATGATTCTCTTCCCATTTATAAGTCAAAGCAATAACTAGTAATTACACACAGTCCTTATTACGTGACAGAGATTAAGAAATCAACAACCACTGAGGTCTAACTCTTCTTCCCTTAAGTCAGTGCGAATGAGTTTATCCTCTCTGCAGGCCCGCTTCAGCGCATCGAATGCACTAGTGTAACTCTTGGTCAAGACAAGTCAATCTGAACCTTACACATCAACTTCTACCAATAGATTGTTCGGATCTATCTAAGTTTTGAAACGCGCACTTGTTTACAAGGGACTTTTAACGTGATCTTCTGTGATCTGGTATCACCACGTTAACTACAATGTAACGCGTGCTTTTATATGAACGGTTTGCAATAAATATATATAACATTCAATCATATTTAAAGCAACATTGATAAATAATTTATTTCAGTAAATAAGTGTTTAATACATAGGTTATACAAAATAAAAACACACTTTCACGTATAACCCCAACAATAAGGAGTTGACCAGTGAGATAGAACCCCGGAATAGCGCAGTGTAGTTTGATGAGCTCCAAGACAAGATGATGAGCACGGAGGCTCAACTTAATGTTCGAACATTTGGATCAACGGGGTAGCCGACCACTACTTTCTTGGCCCAATCAACCAATCGTCGACCCTCGACAAACTCGAATTGGCCTGCTAATCAATCCCGCAACTGTCCACTTGCTTCACAACCGAACCAACAACCCCATTTTCAATAAGGACATTTTGTTAGTGTTAGTGTCCTAAAGACAATCCTTTGTATGGACATAATACGAAGATAGTATTCAGTGTTCATTTAATATTATTGTTTATTTAATATTAAATGTATGGCGTTACACTTATTATAATATTATGTTTGATTGTTTGCATTTGTTCTTATCTGTATTCCCCTGAATCATTGCTGTCATTGAGATTGTGAGAACTCAGATGACTTAAGCATGATTCTCAAACAACCCCGATCAAGGATCATCAAGAACGGGATATTGATGATGCAATGGAGATTGGTTTGCGATCTGCATCATACTCTTAGAGAGTGTAGTAAGATCTCACTTACTACGAGATACTAGGTATCTAATGGATGATGCACAAATACCTTAGAGGGTATTGGTATACCCATCCGAGCAACCGTTTGATGTAGTTTCACTATATGTGTTTACGGGTGTCTCGGTTAGTGGGAGCTATGTGATACTCCTTTGACTTGAGGTCAATACGCACGACATGTGTGGAGTGATGAACTTTGACCATGACCGACGCTTGCACCCTTCCATGGATAGATATGACATGGATTGGATTCATCACGAAGTGCATGTGCGTGGTAGTTGAGCCAAGAAAAGGATTCATTCCTCAAAGTGGATTTAGAGAGAATACTCATCTTCTCATCATAATTGGATCAAAGTCATTGGCCAATGAACGTCAACTTGGACTCTGTGACCAAGTGTGACATAAGTGATCAATTAGTGATTGGAGTAAAATTGATTATGTTATTTGAATAGACACTTCATCATGTTCAAGACTAATCGAGTATTCGTGAATGAAAGGAGGAAGTCATAATAGCCCACGTTTTAGTTACAGGTAGTTGCACGTTTCTCGCAACATACCTCATATATTGAGAATGCCTGATTTATTGTCTAGGGTTCAATTAAGACCGTTAGTTTGACTACCCGCGCGATATATGAGGGTTTATGGGTCACACAACAAGTAACTCCCGTGTACGGATTATAGTTGGTTGATTAAGTATTAAATTGGATTTAATATTTAATTTATGGAGAATTAATAATATATTACTTTAGAATTAATTATTATTACTATTTAATTAAATTAGATTTAATTAAATAGGAATCCCAAATAATATTATGGAATATTATTGTAGGAAAATATCCGTAGGGAAAAACATATCTTTGAGATTTGTTTTGCAAGATTATGAATTATGTTCCTAATAAAGATGGCTTAGGATTTAAGCCAGTCTCTCCCAATATATATATCACATCCCGGGATTCATTATTAACACTACAACTAGAAAACCTAGTTTCTCCATAAAATCTAGAACAGGAATTTTCCTAGCAAATTGCGTCTCAGATTCAACGCTGGCAAATCTGTGCAAATCTGTTAATGGAGATTACATGGATACCGTAGTAGACGAAACTGCATACGAATTTCTGTAAGATTTCTCGTTACGTTTATCTATATCTTGTTTATGCAATTATATGTTCGTTGTTGGTGAACTATCTTATTCCGCTGCGCATGTTTACGTGCTAGTATATTCCAACAGTGGTATCAGAGCTTCAGGCTCTTTGTTTTAATTGCATGAATTAAAATTAGTTTTATAAAAAAAAATTTAAACCGTGGGGCACGGCCGGTTTTGTTAGACAAAAGGCCACACCCCTTGTTTTGCTTGTTTATTTTATCGCTCGCCCATCGTCTGTTGGGGTTATACTGGAAAGTATGCTTTTACTTTGTATAACCAGACTGAATTTCTGTCTTATTTACTGAAATAAATTATTTATCACTAATGCTTTAAATATCATTGAATGTTACATATATTTACTGCATAACTGTTCAATAAATAGTACGTGTTACATTGTTGTTAATTTAGTGATATCAGATCACAGAAGATTAAATTAACAGTCCCTTGTAACTAAAAATACATAATTCACGACCTAGATGGAAATGAACAAACCATCATGAAAGGTTGAAGTGTAAGGCTCAGATTGACTTGTCTTGACCAAGAGATTGTACTAGCGCATTATGATGCACTGAATAGGACCTACAAGAGGATAAATTCTTCAGTACTGAATATAGAAGAATTAGACCTTAGTGGTTCATTGTTTCTTAATCTCCGTCCCTTAAATAGGATCATGTGGAATCAATAATCATTGCTTTGACTTATGATGGAAAGAGAATCAGTGAGATTCAATATCTTATACGGAGATTTAATAATCATTGCAATGTTATTGGTTACACGACGATTGCTAAGATTTAATACGGAGAAACGTGTGCAAGTACGTCTTGTTTGATTTGTCCCTTTGGGAGGCTCAGAAGATTTATCATTACCAAATCTTGCAAGTGAAATTAGTTTTCCGGTATGAATAATAATGTTGAGCCGTTCCTTGACAAAGGAAAAAGATGTTAATTAATATGAAGCTATTTCAATGGCCTAAATTAATTAATGGACTGGATAATCTTAAACGCGGAAAATAATAACCGGGAGCCATATTAACAGTAATATGGGTTAAGATGGATAGTGCAATATTAATTATGTAGTGGGATTAATTAATATTTATGGGCTTAGATAATATTGTGGCTCAATATTGGAAATTCAAGATCCATTGGAAGGTCCAATCTTAATTATCCTAAATGCCCCTCAAGTAGCCCAAAGATAAAATCCAATAACTAAAAAAGGTGTTTAAAATAAAATAAATTATTGTTGCTTATTTTCCAATATTTTTCGAAAATATTAAAGAAGGAAAGAGAAAAGATTTTCTTGATTTTCTTGAAAAGATTTTATGGAATATGTATTCTTGAAATACAAGATTATCTCATAAATTCAAGAAGAGTCAAAGATCCTATTTCTTCCCTATTTAATAAGTAATTTTCGAAAAACCCCCCTTAATATAAGGAGGTGGGATTTTTATGGAATATTTTAATTATTTGAGAAAAGAATATATTGGATATATTCAAGATTTCTTGGAGATCAAGAAAAAGATTTTCCCATCTTATTCCTAGGGCAAAAAAATCGGTCACCCCTAGTATTATAAATAGGGGATGATTTTTTCATCCCAATGCAATTTCATGTGTTGGAAAAATTAGAAATCCACAAAGGTGGTACAACATAATTTTATTTTTCCTTTTGTTAATTGTTCACGAGCATCCTACCACCGGATTGTTAGACAAGGACGAGGGAATACTTGAGAAGGTCTTTTGGTGTGTTCGTGTGAACGGGATCCATCTTCTCAACGGTTGTTACTCCGATAGGTTAGTTCACGTAAACTCCTAGCAATTCCGCATGCGTAGGATTTATGTGACGAATTTGTATGCATGATTTGTTGTTGAATTATTATTTGAATTAATATAGGATTAATTCATTCTAGTAATAATTGTTAGAATTAAATTTTTATTTAAATATTCATCCCGAATAGATCCGTGCGATTAATTCCCCAACATCATCTTCTCCGTTCGATCCCCAAAAGCTAGGGTTTTCTGGGAAAATCCCTTTCGCCGCCGCTGTGCTATCTTCTGGCCTTATGGGCCGCGGCGACAATGCTCGAGTCAGCGGCCTCGCACCGCAACTCACGTCGGTCGCTCGAGCCCACATCACCCATCGCCCCTATTCCTCTTCTTTGTTGCGCTTGAAGAGTGACGCCTCTGGTTGCGTCTCTTTTCGCGGCGATGCGCCCTCAAATCGATTCGACTCGTGGCGGTGCACCACCGATTTGCCTCAATTTGAGTTGTCGTTACTTGAATCCCTTCGAGGCTTGACCATCGTGTCCATCCCGATTCGATTCTAGGCGGCGCGCCACCAAAATTGAGACGAATCAGTGGTGGCTCGCCGTCGATTCGACTGTTTCCCTGTTCTGGTTTCGAACCAGTTTGAGAAAAAGGGGCCGCGGCCCCCCGCATACGCCCCACCTTGTTGTTTCGTTCACGGCGGCGACTCACGCTTGTTGTTTTTGTCTTCGATGCTTGTTGGTTTTCTGTTTGGGGACTATTTCAATTAATTGTGCTATTTCGGCAATTGCTCGATTGATTTTCTGGGTTTGGAACTAATGAAATTGGAATCTGTATAAACCCTAATAATTGGAACAGTTTTGGGAATTTTTTGGAAAAATTCTGATGAACTGTGATGAATTGTTGAACGTTTGGTTTGGATGTCTCGATCGGAATTGATTTTGGAAATCGGGGGATGATGAGGGGAAAGATTGTGCCGAAATTGGATTTAGGACAGGCCCTTCCGTGCAATTTTTAAAATTACACATGAGCCGTTGACGAATAAAATAAGCATTAAAATCTGATTTTAGAACTAGTAAAGTATTAATTTAAAATTGGATTATGGTTTAACCATAATAATTAATTGAATTAATTATCGTTTTAATAATCTTAGTGTAAAATTGAAAAATTGGATTTTGAAATTTGTTTTTTAAAGTTTATTAAAATCCCACTCGTTGACTTGTTTATTTATTTAAATTCGTTAGCGCAATTTACGTCTGCATTATAATTGTTTGGGCAGGCGGCACCCAATATTTGTCGGACCGTATTAATTGTTTGGGTAGACGGCGCCCATATAAGTGTTAGTCCATAATAAATCATGTTTGGGCAGGCGACGCCCTATAATTACTCAAATGTAATGTAGATTAACATGTTGGATCTCGATTAAGCAGTTAATATCCCGCCTTTAAAATGATCCTCATTAAAATATGATTTCATTAAATTGAACGATGCCTCCCTTCAAAGTTAAAAGTAAACTAGAGATTTCGTTCCAATGAGTATTTAAGACCCAAGTCTTTTGCTCGGATCTGCATCTAACGGGGCTTTTATAGGAACATGTGTTGTTGTCGTTTGATGGTTGTAAATCAACTTGATTTTGTTTCACCAGCCCAAGCAGGGAAATGAAAATCAAGGGGCATCCGATTGAACTAGGTTTAATCAACTAGGAGTTGCAGTTTTGCAATTTGTTTGGAGACCTACCAATTCTGCTATTTAATCAGCCCAAACAGATATTATAATAGTAGGAATGTGGATCCTAGTCCATTATAATTTATATTAGATGTAAATTCGTATTCTTCCGATGAGATCGTCGAATATGTGAAAATAATGGAGACGAAATAAACTTAAAAGGCCACGTTTATTTTGATTGCAGAATATTGATCATAGGAATTATGTGTTTTAATTCCCGTTTTATTTTATTTCTCTAGGATTGTTGAAATGAATAAATTTTCATTGAGAAGCATTTTGGAAATGAACAAGTTGGCTGGGCCAAACTTTCTCGACTGGCACCGAAACATTCGTTTGGTGCTCAGGCAAGAGAAGATTGAGTACGTGTTACACACGCTAATCCCTGCCACCCCGGAGACTGGTACTGAAGAACATGAAGCGTTTGACGCCGAAGCTCAGAAGAAGCATCAAGAGGATGCTTCCCAGGCCCAGTGTGTTACGTTACTGAGGATGACTCCCGAATTGCAAAGGCAACATCAAAATATGCTTCCCTTTGAGATGATCAAGCATCTGAAGGATCTCTTTGATTCAGAATCTCGTTCCGAGATTTATGAAGTAATGAGAGATCTGTTTAGATGCCAATTGCCTGAAGGAGGGAAGGTTTCTCCTCATGTGTTGAAGATGATAGGGCTAATCGAGAAACTTGGTCGTCTAGGCATTGAGCTCAAGACCAATGTTGTTGTTTACGCCATTCTTCATTCACTTCCCGATTCATATTCCAGTTTTGTAGTAAACTTTAATATGAATAAAATGGAATCAACTATACCCGAGCTGCATAACATGCTAAAGACCTTTGAGTCTTTCACTGCTAAGGAAACACCCATGGTCATGGTGAGTGCCTCTACTTCTGAAAGAAAAGAAGAAGCAAAGGGGCAAGGCAAAGAAAGGCTCCAAGCCAAGCTTCCTTAAGTCCAAATGTGGAATTCAAAAGAAGGATAGGGTGGACAAGGATGTATGCCTCCTCTACAAGCAGAAGAGGCATTGGAAGAAGGACTGTAAGGTTCTAGTAGCTGAAAAGAAGACACAAGGTGTCTCAACATCTGGAACATAAATGTTTGTTATTGAGATAAACATGTCCACAAATGATACTAACTGCTGGGTATTAGATACCGGTTGTGGCTCACATATTTGTACAAATGTTCAGGGTCTCAAGGATAGCAGGTAAGTTAGGCCTGGTGAAGTTTCGCTACACGTTGGGAATGGAGCAAGAGTTGTTGTTGAACGTATTGGCACTTACGTTTTAGATTTACCCTCTGGTTTTAGACTTGAACTGAATAATTGTTATTGTGTTCCTTCTATTACCCACAACATTATTTCTATTCTGATGTTGGATATTGAAGGATTTTCCTTCCATTTTGCAAACAATAATTGTTATTTTTTGCTTAATGGTCGTGTGTATGGAAATGCTCCTCTATCTAATGGTTTATATTTATTGCATTGTGGACATAACATTCTTAATATACAAAACAAACGACTCAAACTTAGTAAACATGAAAACTTGACTTACTTGTGACATTGTAGACTTGGTCATGCAAACAAGAAAAGAATTGCAAGGTTAAGAAAGTTAGACTACTTAACTCCATTCGACTTTGAGTCTTATGAAAGTTGTGAATCTTGTCTTAAGGGCAAAATGACCAATAAACCCTTTTCTGGCAAAAGGGTTCGTGCCAAAGAAGTCCTAAAGTTGATTCACAGTGATGTCTGTGGACCATTGCCCACTCTAGCTAGGGGTCAATTCGGATACTTTCTCACTTTTACTGATGATTTCTCGAGATACGGATACGTGTATGTTATGAAACACTAGTCCGAATCGTTTGAGAAATTCAAAGAGTTTAAGGCTGAGGTAGAGAAGTAGCTTGGTACGAGTATCAAGACTCTTCGATCAGATCAAGGAGGTGAATACCTTAGCCATGAATTCACTGATTACTTGAAGTTACATGGAATCCAATCACAATGGACTCCTCTGGGAAAACCACAGATGAATGGTGTATCCGAGAGGAGAAACCAAACCTTGTTAGACATGGTAAGATCCATGATAAGCTTTTCCTCTCTACCAACATTCTAATGGGGATACGCGTTACAAACCTCAATCTACATTCTGAATAGGATCCCATCTAAATGTTGGGATTATACTGGAAAGTATGCTTTTACTTTGTATAATCAAAACTGAATTTCGGACTTATTTACTGAAATAAATTATTTATCACTGATGCTTTAAATATCATCGAATGTTACATATATTTCTGCATAACTGTTCAATAAATCGTACGTTTTACATTGAAGTTAATTTAGTGATACCAGATCACATAAGATTAAATTAACAGTCCCTTATAACTAAAAGTACACCATTCATGACCTAGATGGAAATGAACAATCCATCGTGAAAGGTTGAAGTGTAAGGCTCGAATTGACTTGTCTTGACCAAGAGATTACATTAGTGCATGGTCGATGCAATTGAATAGGACCTCTGAGGAGGACAAATTCTTGAATCGAACAAGGAAGAATTAGACCTCAGTGGTTCGTTATTTCTTAATCTTCGTTCTTTAAATAGGATCACGTGTGATTGGTAACTATTGCTTTGACTTATCATGGGTAGAGAATCAACGAGATTCAATACTTTTTATCTTGGGCAATATTATTGGTCACATGTGATTACTAAGATTTAATACGGAGAATCGTGTGCAAGTACGCATGTTCAATTTGCCCCCTTGGGAGGTTCATAAGCTTTATCATACCAAATCTTGAAAGTGGAACTAGTTTCCGGTATGGATAATAATGTTGAACAGTTCCTTAACCAAGGACAAAAGATATTAATTAATGGAAAGCTATTTCAGTGGCTTGAATTAATTAATGGGCTAGATAATCTTAAACACGGGAAATAATAAACGGGAGCCATATTGACTGTAATATGGGTTAAGATGGATAGTGCAATATTAATTATGTAGTGGGATTAATTAATATTTATGGGCTTGAAAAAAATCGTGGCTCAATATTGATAATTCAAGATCCATTGGAAGGTCCAATCTTAATTCTCCTAAAGGCCCCCTAAGTAGCCCAACGTATAGTCCAATAATTGAAAAAAGTGTTTAAAATAAAATAAATCTTGTTGCATATTTTTTCCTAATTTTCGAAATTTATGGATAAAAGGGGAGAAATATTTTCTTTGAATTTTGTTATGGAATGAGGATATGTATTCTTGGAATACAAGATTATCTCATTAAATTCAAGAAATCTCCCACTTGGTTATCCATAGAGAATTTTTTGAAATTTTTGATAATTAAGGGAAAGAAAGATTTTCTTGATTTTCTTGAAAAGATATTATGGAAGATATGTATTTCTTGAAATACAAGAATATCTCATAAGTTCAAGAAGATCCAAATCTTGGATTCTTGTCCTATAATTTTTGAAAATACTCCATAACAAAGAGTATGTGGGATTTTGTGGAATATTATAATTATGGGAAAAAGAATATAGGAGATGTTGGGATTATACTGAAAAGTATGCTTTTTACTTTGTATAATTGAAACTGAATTTTCAGACTTATTTACTGAAATAAATTGTTTATCCCTGATGCTTTAAATATCATTGAATGTTACATATATTTTCTTTGCATAACTGTTTCAAAAAAGTAAACGTGTTACATTGTAGTTAATTTAGTGATACGGATCACGAAGATTAAATTAATCCGTCCTTGTAACTAAAAAGTACGTTATTCACGACCTAGATGGAAATGAACAACCCATCGTGAAAGGTTGAAGTGTAAGGCTCAGATTGACTTGTCTTGATCAAGAGATTACACTAGTGCATGACTGATGCACTGAATAAGAGCTACATGAGGATAAATTCTTCAGAATTGAACAAGGAAGAATTAGACCTCAGTGGTTCGTTGTTTCTTAATCTTCGTCCCTTAAATAGGATCACGTGGGATTGGTAACTATTGCTTTGACTTATCATGGGTAATAATCAAAGAGATTCAATACTTTTTATCTTGGGCAATATTATTAGTCACATGTGATTGCTAAGATTTAATCTGAAGAATCGTGTGCAAATGAAATTTGCTTGTTTGATTTGCCCCCCTGGGAGGTTCATAAGCTTTATCATACCAAATCTTGCAAGTGGAATTTGTTTCCGGTATGGATAATAATGTTGAACCGTTCCTTGACCAAGGACAAAAGATGTTAATTAACGGAAAGCTATTTCAGTGGCTTGAATTAATTAATGGGCTAGATAATCTTAAACACGGGAAATAATGACCGGGAGCCATATTGACTGTAATATGGGTTAAGATGGATAGTGCAATATTAATTATGTAGTGGGTTTAATTAATATTTATGGGCTTGAATTATATTGTGGCTCAATATTAGATATTCAAGGTCCATTAGAAGGCCCAATCTTAATTCTCCTAAAGGTCCCCTGAGTAGCCCAACAAATAGTCCAATAACTGAAAAAGGTGATATAAAATAAATATTGTTGCTTATTTTTCCTCTAAATTTTGAAAATTATGAATAAGTTGGGAGAAAGATTTTCTTTGAATTTTGTTATTGAATGAAGATATGTATTCTTGGAATACAAGATTATCTCATTAAATTCAAGAAATCTCCCACTTGGTTATTTCATAAGGGAATTTCGAAAAATTTGAAATATAGTGGGCAAGAAAGATTTTCTTGATTTTCTTGAAAAGATATTATGGAAGATATGTATTTCTTGAAATACAAGAATATCTCATAAATTCAAGAAGATCCAAATCTAGGAATCTTGCTTATTATTTTCGAAAAATCCATAATTTGAGGAGGTGGGATTTTTGTGGAATATTTTAATTATGGGAAAAAGAATATAGGAGATATATTCAAGATTTCTTGGTGATCAAGAAAAGTCTTTTCCCACATTGATTTTTCACTGGAAATTTCGACCACTCTTCTCCTATAAATAGGGGATGATTCTTTCATTCCCAAGTACAATTCCATGTGCTGGAAAAATTAGCAAATCCACATAAGTGGTGCAATAAAGTTTATTTTTTCATTTTTGTTAATTGTTCGACAAGTGTCCTTCCACCGGATAGTTGAGCAAGGGCTAAGGGAATACTTGGGAAGTCCTTTTGGTTAGTCCATCCAACCGAATTCACTGCCATCCCGAGAGGTACGTTCACGTAAACCCGTAGATTCCGCATGCGAAGGTTTTACGTGGCTTAATATATGCATGATATGTTGTTGCAATTATTATTTGAATTAATATAGGATTAATTCATGCTAGTAATAATTAAAGAATTAAATTTGTATTTAAATATTCACCCCGAATAGATCTGTGCAACCTATTTCCCAACAACTGGTATCAGAGCCGGGGTTTCGGGCTCTAAATTTTTTAAATTGTAATTTAATTCGTTGGCATTAAATTTGAAATTGGATAGTAGAATTGCTAGATCTTTTTTGTAGGTATCCAATTGTCATGGAATTTAATGTGTTTATGCATGCATATAAACTGTGTTTTTTTAATTCGATTCGTTCGGATTCGTTTTGCCTCGTGAGAAAATTCACGAGTAGATTAGAATTTGTTTGATTTGATCAATGTAATAGACTAGTCTAGATCTAGGTTTATTTATTTTTTGTAAATAAATTGTAACCGGATCGAAAACGAGGATGGAGACGAAGAATTAAAGGACAAAATCCAGAACCAGCGTGGCGGGCGTATGCCGTGGCGGCACGCATAATGGGCGCAGGCGAGGTCGAGGCGGCCGAAGCGCCGCCGAGGAACAAAGCCGCACGCGACGGGCGGCACTAGGCACGACGCGCACACCGTATCAAGTCGCCCTACGGACGGGACTTCTTGGCAAGACGCTGGCGCTTGGGGCACGTGGACGCTGACGTCACGCCGAGGTCACGGCGAGGCGGAGGCAGAAAGCACTTGGATCTGATGACATCGCCGGCCGAGGATCTTTACTACGCCGAGACGTGCGAGGCGTCGAGGCATGGCGGGGCGCCTGGCCGGGCGGTGCCGAGGCCGGGTCGAGGCCAAGTGGCCGGGTCGGATCGGGCATCGATCTCGCCACGAGCCTTTTTGGCATGGCGTTTTGAGATGAAGTATTTTTCGAGACGATCGAGTGGGAGAAATTCGAGATGTGTTTCTTCAAGATCAAGCCAAGAAAAATCAAACCATGACAATTGGATAATTTGTGCCCAATATGTTTATTTTTCTGTTTTGCTTGATTTATTTGTGCTATCTTATGCTTTATTTAATTTGTTTAAATGTGTTTGCATGAGGGTTGCCAAATAGAAAAATCTCACCTTCAAAATTACTAAGTATGTTTAAATAATTAATTGACAATTTTATTCCGGATAATAAAATTGAATTAATTTTGACCTCCATGATTTATTTGTTTGTGAATTCTTTTGGAGAAATTCCCCAACGGGACGGTCAAAAGATAGCTTTCACATGAATGAATTCCAAACGGATGATTGTGGGTTATTACTAGTGGCGACGATGACCCTCCCAACGAGGCTCTATCAAAGCAAAATAATAATCCTCTATTTAATCATGGTTATTACTTAGGTATAAAATTGATATGCATATACTTCTCCGAAGTCCTTGTCAATTTTATATTGGTCAAGTGGGAGCCAACTATTAATCTGGATATTAAAGGTTTGTAACTGTTCTTGTTTGTAACCTACTTGAATGTGTTTAAATAATGACCCACCCAACGTGGCTTATTTAAACTGTTTTGAGATGTTGGCTGATGCATGTTCATATTTTTTGAGATTTTAATACGATGCATGTGATCGAACCTTGTGATATACTTGTGCTTATGCATATGATTATTTATTTCAGTTCATCATGTCGTTACCTTTTAATCCACTGTTATTATACTTAAAGTCAATACAATATGTATGGAAACTATATTGATTGGAAACGAAAAATTATAATTGTCCTAACTGCACAAAAGCACAAGTGGATTCTTGACACACCAAAATCAGATGAGCCAACTGACGAGTCAAAACATGCGGGACTCGTCAGATCACCTTGCGAGAGATGTCGTCGCTGAAAATGGTGGAGGACAAAACCGTAAGGGATTACGTCCTCAAAATAGATGGCCCATCTGAACAAACTTGAGATTCTGAAGTGCAGATTATGATCTGGAGACTCAGATGAATTTGGTACTTCACTCTCTGCTCAAAAAGTTTTTGAGCATTTTGGCCTCGCTAGCTAATTTGTTGCAAGCTTTTGGTCTCGGCAGAAATTTTGATAAGGCACCAAACTCAAGCTTTGACGGCAAGTGGTCCGTCTTCATCTTCTAGGCCAAAGGGAGGCAAGATAAAGAAGAGGACCAAAAGGCCATAAGCAATAAAACTCAACTGTTTCCAAGGGCAATGGTAAGATGAGGAATGCTTGTTGTGTCAAGGAAAATCCAAAGAGGAAGTGCTTAAGATGCGGTAAGAGAGGACAATGGAGGTTTTGCCTGTTCCAACCCCAAAAGGGACGAAAAGAAAGGTAATTCTCACGCACTAGTTGTTGAAACTTGTTTAGCGGCGTATACTTCTCATTCGTGGGTGGTTGATACGAG
Source organism: Stenogyne calaminthoides (assembly GCA_037126765.1). NCBI lineage: Eukaryota > Viridiplantae > Streptophyta > Magnoliopsida > Lamiales > Lamiaceae > Stenogyne > Stenogyne calaminthoides. The sequence goes on along the minus strand of JBBCBC010000003.1, from coordinate 7,005,775 downwards.
ATCCACTAATCATGTTGGCTTCACGGGTTCAAAATGATCCGGCAACTTAGTGGGAGTGAGATCCTCATCACACTAGGCGACGTTACGAAAGTAGAAGTCATTGCAATGCTACGTAAGTGGCAGATATTGCAATGCTACGATAGTAACGATTATTGCAATACTACGCAAGTAGCAGACATTGCAATACTACATGAGTAGTAGTTAAAGCAGTGGGAGAAGTGCACCTATCTTTTGAAGATAAAGTTTTTTTTTGAGATTATCTTTATGTTCCCGTTTTAGAAAGAATTCACTTTCAGTTTCTAAAATTCGATTAAAGGACACTAAGTTTCTTCTAATAAGAATGACATAATTTTTGAAATGATGAGTGTATCTGTTACGGGACATTGATGAAAAATCTCTATACAATTAACTGTGCACATCACCCACGAAATGCATCCTATAACACATCAACTATTTCCGATAAAAGAAAGCGTGAACAAAACACTTCTTTAGCATCTAAGATTAGGTCATATAAATCCAAAGAGGATCCAAAGGTTGGTGAAAGATGGTTCACTGGAGCGTCTCCAAGTTGAACAAATTCCAACCTGCGAATCATGTTTGGAGGGTAAAATGACCAAGAGGGCATTTGGAGCCAAGGGGAATAGGGCCAAAGAAGTGTTAGAGATCGTTCACATAGATGTATGTAGTCCAATGTCAACCAAAGCAAGAGGAGGTTATGAGTTTTTTTTATTGATGATTACTCAAGGTACGGTTACATTTTCCTTATGAAGCATAAATCTGAGACCTTTGAGAAATTCTAAGAATTTAAGGCTCAAATAGAGAATCATAGGGAAAAACGTATCAAGTCTCTACGATCTGATCGTGGAGGCGAATACCTCAGCGATGAGTTTTTGAACTACTTATCTGATGAAGGGATTGTATCCCAGCTCACTGCACCCGGAACCCCTCAACAAAACGGGGTTGCAGAGCGAAGAAACATAATTCTTTTGGAAATGGTTAGATCAATGATGAGTTATGCGGATCTTCCCGAGTCGTTCTGGGGTCATGCCTTGGAAACAGCGGCTTACATTCTGAACTTGGTGCTATCCAAATCGGTTCCCAAAACTCCCAAAGAATTGTGGACCGGGCGCAAGCCTAGTATGAGACACATGAGAATTTGGGGGTGTCCGGCCTACGTGTTGGACAAGGAAGCCGGTAAATTGGATCCTCGATCAGAATTAAGGTTGTTTGTAGGATACCCCGAGGGAACAAAAGGGTGTATGTTCTATAGTCCCGAAGATCAAAAGGTGGTCATCAGCACCCACTTTAGATTTTTGGAAGAAGACTATATGAACCAAAGAAAACCCAGAAGTGAGATTACCTTAAATGAGCTTAGAGGGCAAACCTCAGTGCCAACTGTACTAGATGATATACCAAACGATACGCTTTCACAACCGGAGCCTCGTCGTAGTGGGAGGGTTGTTAGACAGCCCGAGAGATTCATGGGAATAGGAGAGTCCTCGGACTTGATTCCCGGACAAGACGAATCAGACCCATGGACATATGACGAGGCACTCCAAGATAAGGATGCAGATTCTTGGCAAACAGCAATGAAAGCCGAAATGGGTTCTATGTTTCATAATAGAGTGTGGGAGCTAGTCGAACCACTTAATGGGGTCAAACCCATTGGATGCAAGTGGGTATATAAGAGGAAAAGAGGACCGGACGGGAAGGTTGAAACCTTTAAAGCAAGACTAGTGGCGAAAGGTTATACTCAGAAAGAATGGATCGATTATGAGGAAATTTTTTCGCCCGTAGCCATGCCTAAGTCCATCCGTATTCTCTTATCGATTGCTACACATTTCGACTTTGAAATCTGGCAAATGGATGTCAAGACAGCTTTCCGTAACGAAAGTCTTGATGAAGAGATCTATATGCAACAACCCCAAGTTTTCATTGAAACAGGCCAAGAACACCACGTTTGTAAGCTCAAGAGGTCCATTTACGGACTCAAACAGGCATCCAGAGCTTGGAACCAATGTTTTGATCATGTTATAAAGTCTTATGGGTTTGATCAAAACGAGTTTGAAAGTTGTGTGTATAAAAGGCGTGTCGGAACTGCATTGGTATTCTTAGTAATATACGTAGATGACATTCTGATCATCGGGAATGATGTGAAGGTGTTATCAGACGTAAGGGCATGGTTTTCAAAACAGTTTGATACGAAAGACTTAAGGAAAGCCGGACATATCCTTGGGATCAAGATAAATCGAGATCGCCAGAAAAGGATGATCGGGTTATCGCAAGTTTCATACATAGACACTGGTTTTTGAAACGATTCAGCATGCAAGATTCCAAGAAAGGATTCGTACCTTTCAGACTTGGAATCCATCTATCCAAGAAAATGTTCCCTAAGACGAAAAAGGAGATAAATGACATGAAAGGTATTCCTTGTGCTTCGGCTGTCGGAAACCTTATGTATGCATTGCTGTGTACGAGACCAGATATCTGCTTTGCCGTAGGCATGGTAGCAAGATATCAAAGTAAACCAGGGAAAGCGCATTGGACGACAGTTAATAACATTCTGAAGTGTCTGAAAAGAACTCGGGATAGAATGTTGATTTATCAGTCAGATACTCCAATCCCCATCGGCTACACAGACTCGGATTTACAATCAGACTTAGATTCCAGAAATTATCTGCCTCAGTTAGTGTGTTTCCATTTGGGAAGTGTAGCCATCAAATGGACGAGTGTGAAGCAGAAATGCATCACTGACTCAACCATGGAAGTCGGGTAAGTAGCTGCTTGTGAAGCAGTGAAAGAACCGATTGGGCTCTAGATCTTCTTAGTGGACTTGGATGGTGTTCTGAATTTGTCTAGCAATATCTGCTAGGGGCAGTTGCAAATTCAAGAGAACCAAGAGTCCACGAGTCAAACAAGCACACTAAAGGAAAGACATCTTACACGAGAAATCGTTAAGAGAGGAGATATAGATGTGGCAAAGATAGCGTCTGAGGACAACCTAGCAGATCCATTCACAAAGAGTCTGCCTCTGAATACATTCGAGAGACATGTGGGTGGAATGGGTGTCAAGACCGTTGCCAATCTGCTTTGAGTATAAGTGGGAGAAATTATTAGGTTCGTGTAGGTGACATTAGATGACAAGGACTACGCGAGACATGTTGTAGTATACTTAAAAGCAGACTTTGAGTATAAGTGGGAGATTGTTGGGATTATACTGAAAAGTATGCTTTTTACTTTGTATAATCGAAACTGAATTTTCAGACTTATTTACTGAAATAAATTGTTTATCACTGATGCTTTAAATATGATTGAATGTTACATATATTTACTGCATAACTGTTCAATAATTCGTACGTGTTACATTGTAGTTAATTTAGTGATACCAGATCACAGAAGATTAAATTAACAGTCCCTTGTAACTAAAAGTACGCCATTCACGACCTAGATGGAAATGAACAACCCATCGCGAAAGGTTGAGGTGTAAGGCTCAGATTGGTTTGTCTTGACCAAGAGATTACACTAGTGCATGACTGATGCACTGAATAGGACCTACAGGAGGATAAATTCTTCAGAACTGAGCAAGGAAGAATTAGACCTCAGTGGTTTGTTGTTTCTTAATCTTCGTCCCTTAAATAGGATCACGTGGGATTGGTAACTATTGCTTTGACTTATCATGGGTAGCGAATCAAAGAGATTCAATACTTTTTATCTTGGGCAATATTATTAGTCACATGTGATTGCTAAGATTTAATACGAAGAATCGTGTGCAAGTAAGCTTGTTTGATTTGCCCCCTTGGGAGGTTCATAAGCTTTATCATACCAAATCTTGCAAGTGGAATTTGTTTCCGGTATGGATAATAATGTTGAACCGTTCCTTGACCAAGGACAAAAGATGTTAATTAACGGAAAGCTATTTCAGTGGCTTGAATTAATTAATGGGCTAGATAATCTTAAACACGGGAAATAATGATCGGGAGCCATATTGACTGTAATATGGGTTAAGATGGATAGTGCAATATTAATTATGTAGTGGGATTAATTAATATTTATGGGCTTGAATTATATTGTGGCTCAATATTAGATATTCAAGGTCCATTAGAAGGCCCAATCTTAATTCTCCTAAAGGCCCCCTGAGTAGCCCAACAAATAGTCCAATAACTGAAAAAGGTGATTAAAATAAAATAAATATTGTTGCTTATTTTTCCTCTAAATTTTCGAAAATTATGAATAAGTTGGGAGAAAGATTTTCTTTGAATTTTGTTATTGAATGAAGATATGTATTCTTGGAATACAAGATTATCTCATTAAATTCAAGAAATCTCCCACTTGGTTATTTCATAAGGGAATTTCGAAATATTTGAAATATAGTGGGCAAGAAAGATTTTCTTGATTTTCTTGAAAAGATATTATGGAAGATATGTATTTCTTGAAATACAAGAATATCTCATAAATTCAAGAAGATCCAAATCTTGGAATCTTGCTTATTATTTTCCAAAAATCCATAATTTGAGGAGGTGGGATTTTTGTGGAATATTTTAATTATGGGAAAAAGAATATAGGAGATATATTCAAGATTTCTTGGTGATCAAGAAAAGTCTTTTCCCACATTGATTTTTCACTGGAAATTTCGACCACTCTTCTCCTATATATAGGGGATGATTCTTTCATTCCCAAGTACAATTCCATGTGCTGGAAAAATTAGCAAATCCACATAAGTGGTGCAACAAAGTTTATTTTTTCCTTTTTGTTAATTGTTCGACAAGTGTCCTTCCACCGGATAGTTGAGCAAGGGCTAAGGGAATACTTGGGAAGTCCTTTTGGTTAGTCCGTCCAACCGAATTCAGTGCCATCCCGAGAGGTACGTTCACGTAAACCCGTAGATTCCGCATGCGTAGGTTTTACGTGGCTTATTATATGCATGATATGTTGTTGCAATTATTATTTGAATTAATATAGGATTAATTCATGCTAGTAATAATTAAAGAATTAAATTTGTATTTAAATATTCACCCCGAATAGATCTGTGGCAACCTATTTCCCAACGGAGATATATTCAAGATTTCTTGGAGATCAAGAAAAGATTTTCCCACATTGTTTTTGCCCCAAAATTTCGACCACCACTACTCTATAAATATGGGATGATTCTTTCATTCCCAAGTACAATTCCATGTGCTGGAAAAATTAGTAAATCCACAAAGGTGGTGCAACAAAGTTTATTTTCCTTTTGTTAATTGTTCGCAAGCGTCCTACCACCAGATAGTCGAGCAAGGATTAAGGGAATACTTGGGAAGTTCTTTTGGTGTGTCTAATCAACAAGACCATTGCCATCCCAAGAGGTACGTTCACGTAAACTCGTAGAAATTCCGCATGCGTAGGATTTACGTGAATTGTTTATATGCATGATTTGTTGTTGGATTATTATTTGAATTAATATAAGATTAATTCATGCTAGTAATAATTATAAGAATTAAATTTGTATTTAAATATTCATCCCGAATAGATCTGTGCAACTTATTCCCCAACAAATGGTATCAGAGCCACGGTTTCGGGCTCTGAATTTTAAATTGTAATTTAATTCGTTGTCATTAAATTTGAAATTGGATAGTAGAATTGCTAGATGTTTTTTGCAGGTATCCAATTGTCATGGAATTTAATGTGTTTATTTATGCATGCATATAAATTGTGGTTTTTAATTCGATTCGTTCAAATTCATTTTGCCTCGTGAGAAAATCCACGAGTAGATTAGGATTTGTTTGATTTGATCAATGTAATAGACTAGTCTAGATCTAGGTTTATTTAATTTTTGTAAATAAATTGTAACCGGATCGGAAATGGAGGCGGAGATGAAGAATTAAAGGATAAAATCCGTAACCGGCGGAGGCGGCGGCGTGGCGTCGTCTTAAACGCGTGCCAAGGGAGGCACGACGTGACATGGACGATACATCATGCAGCGCTGGGCGAGGCGAGGGGCCGAGGCCGAGCGCGAGGATCAAAGCCGCGAAGCGCGATAGGCGACGCGCGCGCTGCGGCGCTTAATCGGACGGGCGGATCGAGGTGGCGATCGCGGAGCACGCGACAAAGGCAGTTTTCGGACGCTGCGGCGCCGCCGAAGTTCCGCTGGCGTAGGCGAGGGCCGGGTAAGCGCCGCGCCGGGTACGCTGGTACGCTGCCGGCCGAGGTAATGCCGAGCGGGCGCTGGCGGAGCAAGACCGCGTTAAGGTGCACGGACGCTGTCGCCGGGTCAAGGGGCGGCCGGATGAGGGCGTGCATCCGGCCGCGAGCTACTTGGCGTGGCGTTTTTGAGACGGAGTTCTTTTCGAGACGATCGAAAGTGGGAGAAATTCAAGACGGCGTTTCTTCAAGATCAAGCCAAGAAAAATCAAACCATGACAACCGATAATTGTGCCCAATATGTTTATTTTTCCGCTTTGCTTGATTTATTATTAGGTTATCTTATGCTTTATTTAATTTGTTTAAATGTGTTTGCATGAGAGTTGCCCAATGAAAAATCTCACCTTCAAAATTACTAAGTATGTTTAAATAATTAATTGACAATTTTATTAGGAAAATAAAATTGAATTAATTTTGACATCCATGATTTATTTATTTGTGAATTCTTTTGGAGAAATTCCCCAGCGGGACGGTCAAAAGTTAGCTTTCACATGAATGAATTCCAAATGGATGATTGTGGATTATTACTAGTGGCGGCGATGACCCCCCACGAGGCTCGTTCAAAGCGTAAATAATAATCTCAGATTTAATCATGGTTATTACTTAGGTATAAAATTGATATGCATATACTTTCCCAAGTCCTGTCAATTTTATATTGGTCAAGTGGGAGCCAACTATTAATCTAGATATTAAAGGTTTGTAATCGTTCTTGTTTGTAACTTTGCTTGAATGTGTTTAAATAATGACCCACCCCACGTGGCTTATTTAAACTGTTTTGAGATGTTGGCTGATGCATGTTCATATTTTTTTGAGATTTTAATATGATGCATGTGATTGAATCTTGTGATATATTTGTGCTTATGCATATTATTGTTTATTTCAGTTCATCATGTCGCAACCTTCTAATCCACTGTTCAATATACTTAAAGACAATTTACTTACTGGTGAAAACTATTTTGATTGGAAATACAAACTTAAACCTGTCCTAACCGCATCACCTTCCAAATGGGTACTTGATACACCAAAACCCGAAAAACCAACTAAGGATGCAGGAATATGGGATGAGATGATTTATGGTGAATGGGAGCTGGCAAATGAATTGATGAAGGATACAATTCTGTCACATCTGTCAGATGCGTTGAAACACCTTCATCAAGAATATGAGTCACCGCGGACATCTTCTGAGAATCTCAAGCGATGTTCGCACATCAGACCCATATGGCAATCCAAAGTGTGAAGCAAGAAATTGCTAAATTAAAAATGGAAAAAGGGACAACTGCAGCGCAGCACGTCCTTAGGGTTATGATGCTATTTGAGGAACTTGAGATCCTCGGCGAAAAATGTGATTTCAAGACTAAGATTGATTTCATTCTCCAATCCTTACCAAAGAGCTATAATCACCACTATATTGAGTATCTAATGGAAGATCTAGATTTTACAGTGGATGATCTTGTAAATGCTCTCACTTTGGTTGAAAGGGAAAGGGAGCGCGAAGAAAAGAACTTGGGAAAACATAAATCTTCTTTTCATCCTAGGTCAAGTGGTGATAAAGATGATGAAAAGAGAAGAAAGTTGGACCAAGCAGACTCAACATCAAATAAGAGCATGGAATCAAGCATGAGGAAAGTTTTGAAAAGCGGGAGAGTAGGACACTCGAGGTCAGCCTGTTCCAATCCCAAAAGGAATGGAAAGAAAGGTAATTCTCACTCACAAGTTGTTGAAACTTGTTTAGCGGCGTATGCCTCCCATTTATGGGTGGTGGATACGGGATCCACTGATCATGTTTGTTTAACTTTACAGGGGTTCAAGCGGACCCGACAACTTAGTGGGAGTGAGATCCTCATCACACTGGGCGATGCTACGAGAGTGGCAGCTGAAGCAGTGGGAGAAGTGCACCTGTCTTTTGAAAACAGAGTTTTAATTTTAAGAGATGTTCTTTACGTTCCAATTTTAGAAAGAATTTAATTTCAGTTTCTAAACTTTTTCTTGATGGATATTCGGTTACTTTTAATAAAGTTGTTACCATTTCTCTTTTTGATAAATTTATCTGTCATGGAACGTTATCGAATAATCTCTATACAATTAACTGTGCACACCACTCACGAATTGCATCCTATAACACATCAACTGTTTCCGAGAAAAGAAAATGTTCATCAGACGTGAACGAGACACTTCTATGACATCTAAGATTAGGTCATATAAATCCAAAGAGGATCCAATGGTTGGTGAAAGAAGGTTCACTAGAGTTTCTCCAAGTTGAACCAATTCCAACCTGCGAATCATGTTTGGAGGGTAAAATGACCAAGAGGGCATTTGGAGCCAAGGGGAATAGAGCCAAAGAAGTGTTAGAGATTGTTCACACAGATGTATGTGGTCCAATGTCAACCAAAGCAATAGGAGGTTATGAGTATTTTGTCACTTTTATTGATGATTACTCAAGGTACGGTTATATTCTTATGAAGCATAAATCTGAGACCTTTGAGAAATTCAAAGAATTTAAGGCTCAAGCAGAGAATCATAGGGAAAAATATATCAAGTCTCTACGATCCGATCGTGGAGGCGAATACCTCAGTGATGAGTTTTTGAACTACTTATCTGATAACTGCACCCGGAACCCCTCAACAAAACGGGGTTGCAGAGCGAATAAACAGAACTCTTTTGGAAATGGTTAGATCTATGATGAGTTATGCGGATCTTCCCAAGTCGTTCTGGGGTCATGCCTTGGAAACAACATCCTACATTCTGAACTTGGTGCTATCCAAATCGGTTCCCAAAACTCCCAAAGAATTGTGGACCGGGCGCAAGCCTAGTTTGAGACACATGAGGATTTGGGGGTGTCCGGCCTACGTGTTGGACAAGGAAGCCGGTAAATTGGATCCTCGATCGGAATTAAGGTTGTTTGTGGGATACCCCGAGGGAACAAAAGGGTGTATGTTCTATGGTCCCGAAGATCAAAAGGTGGTAATAAGCATCCACTTTAGATTTTTGGAAGAAGACTATATGAATGAAAGAAGACCCAGAAGTGAGATTACCTTAAATGAGCTAAGGGGGCTAACCTCAATGCCAACTGTACAAGATGACATACCAAATGACACACTTACACAACCGGGACCTCATCGTAGTGGGAGGGTTGTGAAATAGCCCGAGACATTCATGGGAATAGGAGAGTCCTCGGACTTGATTCCCGGACAAGACGAATCAGACCCATGGACATATGACGAGGTAATCCAAGACAAGGATGCAGATTCTTGGCAAACAGCAATGAAAGCCGAAATGGGTTCTATGTATCATAACAGAGTGTGGTAGCTAGTCAAACCACTTAATAGGGTCAAACCCATTGGTTGCAAGTGGGTGTATAAGAGAAAAAGAGGACCGGACGGGAAGGTGGAAACCTTCAAGGCAAGACTCGTGGCAAAAGGTTATACTCAGAAAGAAGGGATCGATTATGAGGAAACTTTTTCGCCCGTAGCCATGCTCAAGTCCATCCGAATTCTCTTATCGATTGCTGCGCATCTCGACTTTGAAATCTGGTAAATGGATGTCAAGACATCTTTCCTTAATGGAAGTCTTGATGAAGAGATCTATATGCAACAACCCCAAGGCTTCATTGAAAAAGGCCAAGAACATCTAGTTTGTAAGCTCAAGAAGTCCATTTACGGACTCAAACAAACATCCAGAGCTTGGAACCAATGTTTTGATCATGTTATAAAGTCTTATGGGTTTGATCAAAACTAGTTCGAAAGTTGTGTGTACAAAAAGCGTGTCGGAACTGCATTGGTATTCTTAGTTCTATACGTAGACGACATTCTGATCATCGGGAACGATGTAAAGGTGTTATCAGACGTAAGGGAATGGCTTTCAAAACAGTTTGATATGAAGGACTTAGGGGAAGCCGCACACATCCTTGGTATCAAGATCACTCGAGATCGCAAGAAAAGGATGACAGGCTTGTCGCAAGCTTCATACATAGACACTGTCTTGAAACGATTCAGCATGCAGGATTCCAAGAAAGGCTTCGTACCTTTCAGACATGGAATCCATCTATCCAAGAAAATGTGCTCTAAGACGCAAAAGGAGATAGATGACATGAGAGGCATTCCTTATGCTTCGGCTGTCGGAAGCCTTATGTATGCAATGCTGTGTACGAGACAGGATATCTGCTTTGCCGTTGGCATGGTGGCAAGATATCAAAGTGACCCGGGGAAAGAACATTGGACGGCAGTTAAAAACATTCTGAAGTATCTGAAAATAACTCGGGATAGAATGTTAATTTATCAGTCAGATAGTCCAATCCCCATCGGCTACACGGACTCGGATTTCAAATCAGGCATAGACTCCAGAAAATCTACCTCCGGTAGTGTGTTTTGCATGGGGGGAGGAGCTGTGACATCACTACAGAAAATCCCACATTCGGTGACAAATATTTTTGTGACGACACAAAATTCGTCACAATATGATACCTAAAGGTGACAAATTTAATTTTCGTCACTAAAAAGTGAGAATTCGTGACAAATTTTTGTTTTGTCACCACTAATGTTTTTTTTCGTCACTAATTTACAATTTTCATGACAAAAACAAGAATTTCTTCACAATAAGCTTTGGTGATGATATTCATAATATTTAGTGACGTTATTCAACGTCAGGAAAAATAGTATTTTTGTGACAATTATATGTTTTGTCACTAATTATTCAAAAGAATGGGCGACACACTTAATTCGTCACAATTTTATTTGGTGACGATCGTCATTGTAATTAGTGACGATCATAGTCGTCGTATAAAATTAAAATTTCATGACAATTTTATTTTTGTCGCTAATTGTTCATAGTAATTAGTGACATATTTTTTTGTCACAAATATTAATATATAGTGACGATTAATAATCATTTTTTAATGACACACTTATTTCGTCACAATATTACTTGGCGACGAACTTCGTTTTAATTAGTGACGATCAATATTGGTCATATAATATAAAATTTCATGACAATTTTAAGTTTCGTCGCTAATTGTTCATAGTAATTAGTGACATATTCTTTCGTCACCAATATTAATATATAGTGACGATCAATAATCATTTTTTAATGACGCACTTATTTCGTCACAATATTATTCAACGACGAACTTCATTTTAATTTGTGACGATCAATATTGGTCATATAATATAAAATTTTCATGATAATATTATGTTTCGTCGTTAATTGTTCATAGTAACTAGTGACATAGTATTTCGTCACTAATTTTTATATATGACGACAATTAATAAATTTTTTCATATAAAATATAAATTATATTGTGACATAGTATTTCGTCACTAATTTTTATATATGACGAAAAATAAATTGAGATCGTCTCATGATGAGACGATGCATAAATTGAGCATTGACGCTTTAATATTTTGGGATGGGTGAGTTTATTTTGTGCTAAGTTGTACCCTGTCTCATACATGAGACCGTCTCATATGAGTTTTTGTCATAAAAATTAGTCATTTCAATTTCATGAATAAAATTAAAACATCTAGGTCTTGTATGCACCAGGTGTACCGTGCACTCATTGTGTATTTTAGAAGCGTGCGACTTGTTATATTAAAAAGTGAAACTTAATTATACAGAAACGTGCAAATCTTAATATAGAAAAATATTACCAGATTTTAAATATATATACACCATTATTTTATTAATTGGGACACAATTGCTTAACACGTATCATCAGTAGCAAAATATTTGCAATTAACAAATAAGGGGTTCAATATTAATAATCACTTCAAACATTAATTCAAGAAATCCAATTTCTCTTTCAAGAACCAACTCTCGCACTCCACTCTCGCACACAAAATCAAAATTCACGAAAACCTCAACCCTAGCTAAATCAAAAATTCATCGGCACGGCGAAACTGAGAAAGGGGAATTGCTTGCAATCCCTAGCTAAACTGAGAAAGGGGAATTTGCATGAAATCCCTAGCTAAATCACAAATTCATCGGCGCGGCGAAATGAATATCAAGGGATGGTTGAGAGCGTCGTTTTCTGGTTCAAACTGATATATGGAAATTGCTTGCAATCCCTTAATCACGCATTCTTCAGGGTTAACGAAAAGAAATCAACGGGATGCCTGAGAAAAGGGTTTTTCTAGTGCAAACAGAGAAGGGGGATTTGCGCTCAATCGCTAAATCACAGGCTACAGTCAGGCGCGATGAAATGAATCAAGGTAATCACAAATTAATTCTATGTCTATTCCTCTTTTAATTGAATCTGAATTCTGTGTTTTATGGGCATGCAATTTGTTTTGGCGGTGGAGTATCTCCACAAATTGGGTATTCATTCATAGATTAGAAGGATAGATTATTAGTTGTTGTATACATTGATCTTGTTAATGTGGGTATTCAATTTTAATATTTTGCCAATATTTTTTTAGAAATTCTGGAATCGGTCCTGTCAGAAGTAGATTAAGAGTAGATACACACAGCCGGCCCATTAATCGTCAATGAATTTTATTTGGAGCCAAAAAGGGCCACTGGCAGGTCTTTAATTTTTTTAAATAAGATTTTGGAACGTGAATTAGTGGAAAAATCCTTACCAAATCTTTTTCCAAACTTGATTAGGGATATTTCCTTCTTTTTCAGAGATATTCACGTACCCACGTTTATTTACAAGTTCCTTTGCTAAAATATACGCCAAAAACTTCTCAAACCCTTCTTTTAAATATCATCGATCAACAACCTCTCTTCAATTGTTTCCTCTCTTCTCTCATCAAGCAGATCTCTGGTAACTCTTTCCCTTTTTGTGCTCATAGATATGTGGTTCTTCAGTTGCTAGTCGTTCTGTTCCTTGTGTTTAGATATGTTGGTTTTTGATTGTTGTACTATTTACAATATTTTTTTATCTATTTTATAGTACAGATTGTATTATTTCCACTGTTTATTTATTTATTTTTAGTTGTTCTTCGAATTTGAATGACAAAATGTAATTCTTAAACTGGTAAAACTCCTTTCTCTGTATGGTTAGATCTGCAATACACTGTGCGAAGGGATTTCTTTAATCAACATCCTCTTTTACAATGTCTATGGCAGTCTTTTGTTGCCACTTTAGGCTTTTACACATGATATTTATTGTACCAGATTTTAAGATTAGTGGGTTCCTTAGCTTTTGCTTGCTCTGATAACATGGTTATCCTAATCTTGAATTTATCTTAGTGTAAGCAAGCATCATATAAGATGTGTTATATGGCTGCAGTAGTTAATTTGTCTGTAATTGAATTATATATGAGGGATTATTGTGCAGGTATAAGTTTCACATATCCTTCTCTTAATAGGCATGGACTTTTCAAGTGACAGTTATGAAGAATGTGAAGTTTATGTTTATGACAAGCGATAAGATAAACCTGTGTGATGAACAATAAGGACGTATAAGAAGTATATCAATGGAAGTAAAATTAATATATCATTGCAAGTTTCTGTTTCATAATTGATTCATGTGAGATTCTTGATGATATGCATCTACTATTTGTTTAATGTGTTGTTTTGGGGTTATAAGTGCTTTCTGATATCAGTTGTTGCACATTATATTAAAAGACATCAGTTGGTTAAATTTTAGATGACCTTCACCACTGGAATTTGTAGAGTATTATATATAATTGGTGAAACATTTAAGGCTTCCATTCCTTTGGTGTTTTAGGTTGATTTTGTGATTTTTTCACTATCATTTCTTCTGTACTTTGTGAAAGGCACAATTCTTCTTTGCATTTAAAACTGGCAAATATTACTTTTTTACAAATATTTTTCCTCTTGTTGGTTTACAAATTAATCAATCATCTATTTATCAATTCTTCATTTTTCAGGTTTGAGATATGGCCCCCGGAGGTCCATCGAACTTGAAACAGAAGCGTTTCGTTTCCAGACAATCTCTTTTGAAAGGAGTTTTAACTAATGATAGAGTTATAGGACTTCAAGATGAAACACCCCCAAAAGGCCGTCCAAACACTTTGCCAAGCAAACACAACCCTAGCTGTCCACAAAATCCTATTACACATCTCATTGAAGTGCAAAAAATTTCTCAAACTTAGCATCTGAGGCTTCCGAACCCGTACGTGAAACTTCTCAAATTCCATCTACGGAGAGCGTCCCGCATGCATCAAATGAAGATGCGGCTGCTGCAACAGGTAAAGTATTATATTTTTAGGTATTTTTTACGTGTTCTTCATTATCTTTAAAATTATAGTCATGTATAAGAATTTATATCATGTAAAAATATGCATTTTGTTCACGTGTAGCTCCTGTTTCAAAGAAAAGGACTCGTGGTGAAACAACGGGAAAGGGATTGCTGCAGTACTTTGATGCTTTCGGGAAGTTTAAGATTGAGGTGGATCCATCAGTTGGGAGACCAACAAATGCGGTCTAGTCGTCGAAATTGGCAACTAATATTGGAATAGTAACGCGAAAAGTTCTCCCTGTACCCATACGATGGAAAGAGGTAGATGAGGAAAATGGATTGAAGCCAGGGTTTGATCATCTGCAGGTATGGGTTGAAAAAATTTATTTGTTTAATATATTATTTTTACCTTCTTTTATTCTAATTTGCATGTTCTATGTGAGTTGTAGATGCATATGGATTTGAATATTGATAAGGCTGGAGTGAAACGGAGCCTGGTCGATCGGGTGAGAGAAAGTACTAGGCTACAACGTTATAAGTTGCATCAGCACTTTCTGAAATATCCAGATCTACAGGAAGCTAAGGATCACAAACCAAATGCCTGTCCTGACAAAGATAACTGGGAAAAGCTCTGTGATTATTTTGCCTCACCTGAATTCAAGGTAACGTTAGCTTTGATAATTTTAATGCACATAATTTTACAGTTTTAATGGCTTACACTTTTCAATGCAAAAAATCTGATTTGTTTTGTTACAATTATAATGCTCTTGCAGCGTTTAAGTGAGATCAATAAAAGCAACAGGGAAAAAATGTTATGCAAGCATACTGCTGGACGAAAGCCTTTTTCAGTCCGATCGCATGAACTTGTGAGTATATTGTTTTCAAGTAGTATATGTTTTCAGTTTTTGCATTCCATGCACTAGTTGCATCTACACACCTATCACATAAAATAAGATTACCTTTGAAATATTGGAACTATTACATTTTGACAGCTATCATTTGGTTGTTTGTGTTATGTACCTTGACTGCTAATAGACATAAATTGATCATAGGGCTAATCAGAATGAACATAATGAACATAATCAGAATTAACGGCCCTTCTTATACTATAACCTACATCAGCATACAACAAATATGGTTGAAATACTTAATCAAATTCTCTTAGGTATAAAAAAAACTTTCTGTCACTAATTAAGGAAATGATGGAAAAAACGAAAGTTAAGCTTGTTATACCTCACACACAATGTGTGTGTTCTTTCCTCCTTTTTTCCCTGTAAATTGTTTCCATTAACACAAAAGAAATCATCAATTAAGCATGCAGTGAAGTTATGAAAACCATAATCTGTGATTTCTGTTTTATAATATGTTGATAAAGGAAATAATAGAGAAATGCGTTGGTATGAGCCCTATGTCCATTACAAAGGGTAAGCAGTATCCTATATTTGATTATTTGTTTACTTGTCATCTTTCTGATTCTCATAGAGTATTCACAGTCCCTATTTTCCAGATAATTGAACATAAAACCTGATGATATGTCAATAATTAAATCATATAAACATTAAAAGAAGGTAATTATGGGTTCTACAAATATTTTATTTCAGCCTTGGGTATGGTGATAAAGTAGCTGATTTTTAATAATTTTTTATTGTCTCTTGAACTTAAAGAACCTTGCGATCGGATTTACTTGTATGAGCAAACCCACAGTACATTGAATAAGGGGTGGATATCCGACAAGGCAAAACAAAATTGGGTAAGCCTTGTAGACATTTATGATATTTGATTATGTTATTATTGAGGTTAATTTACCTCTTTTTCAATTTAGTTGAACATTTTATTTACTTTATTTATGCTTAAATTCCAGGAAACGATGAAAAGTAAGCGAGATGAATATGTTGAGCTCGGAATAGAGAAGACCGAACTGAGATAGTCTTGGAGGTGATGGGTCATGAAATTTGGATATACCAAAGGGTATGGTTACGGTTCAAAACCTCCAAGTAGAGCGGAGTTCATTGAATAATTCTTCTCTTTGAATATGAAGATGAGCTAAGAGAAACAAGGGAAGAGTTGCAACACTCTAGAGCTCAAGTGGAAGAACTACAAACTCAAGTAAATAGCTTGAAAGAGGACCTGGCTACACAAAATGAAAATCTGACTGCCAAACTCTCTGAGCAAAATGACATTCTCACTGCAAAACTCTCTGAGCAAAGTGCAAATATGAACAAGCTAATGGCTTTTATGAGGGAGAAAGGGATTGACATATAATTAAGGTTAGCTTCTAATTTTTTTATGAGTTTTTGGTTCTTGTTGTTTTTCTTTAGCCTTTTCTTTATTATTTTCATTTTTCTTTTAGTAGTACTACTCATATGTGTAACTTTAAAGCTGATTGTGTTAGAAGAGGGCATATATGATGATTTATTTGTGTTCAACATGTGTAACAAATAAGGGAATGTGGTTCTCTAGTTTCTCACTCTCGAGATTAGGTCTTGTAGATGCTATTTTGAAGTGCAATTAGGTCTTGTAGATGCTGCAATTGTTGATTTTTTGGAGCATTGTAACTGCTGATTTGATTCAAACATAAATGTGGATATGTGTGTGATACAATTTATATTTTTAGCCAAGATATACGTGTATTGCGTGTATATAGATAGTGGTAGTACTGTACTTTGAATATTTCACTACCAAATTGTGCTAGTTATGGTGTGTTTAAGTAAAAATTGATGCATTTTAGTTCGTTGATGTAATGATTAATAGAAGTTTGTTAGAGTATCAGCTTTTTCACCTAAAAGTATTAGTTCAGATACTATTAGGTATCAGTTCTGGAAGTATTCAAGTATTAGGTATCAGTTCTGGAAGTATTCAAATTCAAGTACCAGCTTGAATACTTCCAGAACTGATACCTAATAGTATCTGAACTAATACTTTTAGGTGAAAAAGCTGATACTCTAACAAACTTCTATTAATCATTACATCAACGAACTAAAATGCATCAATTTTTACTTAAACACACCATAACTAGCACAATTTGGTAGTGAAATATTCAAAGTACAGTACTACCACTATCTATATACACGCAATACACGTATATCTTGGCTAAAAATATAAATTGTATCACACACATATCCACATTTATGTTTGAATCAAATCAGCAGTTACAATGCTCCAAAAAATCAACAATTGCAGCATCTACAAGACCTAATTGCACTTCAAAATAGCATCTACAAGACCTAATCTCGAGAGTGAGAAACTAGAGAACCACATTCCCTTATTTGTTACATATGTTGAACAAAAATAAATCATAATATCTGCCCTCTTCTAACACAGCCAGGTTTAAAGCTACACATATGAGTAGTACTACTAAAAGAAAAATGAAAATAATAAAGTAAAGGCTAAAGAGAAAAATAGAAGCTAACCTTAAATGTTTATGAAATCTTCTCCTCCTTAGATTTCACCTATATATAAAAAAGATATCATATCAAAAGATGAATTTATAAGAAAGCATAACTCCGTAAAGTATCAAGAAAACGATAATCCTAAACTTTAAATGCACAAATACACTTACCAACATCAAAATCCGAGGCATTAGGGGTCAAATAATCAAAATCCAAGGCATAATCAAAATCTAAGATTGAGTAAATGATTTAGCATTCAAATCCAGGGGGCATTAGAGGTCAAAACAGTAGCATGGTTTGGTTCAGAAACCATCCCTAAATTCAGACTAGAAGCACCATTAGCAGGTTTCATACTCAATGCACTAGAATTAAAGTTTTCAATATATGCAGCATTCTGCAAACCAGAATCAGGCCCCAACTTCAAAAGTTCAAAACCAGATTTAGGCAAATCCCCAGAAATCACAGAAGGAATAAGCACGTTATCAGAAACAAAAGCCAAATTCGAACCAGTGAATGCACCATTCGGCATAACAGTAGAATTAATCATAGCATCAGACCCAATTTCGAAACGTCCGAATGCAATTCAGAAAAAATAAGTACACTAACTTTGTTAGAGTATCAGCTTTTTCACCTAAAAGTATTAGTTCAGATACTATTAGGTATCAGTTCTGGAAGTATTCAAGTACCAGCTTGAATACTTCCAGAACTGATACCTAATAGTATCTGAACTAATACTTTTAGGTGAAAAAGCTGATACTCTAACAAAGTTAGTGTACTTATTTTTTCTGAATTGCATTCGGACGTTTCGAAATTGGGTCCGATGCTATGATTAATTCTCACTGTTATGCCGAATGGTGCATTCACTGGTTCGAATTTGGCTTTTGTTTCTGATAACGTGCTTATTCCTTCTGTGATTTCTGGGGATTTGCCTAAACTGGTTTTTTTGAACTTTTGAAGTTGGGGCTGATTACGGTTTGCGAGAATCTTCGCATATATTGAAAACTTTAATTCTAGTGCATTGAGTATGAAACCTGCTAATGGTGCTTCTAGTCTGAATTTAGGGATGGTTTCTGAACCAAACCATGCTACTGTTTTGACCTCTAATGCCCCTTGGATTTGAATGCTAAATCATTTACTCAATCTTAGATTTTGATTATGCCTTGGATTTTGATTATTTGACCCCTAATGCCTCGGATTTTGATGTTGGTAAGTGTATTTGTGCATTTAAAGTTTAGGATTATCGTTTTCTTGATACTTTACGGAGTTATGCTTTCTTATAAATTCATCTTTTGATATGATATCTTTTTTATATATAGGTGAAATCTAAGGAGGAGAAGATTTCATAAACATTTAAGGTTAGCTTCTATTTTTCTCTTTAGCCTTTACTTTATTATTTTCATTTTTCTTTTAGTAGTACTACTCATATGTGTAGCTTTAAACCTGGCTGTGTTAGAAGAGGGCAGATATTATGATTTATTTTTGTTCAACATATGTAACAAATAAGGGAATGTGGTTCTCTAGTTTCTCACTCTCGAGATTAGGTCTTGTTGATGCTATTTTGAGTGCAATTAAGTCTTGTAGATGCTGTAATTGCTGATTTTTTTAGACCATTGCAACTGCTGATTTGATTCAAACATAATATGTGTGTGATACAAATTAATTTTTTAGCTAGGTTATATGTGTATTGCATGTATATAGATAGTGGTAGTACTGTACTTTGTATATTTCACTACCAAATTATGCTAGTTACGGTGTGTGAAGTAAATATTGTTGCATTTTAGTTCGTGGATGTAATGATTAAAACAAGTTAGTGTAATTTTGTTATACCCAGTCTTAGATTTTGATTGTGTGAAGGAATTACTTTGAGATCCGAGATTTAGTATAGCTGAAATTGTTTCATGCTTGTGTGTAAAGCTATGGCATTCTGTGTTAATTACTTAAGGTTTCAGAGATGGTTTTATTGAATACAGAGTAATTAAATGCAATGGACTTGGAAATAAAGTGAATATGTCTCCAATTAACTTGATTTCTTTCCTTACTAGTTCGAATGAATGGAGTTGCTATTCATCTAGATGTTCTTGTTTGTTAGTGAAACATCGTTTTGACTTATATTAGCAAGCAATTGTAATAGCAAATTCTCAAGATGCTTTATCAATTTATTTAACTTGTTAAGTAGGCGTGACTATATTTGAAGTTGATCACTGTGATGTATCTGTGAAAACACATTTATTTTTTTAACAGTAGTATGAGAGTGAGAAACTATCGTGGAATGAGTCTAGGTTGTTTCTATTATCTAGCACCAGTAGCAGCATGACATGGTTACTTAATTTTCTCTATTTTAACGTTCAGAGATGTTAGACTATATAACTGCTCATGGATATTTTTTCCCTTACACTTTACTGACTTCTTTCTTTGCCTCTCATCTAAAATTTGTTCATATAAAGGGAATGCAAAAGTCCCTTATATTTAATATAACTAGGGTATATTTAATATAACTAGAGCATATAGTCTCATTTTGTGCATAAGATATTATCTTGTTTAATATAAATAATGTTTTTGACATGGTGTGCTTACTTCGGTGATACTTTACGGAGTTATGCTTTCTTATAAATTCATCTTTTGATATGATATCTTTTTTATATATAGGTGAAATCTAAGGAGGAGAAGATTTCAGAAACATTTAAGGTTAGCTTCTATTTTTCTCTTTAGCCTTTACTTTATTATTTTCATTTTTCTTTTAGTAGTACTACTCATATGTGTAGCTTTAAACCTGGCTGTGTTAGAAGAGGGCAGATATTATGATTTATTTTTGTTCAACATATGTAACAAATAAGGGAATGTGGTTCTCTAGTTTCTCACTCTCGAGATTAGGTCTTGTAGATGCTATTTTGAAGTGCAATTAGGTCTTGTAGATGCTGCAATTGTTGATTTTTTGGAGCATTGTAACTGCTGATTTGATTCAAACATAAATGTGGATATGTGTGTGATACAATTTATATTTTTAGCCAAGATATACGTGTATTGCGTGTATATAGATAGTGGTAGTACTGTACTTTGAATATTTCACTACCAAATTGTGCTAGTTATGGTGTGTTTAAGTAAAAATTGATGCATTTTAGTTCGTTGATGTAATGATTAATAGAAGTTTGTTAGAGTATCAGCTTTTTCACCTAAAAGTATTAGTTCAGATACTATTAGGTATCAGTTCTGGAAGTATTCAAGTACCAGCTTGAATACTTCCAGAACTGATACCTAATAGTATCTGAACTAATACTTTTAGGTGAAAAAGCTGATACTCTAACAAAGTTAGTGTACTTATTTTTTCTGAATTGCATTCGGACGTTTCGAAATTGGGTCTGATGCTATGATTAATTCTACTGTTATGCCGAATGGTGCATTCACTGGTTCGAATTTGGCTTTTGTTTCTGATAACGTGCTTATTCCTTCTGTGATTTCTGGGGATTTGCCTAAATCTGGTTTTGAACTTTTGAAGTTGGGGCCTGATTCTGGTTTGCAGAATGCTGCATATATTGAAAACTTTAATTCTAGTGCATTGAGTATGAAACCTGCTAATGGTGCTTCTAGTCTGAATTTAGGGATGGTTTCTGAACCAAACCATGCTACTGTTTTGACCTCTAATGCCCCTTGGATTTGAATGCTAAATCATTTACTCAATCTTAGATTTTGATTATGCCTTGGATTTTGATTATTTGACCCCTAATGCCTCGGATTTTGATGTTGGTAAGTGTATTTGTGCATTTAAAGTTTAGGATTATCGTTTTCTTGATACTTTACGGAGTTATGCTTTCTTATAAATTCATCTTTTGATATGATATCTTTTTTATAGGTGATATCTAAGGAGGGGAAGATTTCAGATTCGTCATTTGAAGTGCATGGAATTTATTTATGAAGACATATAAGACATTTTTTTTTTTAGTTTATTGATTTCATGTAGTTTTCATAACAAAGATTGTTGATTGATTTCTAATTGTTTGACGGAGTTTTTTTGTTAATGCAATATATTTTTTTATCTTTAATTAATTTAGTTTTTATTGTAATATTTATTATTTAGTATTATTACTGATTTAATATATATAAAAATTCAAATAAATTGATAATAGGAATAATTATTTCACGATTAAATAAATGCGTCACAATATGTATCATTTTTATGACGAAATAATAGTCATGGTATGTTAAGTAATCATGACGATACATGTTGTCACTATATCAATTTCTTTAGTGACGATTATCATCATCGTCACTGAATAATATTTTTTAATGACAAAAAATATTTTTTTCACCAGTTTTACATCTTTAACGACGACGAATATTTCGTCACTAAAGTCCAATTTTTTGTGACGAAAATCAGTTGTCATTTTACCTATATATATAACCACGATCTTTTTTTTCGTCATTTTTTGGAAATTCTTTCATGACGAGAAAATGTCAAATATGACGAACAATATATTGTCACTAAATCTAAACTTCTAGTGATGAATATTTTTTTCGTCACTGAATAATACATTATAGTGACAACAATAGTTCGTCACAATTTCCACATCATTTTGCGACAATGAAAATTTTGTCACTAAATCATACTATTTAGTGACAAATTTTATTGTCATTTTATATGTACGCATATATCGACGATTAACATTTCGTCACCGAATAACAACTCTTTAGTGACGAATATAGAAAATGTGACGAAATAACCAAGCTAATTGTGACAAAATTAATGTCACTAAAGTAACCCTTTTTTGGGACAATTGTTTAAATCGTCACGTAAAGTTGAACTTTAGTGACGAAATGTCATATTAAGTGACGAATTTTTGATGCCTAAGGTGACAATTTATGCGTCACAATAGGTGGAAACATATAGGGACGATGAACTTTTTCGTCACCAAATGATTCCCTTTCGCGACGAATTAATATACCGTCACATTTTTCAAAATACCACGAACTATAAATGACGATCTCTGCTACAAAAAAATCGTCACAAATTATCAATTGTGACGAAAAATGATGTTTTAGTGACGAATATTTTCGTCGCTAAATCTCGAATTTCCTGTAGTGCATGGAGAAGCGTCAAGCAAAAATACGTCGCAGATTCTACCATGGAAGCCGAATATGTAGCTGCTTGCGAGGCAGCAAAAGAAGCAGTTTGGCTCAAGAACTTCCTAGTGGACTTGAATGTAGTTCCGAATTTGCCCAGCAGAATCACTGTTTATTGTGACAATGTCGGAGCAGTTGCAAATTCAAGGGAACCAAGAGCCCACAAGGCCAGCAAACACATTGAAAGGAAATACCATCTTATACGAGATATCGTTAAGAGAGGAGATATAGATATGACAAAGATAGCGTCAGAAGACAACCTAGCAGATCCATTCACAAAGGGTCTGCCTCTGAATACATTCGAGAGACATGTGGAAGGAATGGGTGTTAAGACCGTTGGCAATCTGCTTTGAGTATAAGTGGGAGAAATTATTAGGTTAGTGTAGGTGACATTAGATGTCACGTATTAGGAACTACACGAGACATGTTGTAGTATACTTAAAAGAAGACTTTTAGTATAAGTGGGAGATTGTTGGGATTATACTGGAAAGTATGCTTTTACTTTGTATAATCAAAATTGAATTTCGGACTTATTTACTGAAATAAATTGTTTATCACTGATGCTTTAATTATCATCGAATGTTACATATATTTACTGCATAACTGTTCAATAAATCGTACGTGTTACATTGTAGTTAATTTAGTGAAACCAGATCACAGAAGATTAAATTAACAGTCCCTTGTAACTAAAAGTACACCATTCACGACCTAGATGGAAATGAACAATCCATCATGAAAGGTTGAAGTGTAAGGCTCGGATTGGCTTGTCTTGACCAAGAGAGTACACTAGTGCATGACTGATGCACTGAATAGGACCTACAGGAGGACAAATTCTTCAGAACTGAATGTTGGGGAATAAGTTGCACAGATCTATTCAGGGTGAATATTTAAATACAAATTTAATTCTTATAATTATTACTAGCATGTATTAATCCTATATTAATTCAAATAATAATCCAACAACATATCATGCATATAATAATTCACGTAAAACCTACGCATGCGGAATTCTACGAGTTTACGTGAACATACCTCTTGGGATGGCAGTGATTTAGACTAACCAAAAGAATTTCCCAAGTATTCCCTTAGCCCTCGTTCGACTATCCGGTGGAAGGATTCTTGTGAACGATTTAACAAAAAGGAAAATAAATTATGTTGCACCACCTTTGTGGATTTACTAATTTTTCCAGCACATAGAATTGTACTTGGGAATGAAATAATCATCCCCTATTTATAGAGCATGAAGTGGATGAAATTTTGTGATAAAATAATGTGGAAAAATCTTTTCTTGATCTCCAAGAAATCTTGAATATATCTCCTATATTCTTTTTCCCATAATTATAATATTCCACAAAAATCCCACTTACTCTAATGCTATGGATTTTTCGAAAAATATGATGTGTCAAGAATCCAAGATTTGGATCTTCTTGAATTTATGAGATATTCTTGTATTTCAAGAAATACATATCTTCCATAATATCTTTTCAAGAAAAACAAGAAAACCTTTCTTGCCCACTATATTTCAAGATTTTCGAATTCTCCCTTATAGATAACCAAGTGGGAGATTTCTTGAATTTAATGAGATAATCTTGTATTCCAAGAATACATATCTTCATTCCATAACAAAATTCAAAGAAAATCTTTCTCTCAACTTATCTATAAAATTCAAAATTTACATGGAAAAATAAGCAACAATATTTATTTTATTTTAATCACCTTTTCAGTTATTGGACTATATGTTGGGCTACTTAGGGGGTCTTTAGGAGAATTAAGATAGGAGAATTATCAATATTGAGCCACAATATTATTCAAGCCCATAAATATAATTAATCCCACTACATAATTAATATTGCACTATCCATCTTAACCCACATTACAGCCAATATGGCTCCCGGTCATTATTTCCCGTGTTTAAGATTATCTAGCCCATTAATTAATTCAAGCCACTGAAATAGCTTTCCATTAATTAATATCTTTTATCATTGGTCAAGGAACGGTTCAACATTATTATCCATACCGAAAACTAATTCCACTTGCAAGATTTGGTATGATAAAGCTTATGAACCTCCCAAGGGGAAAATCGAACAAGCGTACTTGCACACGATTTTTCGTATTAAATCTTAGCAATCACATGCGACTAATAATATTGCCCAAGATAAAAAGTATTGAATCTCGCTGATTCGCCACCCATGATAAGTCAAAGCAATAGTTATCAATCCCACGTGATCCTATTTAAAGGACGAAGATTAAGAAATAACGAACCACTGAGGTCTAATTCTTCCTTGTTCAGTTCTGAAGAATTTATCCTCCTGTAGGTCCTATTCAGTGCATCAGTCATGCACTAGTGTAATCTCTTGGTCAAGACAAGCCAATCTGAGCCTTACACTTCAACCTTTCACGATGGGTTGTTCATTTCCTTCTAGGTCGTGAATGGCGTACTTTTAGTTACAAGGGACTGTTAATTTAATCTTCTGTGATCTGGTATCACTAAATTAACTACAATGTAACACGTACGACTTATTGAACAGTTATGCAGTAAACATATGTAACATTCGATAATATTTAAAGCATCAGTGATAAATAATTTATTTCAGTAAATAAGTTCGAAATTCCGTTTTGATTATTCAAAGTAAAAACATACTTTCTAGTATAATCCCAAAAATCTCCCACTTATACTCAAAGTCTGCTTTTAAGTATACTACAACATGTCTCGTGTAGTCCGTGACATCTAATGTCACCTACACGAACGTAATAATTTCTCCCACTTATACTCAAAGCAGATTGGTAACGGTCTTGACACCCATTCCTTCCACATGTCTCTCGAATGTATTCAGAGGCAGACTCTTTGTGAATGGATCTGCTAGGTTGTCCTCAGGCGCTATCTTTGCCACATCAATATCTCCTCTCTTAACGATTTCTCGTATAAGATGTCTTTCCTTCAGTGTGCTTGTTTGACTCGTGGACTCTTGGTTCCCTTGAATTTGCAACTGCCCGTAGCATATATTGCTAGACAAATTCGGAACTCCATCCAAGTCCACTAAGAAGGTCTAGAGCCAAATCGGTTTTTTCACTGCTTCACAAGCAACTACTTACCCGACTTCCATGGTTGAGTCAGTGATGCATTTCTGCTTCACACTCGTCCATTTGATGGCTACACTTCCCAAATGGAAACACACTTACTGAGGCAGATAGTTTCTGGAATCTAAGTTTGATTGGAAATCCGAGTCCGTGTAGCCGATGGGGATTGGACTATCTGACTGATAAATCAACATTCTATCCCAAGTTCTTTTCAGATACTTCAGATTGTTTTTAACTGTCGTCCAATGCTCTTTCCTCGGGTTACTTTGATATCTTGCCACCACGCCAACGGCAAAGCAGATATCCGTTCTCGTATACAGCATTGCATACATAAGGCTTTCGACAGCCGAAGCACAAGGAATGCCTTTCATGTCATCTATCTCCTTTTGCGTCTTAGGGGACATTTTCTTGGATAGATGGATTCCATGCCTGAAAGGTACGAAGCCTTTCTTGGAATCTTGCATGCTGAATCGTTTCAAGACAGTGTCTATGTATGAAGCTTGCGATAAGCCGATCATCATTTTCTTGCTACCTCGAGTGATCTTGATCCCAAGGATGTATCCGGCTTTCCCTAAGTCTTTCATATCAAACTGTTTTGAAAGCCATGCCCTTACGTCTGATAACACCTTTACATCATTCCCGATGATCAGAATGTCATCTACGCATAGTACTAAGAATACCAATGCAGTTCCGACACGCTTTTTATACACACAACTTTCGAACTTATTTTGATCGAACCCATAAGACTTTAAAACATGATCAAAACATTGGTTCCAAGCTCTGGATGCCTGTTTGAGTCCGTAAATGGGCTTCTTGAGCTTACAAACTAGGTGTTCTTGGCCTTTTTTAATGAAGCCTTGGGGTTGTTGCATATAGATCTCTTCATCAAGACTTCCGTTAAGGAAAGCTGTCTTGACATCCATTTGCCAGATTTCAAAGTCAAAATGCGCAGCAATCGATAAGAGAATACTGATGGACTTAAGCATGGCTATTGGCAAAAAAGTTTCCTTATAATCGATCCCTTCCTTCTGAGTATAACCTTTCGCCACTAGTCTTGCTTTGAAGGTTTTCACCCTCCCGTCCGGTCCTCTTTTCCTCTTATATACCCACTTGCATCCAATGGGTTTGACCCCATTAAGTGGTTCGACTAGCTCCCACACTCTGTTATGAAACATAGAACCCATTTCGGCTTTTATTGCTGTTTGCCAAGAATCTGCATCCTTGTCTTGGAGTGCCTCGTCATATGTCCATGGGTCTGATTCGTCTTGTCCGGGAATCAAGTCCAAGGACTCTCCTATTCCCATGAATCTCTCGGGCTGTCTTACAACCCTCCCACTATGACGAGGTTCCGGTTGTGAAAGTGAGTCATTTGGTATATCATCTAGTACAGTTGGCATTGAGGTTTGCCCTCTAAGCTCATTTAAGGTAATCTCACTTTTGGGTTTTCTTTCGTTCATATAGTTTTCTTCCAAAAATCTAAAGTGGGTGCTGATGACCACCTTTTGGTCTTCGGGACCATAGAACATACACCCTTTTGTTCCCTCGGGGTATCCTACAAACAACCTTAATTCTGATCGAGGATCCAATTTACCGGCTTCCTTGTCCAACACGTAGGCCGGACACCCCCCAAATTCTCATGTGTCTCATACTAGGCTTGGGCCCGGTCCACAATTCTTTGGGAGTTTTGGGAACCGATTTGGATGGCACCAGGTTCAGAATGTAAGCCGCTGTTTCCAAGGCATGACCCCAGAACGACTTGGGAAGATCCGCATAACTCATCATAGATCTAACCATTTCCAAAAGAGTCATGTTTTTTCGCTCTGCAACCCCGTTTTGTTGAGGGGTTCCAGGTGCAGTGAGCTGGGATGCAATCCCTTCATCAGATAAGTAGTTCAAAAACTCATCGCTGAGGTATTCGCCTCCACGATCAGATCGTAGAGACTTGATACGTTTTTCCCTATGATTCTCTGCTTGAGCCTTAAATTCTTTGAATTTCTTAAAGGTCTCAGATTTATGCTTCATAAGGAAAATGTAACCGTACCTTGAGTAATCATCAATAAAAGTGACAAAATACTCATAACCTCCTCTTGCTTTGGTTGACATTGGACCACATACATCTGTGTGAACAATCTCTAACACTTCTTTGACTCTATTCCCCTTGGCTCCAAATGCCCTCTTGGTCATTTTACCCTCCAAACATGATTCGCAGGTTGGAATTGGTTCAACTTGGAGAAACTCCAGTGAACCGTCTTTCACCAACCTTTGGATCCTCTTTGGATTTATATGACCCAATCTTAGATGCCAAAGAAGTGTCTCGTTCACGTTTTCTTTTGTCTGAAATAGTTGATGTGTTATAGGATGCATTTCGTGAGTGGTGTGCACAGTTAATTGTATAGAGATTTTCCATCAATGTCCAGTAACAGATACACTTATCATTTCAAAAAATGATGTTGTTCTTATTAGAAGAAACTTAGTGTCCTTTAATCGAATTTTAGAAACTGAAAGTGAATTCTTTCTAAAACTGGGAGCATAAAGATAATCTCAAAAAAAACTTTATCTTCAACAAGATAGGTGCACTTCTCCCACTGCTTCAGCTGCCACTCTCGTAGCATCACCCAGTGTGATGAGGATCTCACTCCCACTAAGTTGTCGGGTCCATTTGAACCCGTGAAGCCAACATGATTAGTGGATCTCGTATCAACCACCCACGAATGAGAAGTATACGCCGCTAAACAAGTTTCAACAACTAGTGCGTGAGAATTACCTTTCTGTCCGTCCCTTTTTGGGGTTGGAACAGGAAAAACCTCAACTGTCCTCTCTCACCACAGTTTAAGCAATTCATCTTTGGATTTTCCTTGACACAACAAGCATTCCTCATCTTACCATTGCCCTTGGCAACAGTTGAGTTTTATTGCTTATGGCTTTTGGTCCTCTTCTTTTTCTTGCCTCCCTTGGCCAGAAGATGAAGACGGACCACTTGCCGTCAAAGCTTGAGTTTGGTGCCTTATCAACATCTCTGCCGAGACCAAAAGCTTGCAACAAATTAGCTAGCGAGGCCAAAATGCTCAAAAACTTTTGGGCAGAGAGTGAAGTACCAAATTAATTTGAGTCTCCAGATCATAATCTGCACTCAGAATCTCAAGTTTGTTCAGATGGGTCATCTATTTTGAGGATGTAATCCCTTACGGGTTTGCCCTCCACCATTCTTAGCGACGACATCTCTCGCAAGGTGATCTGAAGAGTCCCGCATGTTTTGACTCGTCAGTTGGTTCATCTGATTTTGGTGTGTCAAAAATCCACTTGTGCTTTTGTGCAGTTAGGACAATTATAATTTTCGTTTCCAATCAATATAGTTTCCACACATATTGTATTGACTTTAAGTATAATAACAATGGATTAAAAGGTAACGACATGCTGAACTGAAATAAATAACTATATGCATAAGCACAAGTATATCACAAGATTCGATCACATGCATCATATTTAAAATCTCAAAAAAAATATGAACATGCATCAGCAAACATCTCAAAACAGTTTAAATAAGCCACGTGGGGTGGGTCATTATTTAAACATATTCAAGCAGGTTACAAACAAGAACAGTTACAAACCTTTAATATCCAGATTAATAGTTGGCTCCCACTTGACCAATATAAAATTGGCAGGGACTTTGGGGAAGTATATGCATATCAATTTTATACCTAAGTAATAACCATGATTAAATACAGGATTATTATTTCGTTTTGAACGAGCCTCGTGGGGAGGGTCATCGTCGCCACTAGTAATAACCCACAATCATCCGTTTGGAATTCATTCATGTGAAAGCTATCTTTTGACCGTCCCGTGGGGGGAATTTCTCCAAAAGAATTCAAAAATAAATAAATCATGGAGGTCAAAATTAATTCAATTTTATTATCCTGAATAAAATTGTCAATTAATTATTTAAACATACTTAGTAATTTTGAAGGTGAGATTTTTCATTGGGCAATTCTCATGCAAACACATTTAAACAAATTAAATAAAGCATAAGATAGCACAAAATAAATCAAGCAAAACAAAAAATAAACATATTGGGCACAAATTATCCAATTGTCATGGTTTGATTTTTCTTGGCTTGATCTTGAAGAAACACCGTCTTGAATTTCTCCCATTTGATCGTCTCGAAAAAATACTCCATCTCTAAATGCCACGCCAAGCAATTTCACGGATGCACGCTCAAGATCCGCCGCCACTTGGCTGAGTTCAAATTCTCGGCGGCCTCGGGACAAGCGCATCCGCGCGCGCCTCCTTGCCCGCGGTACTCGACACCCACATAAGTCTCCAGACAATGGCCAAGGCCAAGATCGGCCTCCGTCCGCTCACAAGCTCGCTCCAAGACGGGCGTGCGCGTCTTAGCGCCCGCCGTGCTTCAAGCGTCAGATTTCTGCCCTCGGCGCGCCAGCGCCGTCGTTCATATTGCTTCGTCGCGTCGCGCGCACCTACCTCCTTGGCATGTTTTCATGACGACGCCGCCACGCCGGTTACGGATTTCGTCCTTTAATTCTTCATCTCCGTCCTCGTTTCTCGATTCGGTTACAATTTATTTATCAAAATAAATAAACCTAGATCTAGACTAGTCTATTACATTGATCAAATCAAACAAATTCTAATCTACTCGTGGATTTTCTCACGAGGCAAAATGAATCCGAACGAATCGAATTAAAAACCACAATTTATATGCATGCATAAATAAACACATTAAATTCCATGACAATTGGATACCTGCAAAACAGATCTAGCAATTCTACTATCCAATTTCAAATTTAATGCCGGCTAATTAAATTACAATTTAAAAAAAAAGAGTCAAACCGTGGCTCGATACGATGCGGATTGTTGGGGAATAAGTTGCACAGATCTATTCGGGGTGAATATTTAAATACAAATTTAATTCTTATATCTAGCATGAATTAATCCTATATTAATTCAAATAATAATCCAACAACATATCATGCATATAATAATTCACGTAAAACCTACGCATGCAGAATTCTACGAGTTTACGTGAACGTACCTCTTGGGATGACAGTGATTTAGACTAACCAAAAGAACTTCCCAAGTATTCCCTTAGCACTCGTTCGACTATCCGGTGGAAGGATTCTTGTGAACGATTTAACAAAAAGGAAAATAAATTATGTTGCACCACCTTTGTGGATTTACTAATTTTTCCAGCACATGGAATTGTACTTGGGAATGAAATAATCATCCCCTATTTATAGAGCATGAAGTGGACGAAATTTTGTGATAAAATAATGTGGAAAAATCTTTTCTTGATCTCCAAGAAATCTTGAATATATCTCCTATATTCTTTTTCCCATAATTATAATATTCCACAAAAATCCCACTTACTCTAATGCTATGGATTTTTCGAAAAATATGATGTGTCAAGAATCCAAGATTTGGATCTTCTTGAATTTATGAGATATTCTTGTATTTCAAGAAATACATATCTTCCATAATATCTTTTCAAGAAAATCAACAAAATCTTTCTTTCCCACTATATTTCAAGATTTTCGAATTGTCCCTTATAGATAACCAAGTGGGAGATTTCTTGAATTTAATGAGATAATCTTGTATTCCAAGAATACATATCTTCATTCCATAACAAAATTCAAAGAAAATCTTTCTCCCAACTTATCTATAAAATTCTAAATTTACATGGAAAAATAAGCAACAATATTTATTTTATTTTAATCACCTTTTCACTTATTGGACTATATGTTGAGCTACTTAGAGGGCCTTTAGGAGAATTAAGATTGGACCTTGAATATCTAATATTGAGCCACAATATTATTCAAGCCCATAAATATTAATTAATCCCACTACATAATTAATATTGCATTATCCATCTTAACCCATATTACAGTCAATATTGCTCCCGGTCATTATTTCCGTGTTTAAGATTATCTAGCCCATTAATTAATTTCAAGCCACTGAAATAGCTTTCCATTAATTAATATCTTTTATCCTTGGTCAAGGAGCGGTTCAACATTATTATCCATACTGGAAACTAATTCCACTTTGCAAGATTTGGTATGATAAAGCTTATGAACCTCCCGGGGGAAAATCGAACAAGCGTGCTTATGCGATTTTTAAGTATTAAATCTTAGCAATCACATGTGACTAATAATATTGCCCAAGATAAAAAGTATTGAATCTCGCTGATTCGCTACCCATGATAAGTCAAAGCAATAGTTACCAATCCTATGTGATCCTATTTAAGGGACGAAGATTAAGAAATAACGAACCACCGAGGTCTAATTCTTCCTTGTTGATTTGAAGAATTTAGGTAGGTCCTATTCAAAGGCATCGGGTCATGCACTAGTGTAATCTCTTGGTCAAGACAAGCCAATCCCGAGCCTTACACTTCAACCTTTCACGATGGGTTGTTCATTTCCATCTAGGTCGTGAATGGCGTACTTTTAGTTACAAGGGACTGTTAATTTAATCTTCTGTGATCTGGTATCACTAAATTAACTACAATGTAACACGTACGACTTATTGATTATACAAAGTAAAAGCATACTTTCTAGTATAATCCCAACACTGAACAAGGAAGAATTAGACCTCAATGGTACGTTATTTCTTAATCTTCGTTCTTTAAATATGATCACGTGTGATTGGTAACTATTGCTTTGACTTATCATGGGTAGAGAATCAACGAGATTCAATACTTTTTATATTGGGCAATATTATTGGTCACATGTGATTGCTAAGATTTAATACGGAGAATCGTGTGCAAGTACGCTTGTTCGATTTACCCCCTTGGCAAAGTTCATAAGTTTTATCATACCAAATCTTGCAAGTGGAACTAGTTTCCGTATGGATAATAATGTTGAACCGTTCTTAACCAAGGACAAAAGATATTAATTAATGGAAAGCTATTTGATGGCTTGAATTAATTAATGGGCTAGATAATCTTAAACACGGAAATAATAACCGGAGCCATATTGATCGTAATATGGGTTAAGATGGATAGTGCAATATTAATTATGTAGTGGGATTAATTAATATTTATGGGCTTGAATAATATTGTGGCTCAATATTGATAATTCAAGATCCATTGGAAGGTCCAATCTTAATTCTCCTAAAGGCCCCCTAAGTAGCCCAACATATAGTCCAATAACTGAAAAAGGTGTTTAAAATAAAATAAATCTTGTTGCATATTTTTTCCTAATTTTCAAAATTTATGGATAAAAGGGGAGAAAGATTTTTGTTGGGAGATGAATTTAATAAAGATATATGATTTTGATTAGATCCCAAAACCCCTGAGTATGACATGTTTAGAATGATCTTGATAAGTTGAGTCAGGATTCAGTTTTTAGAATATTCAGGATGTTATCTGCAGAATGTATAGTCAGCAGATATAGTTCAGGATAGTTATCAAGACTCAATTGGGATACCGAGTAATCGAAGACTTCGTGAGAAGACTCAAGACATCACCAAGATAAACTACAAAGATTCGAAGACCCCAAGACTCGAAGACCTCAAGACACGTAAGACTCAAGTCACAAAAAGATCAAGATCGAGAAACTAAAGATCAAGAATATCAAGGCACAAAGAATCATCAAGACTCAAGAAGGTAATCAATGCTCAAGATGAACTCAATGTTTCAAGGCAGTGAATATATCTATCTGAAGGATGCAATACTGAATAGATCACGATTCCTTAGAAAATAGATATTTGCCAAGACATTCAAATGCAGACAAAATGAACTAAGTCAGAAGTGTTGTTAAGGTTATATCAAACTCAGAGTTTGTAACCAAAAAGAGCTGTTGAAGGTGTTTTCCTTTAACTGGAGACAAAAGTCAAAAAGAGGAAGACAACACTATACCATACTGACACTGACAGTGATAGGTCTCTGAAAAAGGATGTCAGATGTACAAAAGTTCCAGACTGCAAAAAGTGAAGACCGGCTACATGAAAGGCTATTGCCTAGAAAGTGTTAGGGAGTTTCAAACCCTAAATATAGCCGTTTTCACACACCACAAGAGGGAACTCACGAAGCTGTCTCTCCAACGGATAGTTTTCAAAGAGTGACCTTGGTGTACGCTTATAAATACTGGTGACCCTCTACATTGTAAGGTTACGGGAAATTTATACGCAACTTAAGAGCTCAAGCTTATTCTTGTAAAAGTGAAAAGCACTCGAAAAACTTAGAATTTCCCAAGTGCTTCAATATTGAAGAGAGCTCACTATACTAAGCCTAGCTTGATAAGAATTATCCAAAGCTTAGTCGAGATATCCTAACCCTTTGCATTGTGCTTCATTGTAAAGGATATCTCATCCTAGTTGGAAACCAACCAAGAAACCCCAAACCCTTGTGAAGGTAGTTGGAGTGTGTTTGTTGGTGAGAAGTGTTGTAAAGAGTTAGTAAACTACGCGGAGTAGTCAAAAAACTCTAGAGGAGAAGTTAGTAAGCCATGGGGGTAGTCTCAAAGCTTGTGTGTGATTGAGTAAGTAAACTACGGAGGTAGTTAGAAAAACTCAAGGTCGGGTTGAGTAAGTAAACCACGTGGAGTAGTCGTAAAAAACGGGGCGAAGTTGAGTAAGTAAACTACGCGAGGTAGTCGTAAAAGCTCGAAGTTGATAGTGAATTTCTCTCGAAGAGTCGGGGAGAGTGGACGTAGGAGCTTGAGTCTCCGAACCACTATAATTCTTTGTGTTCTTTATTGATTTCCTTATACGTGCTTATCTGTTGCATTGACTTGATTTTGAAAGCATACTTTTCACCGATATTCGAGTTGGAATCAATCTCTTGAAGTTGCATAAGTGAATCACGACCTAATCACTATTTCATAAAGGGAAGGTTTTCAAAGAAAGCTAAAACGAGTATAAACTAAGGGCCAACCATTCCATTTAATCGAAAGTAGCTAGAACAAATAGTTACCAAACCGAACGCATTTTTTCGAGGGTTC
This sequence comes from Stenogyne calaminthoides, assembly GCA_037126765.1. Classification (NCBI taxonomy): domain Eukaryota; kingdom Viridiplantae; phylum Streptophyta; class Magnoliopsida; order Lamiales; family Lamiaceae; genus Stenogyne; species Stenogyne calaminthoides. The sequence goes on along the minus strand of JBBCBC010000003.1, from coordinate 6,970,925 downwards.
ATAGAAGTTAGTTATCCGATCCAAGCAACTCGGGATCTCGACACTCAAGACTCGGTTGGGATTATCTCGAGGTTTCAAAGCGACTCGGGATCATCGTCTCGAAGAGACTTTGACTCAGAGCGATCTGTGCTTCTCGAGCCTAATCTTGAGGATTATCTAACCCAAGTCGACCTCAAGAAGAAAAAGTTTTAAAAAACACCGAACACGTGTATTCCCCCATACACGTGTAAGACTCGTTTTGCAGGGGGACCAACAAGTGGTATCGAAAGCGGTGGTTCAACTTGACCACTGGCCGTGTTGACCAAATTTTTATTTTAAAAAATACTTGTGGTCTATCCGAAATCGATCTTATTTGTTGAAACCTTTTATTTTTCAAGAGATTAGAAAAATGTCTTCTAAAAAACTTCCCATGTTCTCAGTGGAGAACTATGACCTATGGAGTCTCGAGAATGCAGCTCATCTCGTATTCCAAACATGAGCGTATGTGGAGAGTGGTCTCTCAAGGACCATTCCGGTTCATTGTAGTGAATCCGAGAGGAATGAAGATGAGAGAATTGATCCTAGAGCAGAATTTCCTAAGTCCGATGACCAACCCGACTCTGAGGAGAGAAAGTTAGTCAATCTAGACTACATCAAAAAAAAAGACACACTATACAACACAATTGATGATGGTGTGATGGGAATGATCTCTCACCTGCAATATCGCTAAAGAGATTTGGGATACACTAATTGTTATGTGCCAAGGCACAGATCATATAAAAGAAAACAAACTTTCAAAGGGCAATTGGAAAGTTTGGATTTTTGAAATGGATGATGGTGAATCAATAGACAAACCGGAAGTCGATTCACTAAAGCATCATGAATGATCTAAATGCACTTGGAAAGAAATACCCACAGAGAGAAGTTGCATTGAAAATTCTTTAGAGGTCTATCTAAGAAATGAGATATTCATGCAAATGGTGATTGAAAACACCAAGAATATTAACTCAATGCCTTACCAACAAGTCTTCTCTGAGCTGAAAACCTATGAATTTTTAATTGATAAGAAATCCAAAAAGGCTGACAACAAAGATGATTCTTTATCGAGTAAGAATGTGGCTTTAAAAGCCAAAGATAAAACTCAGAAGACTAGAGAGTTCGAGAACCCCATGCCAAACATCGAGGATGCGCTTTTGAGGAAAAGCTAGCAATCGATGGCAAGGAGGTTTGACAGACTCAATAGTAGATTTGGAAAATACAAAAACTATTACAGGAACCACAGGTACCAGAAGAAACCTGAGGACAGATCAACTGAGAAGAAGAAGGACCTGAAAGCTGAAGGATCTTCATCCAAGAGAAAGGACTCCAAGTCCAAAGAAGAAAATGATCAGGATGATGATGCCAACAGATGCTATAACTGCCAGAAGAAAGGTCACTTCCAAAGATGATTGTCGAGTTGAAAGCTAAGGAGAGAGAAGAGAAAGGCAAGCTATAAGAGACCGAAGTTCTCAAGCAAAAAGGCCATGGTTGCAGAAGAAGAACACTCTAAGGAGGGATCTAGCTCTTCAGATGAGATATTCTCAGACAGTGAAAGTGATGACATCTGTCTGATGGCCATTGAGGAGGTAAACTCTTCTTTCTCTGTTGTTGCTCCTACACTAGCACAAGAGTTTTCAAGTTCCACTGAAAACAGTCATTTTGACTCGATGGATTCTTTCGAGAATCGATGAAGGACTATCTTTGTTTTGCAAGGATCGCTAAATCAAACTCAAGAGCGGAATAAGGAACCGAAAAGTCAAAAATCTAAAATGGAAAGACTCTAGCAATATTGAAGTCACTTCTCAATTAATGGGAGCTCTTGATGAATGGATGTTCGAAAGTACAACTCGAGAGAAAGAGAAGTTGATAATGTCCCTAATCGAAAAGCTAGAGAAATCCATCAAGAGATTCAACTAATTAGAACCGAAGTTCAATGACCTCTCGAGAAGCATAAAACTCTACAGAATCTGTGAGGATAGTGCATGAAGAAGTTAACTCTATTGAATAATGCATCTAATGTAATAGATGAAATTGAGTTACCAGAGATCTGTGACTATAAAATCTGGATTGGGATACATTCCAGGGGGAACCTCACAAGGTCATCTAAATGCTGCGTCAAGTAGCAAGAAGACTATCTTTGTAAAACCAGTGGCACCTACACTTCAAACTGAAGAAATGCCCAAGGTTGTAGACAAGGAAAAAGACCTATGGTCTCAAAGAAACCGAATGATCGGGTTAGAAAGCCCAAACCTCGGTGAAGGCAAGAAAACTCCGAAAAATCGATTGGAAAGTTTCGAGCAAGTACTTCAAAGCCTCGGGCTAAGAATGCAAACCCGAAAGGCTCCACATCGAACCATCGAGGAATCCTCGGATGAGAAACACTCGGCCAGAGATATTCTCAACTAAAGAGACCAAGTCCTCAAGATGCCGAAAGACCCAGATTTCAAAGATGCATAACCTGAACCTCACTTGCCTAAGGGTAAAGGTTATCTGAACCCGAGTCATCAAAGATTTAGACCGGCTGCACAAAAGCCTAAGCATCTGAATAGAAGGCCTGAACCAAAGAAGAACTCTAAGGCACATGTTCATGCTAAAGCTAGCACACATATACAGAAAACTGCTAAGGCACCCAGAGTTGTGGATGTATATGGAAGACAAATTAGCCACTCTAAAGTGATTAGAGTTGTCAGACAGATTTGGATTCCGAAAGGTACAGCTAACCTCGTAGGACCCTACACAAAATGGGTACCTAAGAATTGATCTATTTTTCAGAGAGAAAACAGGGGCACTAAGCCGATGAAAGATCACATGGCACCGATGAGAGAGATGAAAAAAGCCCCGATGTATGGTATTGACAAAGGATGCTCAAGGCATATGATAGGATTCAAGAAGATGCTCAGTGACTATGTTGAACATAGAGGCCCACAACTCACGTTTGGAGATAACTCCAAGGGACAGACTGAAGGATATGGAACTTTGGAAGTCGACTCAGTTCATATCCATGGTGTTTCATATGTATCTGGATTGAAGCATAACTTGCTGTCAATTAGCCAATTCTGTGATAAGTGTTTCAATGTTTAGTTCTCCAAGAACTTATGCTTTGTGAAAGATGATACATCACGAAAGTATTCTCGACCGGGTACAAGAAAAGGGAATGTGTATCTTGGTCGATTGGAGTTCAACTCCTAAAGATACATGTTTAATTGCTAAAAGTTCCACAGATACCAGTTGGTTATGGCATAAAAGAATGAATCACCTAAACTTCAAAACCCTGAACAAGCTTGCAAGATTAGCTCTTGTGAGAGGGTTGCCTAATGAAGTGTTCAAGATAAGGAACACATTTGTGATGCGTGTTTAAAGGAAAACAAGTCAAAGCATCATTTAAAAGCAAAGTAGAAGTTTTCTTGAGAGAATACTTGACTTTTGCATATGGATCTGTTTGGTCCTATAACACTGTGGAGCACTAATGGCGTGAAATACACATTGGTAGTAGTTGATGACTACTCAAGATATACTTGGGTCATATTCTTACTCAAGAAGAAAGAGACTCGAGATAAAACCGCCAGAGTTCTTGAAAAGGCTCAAGATTGAGAAAAAATCGAGTGTGGTCAAAATCGATCGACAAAGGAACCGAAGTTTATAAATCATATCATTTTCGATTATTGTGCAAAGAAATGGAATTTTACATGAAACATCACCGCAAGGACCCCTCAACAAAATGGTGTTCTTTGAAAGAAGGAACGAGAACTCGAAAAGAAGTTCGCAAGGACAATGATAGTGAAGCCGATATTCCTAAAAGATTTTAAATTTGCCGCCAACACCGCATGCTACTCTCGGAATAGATCCATGCCGAAAAAAAAGTCAAGGCAAAACGCCTTTATGAGCTTTGGAATGAAAGGAAGCCTCTTGTTTTTTCTTTTTGTGTGTTTGGTTGCAAGTGTTTCATACACAATAATGGTAAAGATGGAGTTGAAAAACATTTGATAGTAAAATGATGAAGGAATATTTCGGGATATTAGTCAAGAAAGCTTTCGAGTTTCTAGGATTATGGAGGAAACACCTCATGTTTTTTTCATGAATCTGTTTATGTTCGGAAGAAACAGGAACATGATGCAAATGAACTGACTAAGAGGATCACCAGATTAAGCCTGAAACAGAAAGATAAATCATCCACTGAACCTGAAAAGAAGAAGTCAGTCATTATCTATGATTGGAGTGACTCAGACTCAGATAAAGAAGTTCAGGATGGAAATCAGGATGGTGAGACCCAGGAAAACCAACACTCCAAAGGTGACCAATCTGAACAGACACCAGTTCAGACTCAGGTACGTGATGCCAATGAAGATGTGGTCACAAATTTGAGACAATTTCTCGAATCTATCAACCAAAGGGGAACAAATGTCTCGACAATGTTTCAATAGAATTTCCCCGAGGAAGATGATTCCCTTTCTCCCTGCTTTGTTGTTCCCCGAATTTCTTCGATTTAATCGAACCTAACATTTCAAATGTTGAGGATACCATTGAAGGGGGAACATCAAGAAGGAAATGGTTAGATAGCCATCCTACAAGCCAGATTGTGGGTGATCTAACTGAAGGTGTTAAGACTAGAAGGTTCCATGGAGAGAGTGCACTATTCTGCTGCTTCCTATCAGAGAAAGAACTCATCGAGATTGGTGAAGCTCTACAAGATTCTCACTGGATTCTCGCCATGCAAGATGAAATGAATCAATTCTCGAGGAATGAAGTATGGGATTTGGTAGATAGACCCGTAAAGGCACAATGTCATTGGAACCAAGTGGGTTTTCAAGAACAAAAGAGATGAAAACAACAACGTTAGAGAAACAATGCAAGGCTAGTTGCACAAGGTTATTCCCAAGAAGAAGGCTTGAATTATGATGAAACCTTTCAGTTGTTGCAAAAGACTAGAAGCCATCAAATTGTTTCTTGCATATGCTGCCCACATGAAGTTCACATCCATCGATGGATGTTAAAAGTGCATTCTCGAAGCGAGTGCTTAAAGAAGAGGTTTATGTGGAACAACCTCCCGGTTTCAAACAGAATGACCAAGTTTACTGTGCTAAGAAAAGCTTTGTATGGTCTTAAGCAAGCACCCGAGCATGGTATGATACTCTTTCACGGTTTCTTCATCGACCATGGTTTTGTCAAAGGAACTATTGATAGAACTCGCTTTCGGGGATAAAAGATGGGGAAGATATCTTACTAGTTCAGGATATATGTTGATGACATCATTTTTGGATCTCCAAACCATCAATTTGTGTGAAAAGTTTTCAACATCGATGAAAGGCAAGTTTGAGATGTCAATGATGGGAGAGATGAATTTCTTTCTAGGACTTCAAGTGAAACAATCAAAGGAAGGAATATTCATCAACGTGCAAAGTACACCGTAGATCCGATTCACAAATATGGTGTCTGAGATTGCAATGCGATTAGAATTCCCATGAATACTAACTACAAGATGGATCCTGATTTTGAAGGCAAATCAGTAAGTCATACTGATTATAGAGGAATCATTGGATCATTGCTATATCTCACTGCAAGTAGGCCGGATATAACATTTCTTTGTTGGGATATGTGCAAGATACCAAGCTAATCCTAAGGCTAGTCACATGGAGGTCGCCAAAAAGATCTTGAAATATCTTAAGGGCACAATGAATAGAGGATTATGGTATCCGGTGATGATAACCTAGAGTTAAGTGGTTACTCGAGATGTCGATTATGGAGGATGCAGAACTGACGGGGAAGTCCACTTTAGGAACTTGTCAATTTCTAGGAAGCAAAAAGTCGATATCTTGGTTTTGAAGAAACAGACCTCAAGAGCAACAAGTACTACTTGAAAAGTTGAATATATGGTCTGCAGGAAGTCATTGCGTATGTGATTCTTTGCCTCGCACAACAATTGAGGGATTATAAAGTTGTAGCCAATGAAGTACCAATATTTTGTGACAATAATAGTGCCATTGCTATTTCACAAAATCCCAGTATTGCACACCGGATGCAAGCATGTGGATATCGACATCACTTCATCGAGAGATCATGTTGAGAAGAAGGACATAAGGATGGAGAAAATTCATCTCGATAAGCAAAAGAGTCGATATCTTGACTAAACCTTTGGTCAATCAAGATTTCAAGAACTTTCATTGAATTAGGGATGCTAGAACCGGTGTATAGAGTAAAATCTGAAAAAAATTGAAGGTTTTCGGATGCATGAAGTTTTTTTCGTAATCCTTCCGAGAAGCTCAGATAAAATGGAAATCTTGAATCGAGTCTCGAAAACTCGAAGCATCTTGAACCAATTCAAGACTCGATTATTATCGACATTTTATCAAGATCGATTTTCAAGAAGACTGACAGAGGGAAATTGGTCTGAAGAAGTAATGACTCATGCGATTCATTTATTGCTCAAGAAAATTCAGTAATCATTCGCAATAAATATAAAAACACCTGAGGAATGTTTTTTTTTTGGGCGGGATCGTTTTAAATTCCAAAGAAGGTCAACAGTCATTTAATGCTCTGCTACATTAATGACCAATGAGGAAGTTTTGGCGGCTTACTTTTCGGAGATCGTCGGTTCGTATACTCGATTAATCGGAGATTAATCTCAACCGTTGTTACTCACCTAACCAACACGATTCCCCACGATCTCAAGGCTATATAAACCCCAATCAACCATTCAAACCAAAATTTTTAACAAACCCTTCGTTTCAAAATCCTCTGCAATTAAAAATCCCCTTTGCCCAGAAATTCTCCAAACCCTAAAGCTTCTCTTCTTCAATCAAACTCTAAAATGGCTCCAACCCTGTTCGAGAGATTAGCCGAAACCAACAAGCCGTGGTACAAGTTCGTTGTCTCACTTGAAAGCACAACCAACTCAAAGCCAGAAGAGGAGGCTCTGCATATGATTCAACTGGCTAAACTCACCCAACTAGTCGCAAACCGTCCAGACCAGGAGTTTGCGAAAGAGGTAATCGAATTCATCTGTAACTTGAAGATAGATGAAGAGGGTTGTATGCATTCTAAGTTAACTGTATCACACTTAGAGTAGTCATCCAAATACATCGATTTTGAGAGGGATCTGTATATAGTTCCGAAAAAATCTGAATGATGTTTTTGAGCTCTGTGATAGAGGAGAGGATCCTACGACATATATGTCAGGAAGAGAGCAGGAGTACTTAGATAGGATTGCTGAGAATCCTGTTAAGTTTGAGGCGACACTGCATAAAAGGCACCTGAAGCCACAATATCGTGTGTTGATGGATATTGTGAGCAAGTGCATCATGAGTCTTGCGGGGAGTTTTGAGAAGATAAGTACCCCGAAGCTCAGATTGATGGCGGCGATAGAAGCTTCACCCACCACAGATTTCAACTGGCTGAAATTCCTGATCCAGACGGTGAGTGAGCAAACCAAAGTTTTGAGGAAGATTGACGGGGCAATCTCAATCAAAGGCAAGATCCACCATGCCACCAAAATTGCTTACATTTTGGAGATGTGCAGAGAGGAGGAGGATATCTTCACCAATTCGACCCCATTTCCTAAATCCAAAATTCTCCTTAAACCCATTGCTGCAAGGAAGCAAGTCATCAGGGGGAAGAGAGAAAAGAAGGTAGAATCACCTTCTGCAGCTGCTGAAAAAAAGACCCAACACACTAGGGGGAAAGTGTTGTTGGAGGCAAAGATGGAGCAAGGAGCAAAAATGTTGAAACAGAAGAATCTTGCTCCAAAACGCAGAAGATTGGTGGTTCTCACCGATGAAGATGAAAGTGATTCTGAAGAGATTCAATCTGAGGGCCAAACTGCTCAAAATTCACCATTACAAGTGTTGGCTCAGGTTATCTCCAGGACACAGGATCAGACTGAGGAGCAGGTCTTTTCTGAGGTGCTCGAGACATCGCTCAGTACAGATAAAATTTCTCAGGAAATTTTCAAAGGAGCTCAGACCTCAGAGATGCCTACCTCAGGTGTGTAGGCTCAGACAGAAGAGCCAGCTCAGAGTCGATCTGAAGATGTGCAAGCTCAGACTGACGAGCCAACTCAGACTCAAACTGAGGATATACCAGTTCAGGCCTTAGAACCCACTCAGATGCAAACTGAGGACCTGACCGCACAAACTTCAGATGCTGCTGAGACTCAGGAGCAAAATATTCTTGATGAGCTCCTGAGTGATCTACTTCTTGATCCCTTAGCAGAAACTTCAAATGAACCAGAAAGCCCAAGATGGAAGAAAGGCGAGGTCAAGAAGGCGAGTGGAGGAGCAAGGGGGAACGGTTCATACTTGACCGACACCCCTCGAGCTCGGCTCATACCCGACCGCAAGATATTTTCTTTGATTAAGGACAATCAGATTTATCCTCAATCGGACTCTTCCCGAGATGCTTGATATTCTTTTTTTTAGAGGGAAGACGGTGGAATGAGGAGACAAATTTTTTCGACCGACTTCTCGAGGTTCGGAAGGACAAAGCTCGGGATGAAAAACGCCGATTTTGATGAGTCATTTCAGAGGAAGTTGGCCGAGGAGAGCAACTAAAGTTGGTGCCCCAATCGGGCGGAGACAAATCTCAAGATGGAGATGGGGACCAACAGGGAGATGCCGAGCGATCTCGAGGAAGGATAAGGAGACTTCATGGTGATCAACTGGATCTAGTTAACATCGATCGATGATAGTACTCTTGACCGAGGCGCAATTAGAGACCGGAGTCGAGAATGAAGTCGGCTTAAGATGATCGAGGCAAAGACACAGAGGTGCAAGAAGATTCTGAGATTGATCTCACTCCCGAGCAGAGAAACTTGAGAAGGTTGAACCAATAATGATCAAAATTGCTCGGATGGAAGAGACGTTGGCCAATCAAGCTCAAAAGATGGACGGTCTTAGTCACTCTTGTAATCGGTGCAAATTCAAAACACTCTAACCACCCAGATGACCTCCATGGAAGGAAAGCTAAATGAGAAGTTCGGAGGAGTCAAGGCCGAAGTTAAGTGATGAATCGAAGCGTAAAACACCGTGAAAGTTCTCGATTTCTAGAGGTGAAATCGCGTAAAAGAATGAGGTACTAATCAAGTCTCATTGTTGAGGAAATGAGCTCAATACTCATGACCAAGATAACAGAGATGTTCAAAGAAGCACTCTCTTCGCCGGCTTTGCCCACTTATCTCAAGAATTTTTCGTGGCCAAGAACTATCTAAGGAGGTTGGAAGATTTAACAAGATCGAGATAGCGTGAGAAGTTCATTGTGTGAGCAAAGAGCAATATCACATGGACACAAAGACTTCCGTGCTTCTTCCAAATTACTTGCGCCAAGAAGGAAAAGGAAGTCAAGATCTCGTAAAGTTCATGGCACGACTTTGGAGAAGAAGGCTCGTAAAGATGCTAAATTGTATAATCTAGCCAAAGCCTTCAAAGAAGTCGGGTTACCGAGAAGTTGAAGTTCGCCGTAGAAAAAGCCTATCTACACTCGAAGTTTCGAGCAAGCTATGCTTGATGTTGCAAGAGAGAAACCGAAAGTGCTAGAGCAAAGGTTGGAACAAGCCAGTCCGCCGAAACCGCCGATGAAGAGGAAAGCCTTGGGCGTTGTTCAACCCGAAAAGCAAACGTGCAAAAGCTTCTAAGCCAATCCAGAGAAAACCGATTCGGATGATGAAGAAACAGTAACAACCAAATTGGAATCGAGTCTCAACCTCGGAAGAAAGTCTTCAACACGAGAAATGCTCAAGACACTCCAAGAAGAACAAGCTAAGAAAGTTCTTTGCCGGTCTCGTGAACGCGTCTGTGGATCGAAAGAAGATAGACGAAGAGCGAAGTTTAATGAGTGATTTCGTGAAGTTTGCGAGCAAGAGGAAAGGAACATCAAAATCACTAAAATGGCCCCACGTTGATAAATGGATGCCCATCAAACTCAACGATATGTGGGAAGAGGTTAAGAGAACCTTCTGGTTCAATTATGATGTTCTCAGGGAATGGAGAGGGGAAAGCTCAGATCAGAATGAAGCTTTCATTGAATACCTTCTCATCTTCTATCCAAAGTATCTACAGAGCTGGATTAACTTTGCGGATGAAGGAGAGGTACAGATAGTAGCCCCTGGTCCAAATTCCTATCCACCTCCAAAACTTGATAATGGCTTGGTGAATGAGAAGGCCATTACTCAAGAGATTGCTCAGTATGCTGGTCAGTTGGGCTTAACAGGAAACAGTCCGGACATCATCAAGGAAAGAAATGAGCTGAAGAAGAGATTTTTCGGAATGTTTGACCTGGAGGTGCCCGCTGATGAAGTTGAGAATGAAGCAAACTGAAGAGCAGAAGACTGAAGAGCCAAAATCAGAAGACTGAAGACTCAGAAGATTTTGTAATCTTTAAATTTTTGTCTTTTTGATTTTGTTGATAAACTCATTGTAATATGTAACGGGATACCAATCATCAATGAAGATTTATCATTATGCTCAAAAGATAATATCTCATTATCTTATTTACATGTCTTTTATTTTGATATGCCTGTATGAATGTCTCTGAAGAAATTGTTTAAGTATTTGGCAATGAACTAGTTAAAGAGATTCATTACTGAAGAAATTGCTTAATGATTAAACTGCTGAGATACTCTGAAATTGTTTGGAGATTCTCTTATTTAAAGAAATGATTTGGGAGACAACCAATCTTGTAATAGGATAAACTGAAACCTGAGTATAGGTTATATGTTTTGTAACAAGATAGGTTTTGGCATCATAAAAAAGGGGGAAATTGTTGGGAGATGAATTTAATAAAGATATATGATTTTGATTAGATCCCAAAACCCCTGAGTATGACATGTTCAGAATGATCTTGATAAGTGAGTCAGGATTCAGTTTTTAGAATATTCAGGATAGTTACTGAAGACTCAGTAGGATACTGAGTAACTGAAGACTCAGTGAGAAGACTCAGTACATCAGTCAGTATAAACTACAAAGATTCAGAAGACCCTGAAGACTCAGAAGACCCTGAAGACACAGAAGACTCTGAAGACACAAAAAAACTGAAGACTGAGAAACTAAAGATCAAGAATACTGAAGGCACAGTAATTACTGAAGACTCAGTAAGGTACTGAATGCTCAGTATGAACCTGAATGTTTCAAGGCAGTGAATATATCTATCTGAAGGATGCAATACTGAATAGATCACGATTCCTTAGAAAATAGATATTTGCCAAGACATTCAAATGCAGACAAAAGGAACTAAGTCAGAAGTGTTGTTAAGGTTATATCAAACTCAGAGTTTGTAACCAAAAAGAGCTGTTGAAGGTGTTTTCCTTTAACTGGAGACAAAAGTCAAAAAGAGGAAGACAACACTATACCATACTGACACTGACAGTGACAGGTCTCTGAAAAAGGATGTCAGATGTACAAAAGTTCCAGACTGCAAAAAGTGAAGACCGGCTACATGAAAGGCTATTGCCTAGAAAGTGTTAGGGAGTTTCAAACCCTAAATATAGCCGTTTCACACACCACAAGAGGGAACTCACGAAGCTGTCTCTCCAACGGATAGTTTTCAAAGAGTGACCTTGGTGTACGCTTATAAATACTGGTGACCCTCTACATTGTAAGGTTACGGGAAATTTATACGCAACTTAAGAGCTCAAGCTTATTCTTGTAAAAGTGAAAAGCACTAGAAAAACTTAGAATTTTCCAAGTGCTTCAATATTGAAGAGAGCTCACTATACTAAGCCTAGCTTGATAAGAATTATCCAAAGCTTAGTCGAGATATCCTAACCCTTTGCATTGTGCTTCATTGTAAAGGATATCTCATCCTAGTTGGAAACCAACCAAGAAACCCCAAACCCTTGTGAAGGTAGTTGGAGTGTGTTTGTTGGTGAGAAGTGTTGTAAAGAGTTAGTAAATGTAGGTCCCGAACGAGTTTTGTGAGGGCAGAAGTCTAGAGGGGAGGGGTGAATAGACTTCTGAAAACTTTTTGTGCAGATCAGGTGTGATGGCAGTTAGCCTGATCAGAGTGCGAGTGAATCGGTTTGGTCGATAACCAACTTACTAATCGCTGTAAGGCGGATCGATTCGCAGAACTATCGGGTTTAATCGATGTGTGCGGAAGCTTAAGTTTTACCCGTGAAAAACCGCTTTTATAAATCGATTCCAAAGTTAGTTTTTAACCAGGTGGATCAAGTGAACAGCTTGATGAATCGTAAGCTTGGTGCTAAATGATCTCAACTTAGAATATGTATGCGCTTTTAAAGGTTATGCAATTGTGTAGACAAGTTAATCTAATCGGTAAAGGCACACAAGATTTATAGTGGTTCGGACAAACCGGTCCCTACGTCCCACTCTTCCCTATCACAAGGGGCACCAACTTAACCAACTGGACTTAGTTTTATGTGTTAGTCCAACACAAAGACAATCGACAGATATTTAAGGAGTTCTCACTCAACCGATCCTTAAATCTAACTAGAAACCCTAGTGCGAATCTTGCTAAACAACTTAACCTAACTTTGGGTTTTGGATAAGATTGTTTTGGTTCCAACTATGAAATCTTTTCTAGTGTTTAAGGTAGCCTATCAGCTAGATGAAAAGATTTCTATGCTAAGAACTTATGGGATGAACACTTAATAAAATAATCTTCTTGATCGTGTTCTTCGCGGAAATCGATAATTGCTTGAGCTTCTTGATTGTTGGTGTTTTCCGTGTCTTCACTCGAAGTGTGATCCCATATTTATAGACCTTGAAATCAAAGAGCCGTTGGAGAGCAATTTGAATTTCAGGCTATATTTGGTAGGTTTGCAGGATTGATGTGACGTGCTTCAGGAACGGCATGGCTGAAAGCGTGAACTTGTATTTTATAGCCGTTAGAGAGAGCAACATCAAATCCCGTGAATTTAAACTCCGGATCATATGTGTCTAGTTCTTATTGGTTAACATACGACTTTTCCGGTGTTGTTCTTCCAACTAAGATCGACATTCTTCTTGTTTGGATCATCGACGATGATTTGGTGAATCATCGGTTTTCACCGGTGAGTCGACTTGATCAATCGAATCGATCGATCTACCGATGGAGTCTTCTGGTGCCGGTTGACTTAACTTCAACTAGCAGACTCGACTGATGTAGGTCTTCTAGTCTGATCTTCTGGAAGTCATCCGATCTTCAAGTATTCTGAGTTTGAGCTTTATGACTTCAAATTTGAGATATCGACTAGATCGGATCGATCCGATCTTCGTTCTTCTCTAAGCATTTCGCCTGTTGGATATCAAATTTGTTCTTTGGATCTTCAGATCGACTCATACATATTGAGGTTCTCCTCAATATGTGACCTATCTATTACATCGGTTGTTCTATCTGAAGAATTATCAACCGGTATTCTATAAACGTAATATAAACATCATTACCTAACAGTTTGATGGTCCTATTACATGTGTTTTTGGAACTTTTATCAAAACTATAAATTTCCCAACAATTTCCCTTTTTGATAAAAAACCAAAACACGAGAAAACCAAACACAGTTGATAAATATAGAACAAAAAGAGCACATAATCGAGTAAGACAATGAGATTTTGTCTTAGGATCGTAAAATAAACTTTTCTCATTAGATATGTTGATTACATGTTACATCGAGAAAAGTTTGAATTTAAAAGGTGATCCCGAGAAGTCTTCCGATTCTTCTTCTCTTTAGGCTTGTATCCTTTCGCATCTCTCTTTGATCTTGAGGCACGTTGAAAATATGATATAGTTTCCATTTGACATCATTGGTCTGCTGAGGATCAGTTTTGTGCGTTTTGCTCAGGATGTCAAAATAGAATCTCTGAAATGCCAATCTGTCAAATGAGCCATCTGCCTTCTTCGAGTAATCCAACAGATCATACTCTTGGCGAGATATTTTTACATTGATAAGTTTGGCCTCATTTTCCGTGATACTTGGAAAAACTGGATATTTATTTTCTAACCGGTTGAGGAATTCATCATCCGGAGATTCTTCTCGTGGAACAAGATCAAGAACAAAAGCGCCCGAGAAGCCATTCACTTCGATCTTATTCCATTCCTCAAACCTCTTAGCATGTGCAGCAGTTTTTGGAATGATCTCATCAACTCTTGTTTGGCGGTGAGGTTCCGTACAGATTTTCGGCCTTTCCTTTCTTCGCTCTCGATTTGAATCTTTTCTTGATTTTTTACGCCTCTGTCAATTTTTACGCCCTTCTTTCTTCTTCTTTCTTTTTTCGGCCTCTTGAAAGAACTCTCTTTGGGATGTTTCTCGGCCCGATTCCTTATCGGCTCATGTCTGCTATTTGTGGCTTTTTTTGACTATTTTAGTCTCGAGTGGATCGGTATGCAGTTGTGATGTCCCAAAGACCCGCAATGTTGCCTTTTCTTGCCTTTGACTTTTCCATCTTTTCAGAGACTTCCGTTAGAAAAAGAGATCCAGATGGTCTAGTCTTTGTCCAAAGCTTCAACCGTCTGTGAATTAGGTCTTTCGTTGTTCTAATCATGTCGGGTTGGTTTTCACTCCGCCCTTCCCCTTTTTGGTTTGATCAAAAAAGAGCTATGAGGTGGGAAGTTAGGGATCCAAAATCGATCGATATTGCCCCTTGTTGAGATGCGCAATGATAAACACCGAACTTGAGCGGTTAGATGTTGAACCTTCGAGATCAAAATTTCGGTCTTGACAGATTCCATGGCGAGAGAGTGTAAAAAATCAGTTTGTCAAGTTTCTCTTCTGTAAATTCGAGCTTTTCAAATGAGCATCGAAAAAGAAACTTGTTGTTGATCCACAGAATCACTTGTCATCAACGGATTTTTATAAGTTCGGCAGTATTACACGGTGGTCACAGATTTGGGGAACTCGATCTTTGATTGCCTCAAACTGGGAAATAGCCAATTCCTTTGATCTGTTATTTCTTTGAGGCCAATCTGCCTCGATCACTATCACTCCCTCAACTTCTTCTTTCGGGAGATCTTTGAGACAAGATCGATCTCCGAAGTTGATCGGTGATGATGTGAGATGTTGGAATGTTTTTTCGTCACCGGATCTCTTTCAGTTGTTTGCGCCTCCGGTGGTTGGTCATGAAGCTGCGGCACAGTTCCACTATCATCGGCGGCTCCTGCGATCCTTCATTGTAGCATCTCGCTTGGGAGCTTCTTGGCGATCTCCGGTTCACCTTGATCGATTAACTTGACTTCGCGTGGATCGAGCTTTGATAGATTGATGAGTTATCGGCTCGGTGGTGATCCTACTTTAGCGATTCCTCATATCAAAATCAAAATCTGCAAACTCATCAAAGACCGCCCCATCATTCAATAATCATTATAAAATAAAAGCTTTTTAATCCGAGATCTCTCGGTGAGGATCTCCATAACTTCTTCTCTAATAGCGGGGATGGGTGACGATTGGATACATCTCATCAATTTCTCGTTCGATTTGCATTCGACCATTTTTCCTGTGATGGTCTTTGATGATCTAGACTCGGGGAATTATCTGCCCGATTCCTTAGTTGATGAGAGGTGGAGGTTGGTGTGGTGCTTGAGTAGGTGGAAGTTATGCGATTGGCTCGACTGCGGAGGGATTTCGGCTGTGGAGTCGTGCGCTGGTTCCACAGCGAATTAAGCTTTTACGGTTCATGACCGATGTAGTTTCGGGTTGGCGGGCAGGTGGGAGATGAAGGAGAAACATGCTCGTGAATGACGTGAATGCGAGCGGTGAATCGATTCGAGTTGGAGGAGAAGGAGATCGTTCATCTCGCTTCTTCTCGAGAATGTTCCGGGCGAGCTCTCGGCTTCGAGAAGTCTGCTGTCGATTTTCACTGTTTTTTTGTGGCGGCGTCGAGGCTGATCCGGCGCTCCTTCTTCATCGACTCATCTCTATAAGCGAGTCATGGAGGCTGCCGCCTTCTTGACCCTCTTCTCAAAGGCCTTCATTTCTTTTCTTTTCTTTTTTTTTAAGGGGGGGCATCTGGTGTGTAAGCGTGGTTGCTTTCTTGCTCTTTCCCTTCTTCGCCTTTGGGGTTGTGTAATATCATATCATCGTCGGTGGTCCAAATATGGTCAAGTGGTGGAGAGGAAAGCCTTGTAGGACTTCAAATCCATTCCGGTCCCATTTGGCATTTTGTCCTTTAGGATAACTGCAACCTTGTTGAGATTGCTGATCCTCTTCTTCAGATAGACCTGCCTCCATTCATCAATTCCAAATTTCTCATGTTCTTGGAGTAGAATGGCCTTTAGGAACCCATGCCAATTGATGTTCTTGGCTTCATCAATTATTGCTTGACCATCTGCATGCAGTTTGACGGATGTAAGAGCATTCGGTTTAACATAATACCCATGATTGTTTTTGACAATATGTCAAACAACGATCGGTATTTCCTCTTGAGCATTGGTGCGACAAAACCCGCGATCCGATGTTTGTCAGCCTCTCTGAAGAGTTTGTTTCTGATCAGCTCATCTTCATTCTCCCTGTAGTGCGCAGGTGAGATTCATCCTTTTGGCAAGCTGAACAGACGAGTTATGTCCGCATTCGTCAGTCTGATATCTTCTCCGTTGACTGACGAAAGTAGTTCTTCTCCCCGGGCGTCGTATCCACTCTTAAATTCCTTAGGAATTGAGTGTTTATCTTTGCATCAACCGATTGCGTTGAAAAGACAATATTTCTCAAGACCTCCTTTCTTGAAATTTGCTCCACTTCCATTGATTAGGATCGAGTAATGTCAAACCGCATTTAACTTGTCGCCGACAATCTTTAATGCGATTCGCGATAATTGCACATTATTTTACCCATACCGTGAGTGGCCATCTACAAATAAGATAGACTCGATTACGATTGTGCATAAACATAGAGGTATGATATATTGATTATCAGACCTATACATAGGCCTAGTAATCGATAAATACATGCGGAAACCAAGAAACAATAAGGCATAACACAGGATACCATCGATTGACAAAATCTTTAAGATCAATGGATTTTAAAAAAAAAGGACTCATCAAATAATCGAATTACAGATTTGTTTTTCGGGAAGATAATTTTGAAACTTAAGAAAAACACTTTGAATCGAAGAGAAGAAATCGGAGAGTTTTTGGAAAAAAAAAAAAGTTTGTGAATTGGAAAACTCGGTAGGTTTTTGATGAACCTTATAAAGATGAGGAGGAAAAAAGACAAGATTTGGAAGATCAACCGTTTGAAAAGATTAAACGATCCAGATTAAGCGGTTTTGATCGAATGGTTGGGAAAAGCACGCAAAAACCTTTTTGGATTTAAAAGCTCATTTTGTAGCAATTAATCTGGTACCCCACGTCCGCATTAAATGATTTGCGGGGAATACGCCACACGAGTGTCGCATCTGAGAAGGCAAATAAAAACAGATAAGGTCCGATAAATAAGCAAATAACAAGGAAAAGAAAAGTGTATCGGTTGGTGATTCCAAATGAAGCTTTGACTGTTTTCCCTTCCGACATGCAAAGACATGTCCGATCCTTTGAAAATACTTCATTCGAAGTCCTTCCACTAGTGCCATCCTTGCTATCTTATTAAGAGTTTTAAAGTTGGGATGGCTCATTCTTTTGTGCCGAGCCAATCGCTACTTTTGGAACTCTTGACAATCGAGGCATGCATTTCTTGGGCAAACTGTTCCAATCGGGATGTGTAGATCGTCCCTTTCTTGAACCAGTTAGCAAAAATCATTGAGTGGCTCGATTCTTGATAGTGCATTGGTGGCCGAGAACTCAACATCGAATCCGTTGTCGCAGAATTGTGAAACCGACAATAGGTTGTGCTTCGGACCTTCGACATACGAGACTCCGCCATTTGTACATCATCATTCTCTAAGGTTCCGAATCCTTTGGTATAACCAAAGTTATCATCACCAAAGAAAGAGTACACGCTGGCCTTTTCGTTCTATGTAAGAGCCGAGGAGATGTTTGCTTCAAATATGTGCCTTGAGCATCCACTATCGATGTACCGGATAGTTGCTTGCACACCTCCTTTGTTGGCCGGACCACGCGATCCTGCAGCCCAAATCGGGGCTTTAGGTACCCCTTTTGGATTGGGTCCCGAGGGGTTAGGATTAGTTTTGGGGATCCATACAAAACAGAGCACTTCTATTGTGACGAGTTAGATCGAGGAAGGGCCTGATTTGTCTCCCATACCTATCAACATAATCATACGCCTCATTATATGCTTTCGATTAGTATGATTATTAGTGTGAACCTGGATGACTTAGAAGACTTGGAATTTATCTTTTTCTTTTTGTCTTTTTTTCATCCAAAGGTGGTTCAAAAAGCACGACCCTAGATTTCGATTATAGGGGTAGGTACGATCGCTACCATCAAAAGATTCATATCTTTTAAAAGATAGGTGGTTTTTGCGCTTTTATTCAAGCATGCTTATTAGGCGGTGACCTTGATTGGGTCTCGATTAGACTTCCTTTTACAGGTTGTTGTTTTTTCGATTCTCGATCTGTTGATCAAAGTTGAGGTCTCTTCGTAAGAACGGGTTCTTTCATTGATTCCTCTATTTGATGCTTTTACCGATTGGGGGTCCATTTACATTTCTTACGGTTAGGCACCTGCCTTACCCGCTCAATCGGGTTTTTTTTTCCTTATTAGATACATGTTTGGCTTTTGGTGTATCTTTGTAGAAACTCAAATCGATTACACCTTTTGAGATGAATCGGTAGGGGTTTTTGAGGATGTGGAAGGTTCTCATACCCAAGTCCCTTCTTGTTAATCGTTGTTCGGAAATAGGTGTTCATGTCTTGAACGGTTTTAGATGATTTTGTGAAAACCTCTATTTTCTTACGCAGAGATTATCCTCGGATGATTTTAGACTTTCATGCTTCGGAATAGCTCATCGAATTTTGCTTAGGATTTTGAAGTCATCACTTTGTTGTTTGTTAATTGCCGGTGATCTTTGATCCGCTTCTCCCGATCGAAGCTTTAACTTTTCGAATTTTAAATTCCTCGATTGCCTTCTCGAAAGTTCAAAGCAGATTTAAGTTCAGAGGCTTTACTGAGATCATTCTCTTTAGCAAGCTGATTATTTCTGGTCCTCAGCTTGTCATTTTCAGATTCCACTATAGCATAAGTGTCTACTGCATTGGAGAGATCCTCAAGTAATTGCTCGAGTAGAGCCGCGAGTCAATCTCCCAAAGAAAGTGTGCTAATGATGGCAGTGTAGAAGCGAACAAAAGAGTTTGCGGGTTACCTCATTGGTCCTCCTTTGCCATCAAAGCGATCTCATCATCATCATCAAGAGAATATCGATCTTCATTTCCATAGAAGTCAACAAAGATTGCCGATCGATGTAAATCTTCTACAGAGGAGTATCCAGAATCCCGAGAGGGCGATCTGAATCGTCAATTCTCGACGGTCAAGAACCACGGCTTTTTTGTCCCCTACCGTTGCTCTCTTTCGTTCCTCTTTTCTTCCCTTTCTCTTGGCGTCTGTGTCCAGGCGGTCTGCTACCAGAAGTGACTGCTTCTCACCGGTTGAAGCACGCTCCTTGATCCACGGAACCTTTTCTTCCGGTGAATCACTCCGTCTGTATGATCTATCGGTGACTTTCCTTTTCGATAGTAGTCTAAGCTTCTTACATGCGATTGGTTATCTCTTCTCTCATCATTTAGATTATCTCTTTTCCTTTCATCTCGTGATCTCTCCGATCATCGATCGGGTTCTTTCCGGAGATCCGTTGTCGATCTCCTATCTCTTCCTCGGCTATGTTGATAATCTTTATAGAATCTTGATACTTACCCGGTTGAGTATTTGATTTTTCTAGTTTCACAGTAAGCGAGCGATCTGCTCGACCGACTTATGATGTTTCCAATGGGTTCATTGGTCTTCAATCTCTTCTTTGGTTGCCTTAAAAGCAATCGATTTGGAAGTTGAGGCTTCAAATGGGCACCTCATCTTCATCTGCTTGTCTCTCTCAATTAAATCGAACTCGTGAGCTTTAAGGCTCAAGAACAAGCTACTTGGCTTCATTTTTGAAATGTCTTGGCAATCCTTGATTACCGTGGACCTTCATGTCCCATTTCTTGGTGAGAGACCTTAAAATTTTGTAGTTGATATCTTTATCGACATCTCTCTACCAAGTTCTCGGCTTGTTTATTGGCATTGTAATCCTTCCATCGAAGTTCGTTGATGGTTTCGTTGGCAAGCATCTTTAGTTTTTCGAACTTCACCGGTTCGCTTGCGACGTTTGTCTTTTTATCCGGTCATTTCCTCAAGATATTTCAAATTTAGAGTATCCCACATTGCTTTCGCAGATTTTGAGATACTTAACCTTTTCCTTGGTGACCTTATCCATTGTTTTCATGATAATATGCCTTGCGATAGTATCTAGAGTATGCGATTTCTTTCCTCTCGCATCCATCAATTTTGGGCTTTTTTCGCACAAAGACTTCCGGGGCAAAAGTTCGGATCTCCTCCAACCGCAGGGTTGTAAGTAATGAATATATGATGATGGGTCCTCTTTCGATGACTTCCATCATTCGCCACTAATCGAACCTAGATGGTTGGACATATATATGGCCCAATCTGCATATTCATCGATTGAGAACTTTGGCGAGATCATGATACATACCGAGGTGTTATCCATGCTTAGTTTTTTTTTTTTTTGGAAAAAGAATGAGTTTTAAGAAGGTTTTTCAAGATCGGGCCAACGACCACAAAGATTCTTCCTCAAGAATCGATGATACACAAAGTCGATGGTCTCAGAGAACCAACCGCGCTCGATACCACTTGTAGGTCCTTAACGGGTTTTTGTGAGGGCGTAAGTCTAGAGGGAGGGGTGAATAGAGATCGAAAACTTTTTGTGCAGATCGAGGTGTGATGGCGATTAGCCCGATCGAGCGCGAGTGAATCGGTTTGGGGTCGATAACCAACTTACTAATCGCGGAAAGGCGATCGATTCAGAATTATCGGTTTAAGCGATGTGTCTGAAGCTTAAGTTTTACCCGTGAAAAACCGGTTTTATAAATCGATTCCAAAGTTAGTCTTTTAACCGGTTGATTTGAAGTGTCAAGCTTGATCGGATCGAAGCTTGGTGCTAGTCGATCTCAACTTAGAATATGTATGCGCTTTTAAAGGTTATGCAATTGTGTAGACAAGTTAATCTAAGCGGTAAAGGCACACAAGATTTATAGTGGTTCGGACAAACCATTCCCCACGCCCACTCTTCCCTATCACAAGGGGCACCAACTTAACCAACTGGACTTAGTTTTTATGTGTTAGTCCAACACAAGACAATCGACAGATATTTAAGGAGTTCTCACTCAACCGATCCTGTAAACCTAACTAGAAACCCTAGTCTCGAAATCTTGCTAAACAACTTAACCTAACTTTGGGTTTTAGGTAAGATTGTTTTGGTTCCAACTATGAAATATTTTCTAGTGTTTAAGGTAGCCTATCAGCTAGATGAAAAGATTTCTATGCTAAGAACTTATGGGATGAACACTTAATAAAATAATCTTCTTGATCGTGTTCTTCGATGCGAAAATGGATAATTGCTTGAGCTTCTTGATTGTTCGTGTGTTTTCCGTGTCTTCACTCAAGTGTGATCCCATATTTATAGACCTTGAAATCAAAGAGCCGTTGGAGAGCAATTTGAATTTCGGGCTATATTTGTAGGTTTGCAGGATTGATGTGGCTTCTTGAGGCGGCATGACCGAAAGCGTGAACTTGTATTTTATAGCCGTTAGAGAGAGCAAGATCAAATCCCGTGAATTGCCGGCTCGGATCATACGTGTCTAGTTCTTATTGGTTATGAGACGACTTTTTCGGTGTTGTTCTTCCAACTAAGATTGACATTCTTCTTGTTTGGATCATCGACGATGATTTGGTGAAACATCGATTTTCACTGGTGGTGACTTGATCGGTCGGAATCGATCGATCTACCGATGGAGTCTTCGTGCCGGTTGACTTAGCTTCAACTAGCAGACTTACCGATGTAGGTCTTCCGTCCGATCTTCGAAGTCATCGATCTTCAAGTATTTCGAGTTTGAGCTTTATGACTTCAAACCGAGATATCCGACTAGATCGATCGATCCGATATTCATTCTTCTCTAAAGATTCGCCCCGCTTGATATCACCGTTCTTTGGATCTTGATTCGACTATACATATTGAGGTTCCCCTCAATATGTGACCTATCTATTACATCGGTTGTTCTATACAAAGAATTATCAACTGGTATTCTATAAACGGTAATATAAACATAAAATCATTAATGTGTCCGACCGGGTCCTATTACATGTGTTTTTGGAACTTTTATCAAAAACAATAAATTTCCCAACAAAGAACTACGGCGGAGTAGTCGTAAAAACTCTAGAGGAGAAGTTAGTAAGCTCTGGGGTAGTCCCAAAGCTTGTGTGTGATTGAGTAAGTAAACTACGGAGGTAGTCGAAAAAAACTCAAGGTCGGGTTGAGTAAGTAAACTACGTGGAGTAGTCGTAAAACTTCAGTACGAAGTTGAGTAAGTAAACTACGCGAGGTAGTGTAAAGCTCGAAGTTGATAGTGAATTTCTCTCAAGAGTCGGAGAGTGGACGAGGAGCTTGAGACTCGAACCACTATAATTCTTTGTTTTTTATTGCTTTCCTTATTTGTGCTTATCTGTTGCATTGACTTGATTTTGAAAGCATACTTTTCATCGATATTCGGTTGGAATCAATCATGAAGTTGCATAAGTGAATCACAGCCTAATCACTATTTCATGAAGGGAAGGTTTTAAAGAAAAAAAACAGTATAAACTAAGGGCCAACCATTCCAAGACGATCGAAAGTAGCTAGAACAGATAGTTACCAAACCGAACGTACTCTTCCGAGGGTTCGAAGAAGTTAGTTATCCGATCCAAGCAACTCGGGATCTCCGACTTTTCGAGGACTCGGTTGGGATTATCTCGAGGTTTTCGAAAGAAAATTTCCAGATCTTTGTCTCAAGAGACTTTGATTTCAGGCGATTTGTGCTTCTCGAGCCTAATCTTCGTGATTATCTGACCCAAGCTGACCTCAGTAAGAAAAAGTTTTAAAAACACTGAACACGTGTATCCCCCCCCATACACGTGTAAGACTCATTTGCACCGGGACCAACAATTTTCTTTGAATTTTGTTATGGAATGAGGATATGTATTCTTGGAATACAAGATTATCTCATTAAATTCAAGAAATCTCCCACTTGGTTATCCATAGAGAAATTTTCGAAATTTTTGATAATTAAGGGAAAGAAAGATTTTCTTGATTTTCTTGAAAAGATATTATGGAAGATATGTATTTCTTGAAATACAAGAATATCTCATAAATTCAAGAAGATCCAAATCTTGGATTCTTGCCCTATAATTTTCGAAAATACTCCATAACAAAGAGTAGGTGGGATTTTGTGGAATATTATAATTATGGGAAAAAGAATATAGGAGATATATTCAAGATTTCTTGGAGATCAAGAAAAAAATTTCCCACATTGTTTTTGCCCCAAAATTTCGACCACCACTACTCTATAAATAGGGGATGATTCTTTCATTCCCAAGTACAATTCCATGTGCTGGAAAAATTAGTAAATCCACAAAGGTGGTGCAACAAAGTTTATTTTCCTTTTGTTAATTGTTCGCAAGCGTCCTACCACCGGATAGTCGAGCAAGGATTAATGGAATACTTGGGAAGTTCTTTTGGTGTGTCTAATCAACAAGACCATTGTCATCCCAAGAGGTACGTTCACGTAAACTCGTAGAAATTCCGCATGCGTAGGATTTACGTGAATTGTTTATATGCATGATTTGTTGTTGGATTATTATTTGAATTAATATAGGATTAATTCATGCTAGTAATAATTATACGAATTAAATTTGTATTTAAATATTCATCCCGAATAGATCATTATTCCCCAACACTAAATCCGTTGAGCAAACACCATATGAGTTATGGTGTGGCAAGAAGCCAACTTTTTCACATATAAAAACATGGGGTTGCCACGCAATTGTGAAAAAGATGCTCACGGATAAGTTGGAGTCCAAAGGTGAAAAGGGTTACCTTGTGGGATATCCTAAGGAAAGAAGAGGATATTTTCTATCTACCGGAGAAACAAACAGTGATTGTTTCTAGGCAGGCTAGGTTCCTCGAAGAAGACTATGTGTTCAAGGAACATAGCCAAAACTTGATAGAACTTGAAGAAATTCAAGAACCACAAGTTAACAAGGAGACTAATACCCTGTCAAAGCAACATGACAAGGAATCAGTGGGAGCATTCAGCAGCTCATATGGCGGAAGTTTATCACTAAGTGATCCTCTTTCAGCCAGTGGGAGCGTAATTGGTGTTGCATTGCCCGAGCAACAGACTCCAAGTAGACTGAATGAAAATAGCATAGTTCAAACTCCCGCTCAAGAGGTATCCGGAAGTGTCGCTCTTGAGGTCTCCCCGGTCAACGATGAAATCGTTGCACCACAAAATTTTCACGATCAGAATGTACAGCCTGAACAACCACAACTCACTAAGTCCACTAGAGTTCGTAATCCAATCACAAGATATTATGGTTTCCTCGTAGAAGAACATGATAACGTGGAGATCCCAGATAAACACAAACCTAGAACTTACATTGAGGCTACATTAGATGTTGACACAAAGAAGTGGCATGAAGCCATGAAATCCGAGATGGACTCGATGTACGTCAATCAAGTCTGGGACTTAGTTGAGTTGCCGAAAGGGGTCAAACCCATAGGTTGCAAATGGGTCTACAAGCGTAAGACCGATGTAAATGGCAAGGTACAAACCTACAAGTCTAGGTTGGTGGCGAAAGGTTATAGTCAACGCGAAGGCATTGATTATGACGAGACTCTCATCAGTTGCGAAAATCAAGTCCATTCAAATTTTATTTGCGGTAGTAGCACATCTCGATTATGAGATGTGGCAGATGGATGTCATAACAGCTTTCCTCAATGGCAACATTGATAAGGAAGTGTTTATGACTCAAGCAGAAGGTTTTATATCGAAGCCAAAGTCTAATCTTGTATGCAAGCTTAAAAGGTCCATTTATGGGTTGAAATGACTACTAGGAGTTGGAATATATGATTTAATGAGGCGGTCAAATCATTTGACTTTGTCAGAAATTCGGAAGATCCGTTCGTTTATCGAAAATGCAGTGAGAAGAATACTGTCTTCATAGTTGTGTATGTCGATGACATACTCATTATGGAAAACAATATCCCACTCATGCAGTCCGTGAAAAAATGGTTGTCAAGGACCTTCATGATGAAGGATCTTGGTGAAGCCTGCTACATCTTAGGGATCAATATCCATAGGGATAGATCCAAGAAGATGTTGGGGCATCTGATCCACCTACGAGATAAGATGTTGACGCGATTCACGATGGAGAACTCTAAGAGAGGTTCTCTACCAACATGTCATGGGATAAAACTGTCTAAGAAGGATTGTCCTTCAACAGACGCTGGTATCCAACACATGAAGGACGTACCATATGCATCTGTAATTGGGTTCATCATGTACGCCATGACTTGCACTAGGCCAGATGTGGCCTTCGCTGTCAGCACCACTGGTAGATACCAACAAAATCCGGGTGAACCTCACAGGATTGTTATCAAGAATATTCTTAAGTACCTCAGATGTACTAGAGATCACTTCTTGGTCTACGGAGGATAGTCAGAGCTAGTTGCTACTGGCTATGCGGACACAAGTTTCCAGTCTGACTGTGATGATTACAAATCTCAGTCAAGCTAAGTGTTCACTCTCAATGGTGGGGCGGTTAGTTGGAATAGTTCCAAACAAGAGACTACCGCAGACTCAAAAACCAAGCCGAGTACATTGTCTTTGCGGAAGTCGCCAAAGAGGTTGTCTGGATAAACGGTTCTTAAGTGAACTAGGGGTAGTTCAAGTGCGGCCAATCCAATAAAGTTATATTGTGATAATATCGGAGTGCGGTTATGCGCAAGCTATGGAACCGAGATCCAATAATGTAAAACAAGCATGTGACGAGGCGTTATCACTTGATAAGAGAGATAATAGCCAGAGGAGAGATAGAGTTAGAACGTGTTCCCATGGAAGATAATTTGGCTGATCTTTTCACCAAACCTTTGAGTTTTCATGTTCACACTAGACATTTCAATGGTACATGGGTTATGCATGTAGGTGATTGGCTCTAGTTCAAGTGAGAGATTGTTAGTGTTAGTGTCGAGAGACAATCCTTTGTATGGACATAATACTAAGATAATATTCAATCTTTGGTTTATTATTATTGTTTATTTAATATTAAATGTATGGCGTTAAACTTATTAAAATATTATGTTTGATTATTTGCATTTGTTCTTATCTCGTGTTCCTTGAATCATTCTTTGTCATTGAAATTGTGAGAACTCGAGATGACTTAAGCATGATTCTCAAATAGCCCTGATCAAGGATCATCAAGAACGGGATATTGATAATGCAATGGAGATTGGTCTTATTCCGCTGCGCATGTTTACGTGTTTTACGTGCTAGTATATTCCAACACATTTTGACTCTCAATCACCCCCACTCATCCGCCATTACCGTGGCTATTCCTGAATCCTATCGTGGAAAGTGTCAACCTTGTCGTTATCAAGCCACTCTACTAGGCGGTGTCCGAAAATCCAGCGTACATGCCTCAAACCGCCTTTATCAATTCAATCCTTCCAACCGACATACTCATCTCCATCACTTTTTCACCATCGAGATTTGCCCCATCCCAATCGTGTTAGATCCTAGACCCGCAATCGCACATTTGAGACTTATTTGTGAGAGGATGGTGGGCAACTAACTACCGTGGAAAGTTGTAATTAAATAAAATCTTCTTATTTTATAATTGATTAAATAAAGAAAAAAAAAATTAAAATTATTGAAAGTAACATTGCGTGTATGCCACTTCCATTAATTTGCCCAAAAGATTTTTATGGGACCAAAAATGTTGAAAAAATATCATTTTGCATTTACTTACATTCTCTTGGGACCAAGTTTGTGATTAACTCCTCAAACCTCGATCTCCACATCAAAGCCCGACCTAGAGGTAATTTTAAATGACTATTGTGAACTCACCAAGTAAACGGGCATTTGGTAAGCAGTTCTCCAAGACCGTAGGTCATGCCGAGAACGATAGATTACCAAAGAAGTTCGATGCACAAGAAAACCAAGACTTTCACCCGGGTCGATAATGGAAGGTTAAAGTTCCTCGACCTACTTCAAATTGGGTTACCACGCCGACCTTCTTATACAATGACAAATGTTGTGGGCAAAAGGACACATAAAGTACATACATTTAATGCGCCAAAGATAAGCCATTAAATGCTCCCATCACAAGAATGAACTGCGAGGATTAGACCACGATCTATTCACTAATAATGTTCACTAAAAATAACTAATATTGTTAATCAAATTAATCTATTATTAATTAATTCTCCATAAATTAAATATTAAATCCAATTTAACATTTAATTAACCAACTATAATCCGTAAAAGGAACTACTTGTTGTGTGACCCATAGGACCTCATATATCAGCGATTAGTCAAACTAACGGTCTTAATTGAACTCCAGACAATAAATCGGACATTCTCAATATATGAGGTACCTTAGAAACGTGCAACCACCGAATTGAAACATGGACTATTACGATTTCCTCCTTTCATTCATTTAATACTCGATTAGTCTTGAACATGATCAAGTGTCTATTCAAATAACATAATCAATTTATCTCTAATCACCAATTGATCATGTATGTCGCACTTAGCCACAAAGTCTAAGTTGACGTGCATCGGCCGATGACTTTGATCCAATTATGGTGAGAAGATGAGTATTCTCTCTAAATCCACTTTGAGGAATGAATCCTATTCTTGACTCAACTACCACGCACATGCACTTTGTGATGAACCCAATCCAATCCATATCTACCCATGACGCGGGTGCAAGCGTCGGTCATGGTCAAAGTTCATCATCCCACACATGTCGTATGATGACCTCAAGTCAAAGGAGTATCGCATCGCTCCCACTAACCGAGACACCCGAGACACATATAGTGGAACTACATCAAATGGTTTTCTCGGATGGGTATACCAATACCCTCTAAGGTATTTGTACATCCACTATGAGATTCCTAGTATCTAGTAGTAAGTGAGATCTTACTACACTCTCTAAGAGTATGATGCGGATCGCACACCAATCTCCATTGCATCATCAATATCCCATTCTTGATGATCCTTGATCGGGCTATTTGAGAATCATGCTTAAGTCATCCGAGTTCTCACAACCTCAATGACATCAATGACTCATGGGAACACTTGTATGAATAAATGCAAACAATCAAACATAATATTCAAACAAGTGTATTGACATTAATATTAAATGAACTACAATATTAAATCAAATGAATATCATCGAGTATTATGTCCTTACAATAGATTGTCTCTAGGACACTAACACTAACAATCTCCCCTTGGACCAGAGTCAATCATCTACATGTCTAACCTCTACACCATCAAATGTCTAGTGTGTACATGAACACTCGGTGTTTTGGTGAAATGATCTTCCAAATTAAATATGTGAGAATACATTTTAATTCCATTTCTCCTATCCTTATGATCTCTCGGATCAAATGATAAGTCTGGGTACATACTTGTTTATGCTTGTTGATCTCGGTTCCTTTGTTTACTTAATCGCACCAACGTTGTCTCAATAAAACGTTATTAGACAACCGGCACTCCTGAACTACCCTAGTTCTCTTAAGAACTATAAAATCCGCATGACCTCCTTGAGGCTTTCGATATAACTATGTACTCAACCGGTTGTTGAATCTGCTGATCCTTTTTGCTTTGGAACTATTCCAACCGATCACTTTCATTATTGAGAGTAAAACCAGACCGATCGCGATTTGTGATCATCACAGTCAAATTGGAAACTTCAGGTCAAGATAACCAATCACTACTAGTTCTCACCATCCACCGTGAGACAAGGAAACATTCTTTAGTTCGCCTAAGATGCTTTAGAATGGTTTTGACAAGCAATCCGATGAGACTCACCCGGATTTGTTGGTATCTACCGGTGGATGTTGATAGCAGAGGCCACGCTTGGCCTAATGCTGTGATGGCGCATATGATTGACCCAATTGCATATGCATATGAGACATCGTTTATGTGCTTGATATCACTTTCAACAGAAAAGACAATCTTTCTTTGATAGCTTTATCCCATGATTTCCGAGATAGAGACCCTCTCTTAGAGTTCTCCATCGCAAAACGCTTCAACACCTTGTCTACACATGGATTTGTGACACCCTCAACATCTTCTTGGATTTATCCATGTGGATCTTGATCCCTAATATGTAGTAGACTTCACCAAGATCCTTCATCATGAAGGTCTTTGACAACAAATCTTTAAGCGATCAGATTAATCTGGATATTATTTCCCAAAATCAATATGTCATTAACATACACGATTATGAAAACAATATTCTTCATGTTGCGTTTAATAAACGCAAGGATCTTCCATTTTGATGAAGTCAAAAAAAAAACTTGATAGCTTCATCAAATCGGATATTCCAACTCCTAGAAGCTTGCTTCAATCCATAGATGGATCTCTTTAGCTTGCATACTAGATTAGAATTTGGATTAGATATAAAACCTTCCGGTTGAGTCATAAACATTTCCTTATCAATGTTTCCATTGAGGAAAGTTGTTTTGACATTCATCTGCCAAATCTCATAATCACAGTGTGTTGCTATCGCAAGTAAAGTTCGAATGGACTTCATCTTTGCAACTGGTGAGAAGGTCTCATCATAGTCAATGCCTTCACGTTGACTATAGCCCTAAAATCACCTACCTAGCTTTTTGTAGGTTTGTAATTTGCCATTTGCAAATGGGTCTAACCCTTTAGGCAACTCAACCAAGTCCTGGACTTGATTGGTGTACATCGAGTCCATCTCGGATTTCGTGGCTTCATGCCACTTCCCTGAATCAATATCTGATATTGATTCAGAATAAGTATTAGGATCATCCTTATCCGGTATGTCCACATTAACGAGTTCCTCCAAGAGGTAACCGTATCTAATGGGCGGATTACGATTCCTTATTGACTTACGGAAATTTGGGGTTGTGCAAATGCACATTCCGATTGTGAAAATTTTTGTGGTGAATCGATTTCATCAATGTCCGGAGGGTCCTCAAGAGCTACACTTTTCAGATGCCTCTTGGGGGTGTTTGAACTATGTTGTTCTCATTCAGCCCATTTGGAGGTTCTTGACCGCAAACATACTCCAATTACGCCTCCCCATCGGGGCCGAAAAGATGATCACCTAGTGAAAGACACCCTTTGTGAAAGTTGTTGAATGCTCCCAATCGATTCCTTGTCATGTTGCTTTGACAATATATCGTCTCTTTGTTAATTTGTGGTTCTTGAATTTCTTCAAGTTCTCACGACTACGACCTTGTTCCTTAAAAAACATAGTCTTCTTCGAGGAACTTGAGTCCGCTTTAGAAACAATCACCGATTATTTCTCGTAGATAGAAGTAATATCTCCTCGGGATATCCCACAAATTAACCCTTTTTCCTTTGGGTTCCAACTTGTCAAGAAGCATCCTTTTCACAATCACGGGCAACCCCATGTTAGATATGTAAAAAAAAAAGTTGGTTTCTTGCCACACCATGGTTCATATGGTGTATGCTCAACCGATTTAGATGGAATCTGTTCGTAATATAAATTGAGGTTTATAACGCGTATCCCATAAGAATCTTTGGAAGACAGAAAAGCTCATCATGGACCTCACCATGTACAACATGGTTTGGTTTCTTCTCCGACACACGGTTCATCCGAGGTGTTCAGGGAGTAATCCATTGTGACTGGATTTCATGTAACTTCAAGTAATCAATGAATTCATGGCTAAGGTATTCACCTCCTCGATCTGATCGAAGAGTCTTTATACTCTTACCAAGTTACTTCTCTATTTCAGCCTTAAACTCTTTGAATTTCTCAAAAGATTCAGATTTGTGTTTCATAAGATACACATATCCGTATCTTGAGAAATCATCAGTAAAATTGATGAAGTATCCGAAGTGACCCCTAGCTAGAGTGGGCAATGGTCCACAAATATCGTTGTAGATCAACTCTAGAACTTCTTTAGCATGCACCCCTTTCCCATAAAAAGGTCTATTGATCATCTTGCCCATGAGATAAGATTCACAATCTCCATAAGACTTACAGTCGAATGGGGTTAAGTAGTCTAACTTTATTAACCTTGCAATTCTTTTCTCGTTTACATGATCAAATTCTACAATGCCA
Organism: Stenogyne calaminthoides; assembly: GCA_037126765.1. Taxonomy (NCBI): domain Eukaryota; kingdom Viridiplantae; phylum Streptophyta; class Magnoliopsida; order Lamiales; family Lamiaceae; genus Stenogyne; species Stenogyne calaminthoides. The sequence continues at coordinate 6,939,662 of JBBCBC010000003.1, read as the reverse complement.
TAAGTAAGTCGGGTTTTCATGATTATTAAGTTTGAGTCTTTTATTTTGTATATTAAGAACATCATATCCATAATGCAACAAAACATGTTGCGGGTAATAGAAAGAACTAGATGACAATAATTAAGTTCTAATCTAAAACCAAAGGTTAAGTCTTAACACATAAGTCCCCACACGTTCAGGGGCAACTCTTGCTCTGTTCCCACGTGTAAGATGACTTCACCCTAACCGTCCTTAACATATAAGCCCTTTCACATTAGTGCAAATGTGAGAGTCAAATTTGGTATTAAATACCAAGCAGTTAGCGTTATTAGTGGACAACAAACATACATGTTCTAGTGCTAGAAGCACCTAGTGTCTTCTTTTCAAAGAACCAAAACCTTATAGTTCTTATTTCGGTGCCCTCTTCTACTTACAGAGGCACACATCCTTGTTTACCGCTCCTTCTTTTGAACACCATCCAGGTGATAGTGAACTCAAAAAGTCTTGAGCACGCCAGTGAAGTTAGAACTACAGACCGCCTTATTCATATTGTAGTTCACAATGAAGCTAAAATATGAATCCGGGAGCAACCGGAGGATAACATAGATGAAAACATTGGTCTTTTAGCTCAAAGCCCTAAATTACCAAGTTTATCAATTAGGCCTATCATCTTTTAGCACATGAGATGAAATTTTCCTTCCTTAGCTAACGAAGCATCCGAACAGATCTCTCATCACTTCATAAATCTCGTAATGAGATTCAGAATCAAAGAGATCCTTCGGATGTTGGAGCATGTAGAAGAGATCCATTTTCTCACGTCATTTATGTATATTGGGAGTCATGCCGAGCAACATCACACACCGAGCTTGGGAAGCATCCTATTTGATGCTTCTTCCCGAAATGCTTATGTCAAACGCCGGGTCCCCGTAGTACCAAATTTTAAGGGTAATCGGGATATACGGTCCAACACGACTCAATCTTTTTTACCTTAGCACCAAACATGTTTTGCTTTGCGATCCCACAAAATTTGGTTTAACCCAATTTAGTTAGTTTCAAAGCACATCTCAATAATGCTTATACATTTCAACTAACCAAGAGAAATAAAATAAAACGGAATTAAACACATAATTCCTATGATCAATATTCAAAGAATCAAAATAAACATGACCTTTCTTTTGTGTTTATTTTGTCTCCATTATTTTCACATACTCAACGACCTCATCTAAGGAAGAGTACTTAATTTATATCAAATATAAATTGTAATGGACTAGGATCCACATTCCTACTATCATGATCCCTGGTTTGGCTGAATATCACAATAGAATAACTGGTAGGTCTCCAAACCAATTGCAAAGTTCACAATTCCTAGTTGATTAAACCCGGTTTAATCGGATGTCCTTAACTTTTCGTTTCTCGCTTTGGTGAATAAACAAAGTTAAGTTGGTTTACAAACCATCGGCGACAACTACGTGTCCCTATAAAAGTCTCATTGAATGTAGATCCGAGCAAAAAGACTTTGGTCTTAAATACCCATTGAAACGAAATCCCGGTTGCCATTTTTTAATTTTGATGGGAGACATCTCTTCAATTTAATGAAAAACCATATTTTAGTGAGGATCTGGGCGGGTATTAATTGCTTAATTGAGATCCAACATGTTAATCTATATCACATTTGAGCAATTATTGGGCCGCCTACCCAAACATGATTTTATACTGGGACTAACATTTACATGGGTATGATCTACCCAAATAATTAATACGGTCCGACAATTATTGGGCACCGCCTACCCAAACATGATTTATAATGCGGACTATAAAAAGCATTAACTAATTAAATCAAACTTAAAATAAACAAGTTAACCAAGTGAGATTTAATAACCTTTAGGAAACATTGAATTTTAAATCCATTTTAAATTCAATTTTCCCGTTATTAAAATATTAATAATTAATCCAATTAATTATAAATAAAAGTCCAACTTTTATTACAATTCCTTTTAAATTTAATCCATTTAAATTTAAAATAGATTAGTTTTATTAATTTTGCCAAGGGCTCAAGTGCAATTATCTAATATTTTGCACGGAGGGGCCTGTTTGAAATCCAATTTGCAAAACAACCTCCCTCATCACTGCCCAAAATTCTACAGCATCTATTTTGCAATTCAAGGCATCCGTCCCAACAATCTTGAATCCAAAACCATATGGGTTGTGATAACAACATCATTCAAGCACCAATCAATAAATTAATCCAATTAATTCAAAAATTGTGGTTTCAAAATTAAAACATCAAGAAACAACAAGAGCACGACGGTATAGCAGTGACGTACAGGACGACACGGCGGAGATAAAGGGCGATCTCAAGACGATCCCGCCGCTGCACCCTTGGACGCCACCATTAGGGTGTATCAAGGAGCAAACACACAAATCGGCCGACATCGCTATAACCGGTTGCATCCGGCAGCCAGATTCGATCGGCGCGTGGATTCCCACCACCGCTTAGTAAGGGGCGGTGTGTCACGGTCGATGCTCTCGGGCGGCTAACGAGAAGCGCCACCCAAGCGGCAGTTCGAGGGTCGCGAATCGGGTCGTGACATCGCCAATTTTAGATCGCATTAATCATCACTAATCGGCGGGATGCACTACCGTGATCAACGAGGAGAAATTGATCGAGATATTTGCAAACGCAAAGTGGGCGAGAGGGATGAAGCGCCGCCATATCGTGAGTATATCTGTGGATATCATGATGAGGCGCGACTTAGAAGTCGTTGCCTCGTATTTTAGAGACCATGAGTTTCCACAAAGAAGTGGGCGGCGCTGGCGGCGATGAAGGGTTTCAAAAAACCATGACGCAGCGCGGCAGCGGAGAAGACGAGCCGAACGAGGCAAAAAAGAAGACAAAACGATCTAATCGAAAGCACATCCCAAAAAGACTAAACTATGTGCGATTTTTGTCAAAAAAAAATAAATCGCTTGCGGAGGTTTTAAATTAAAAATATTTAATCAAAAACCAATCATGCAATTAAAACAACAAATGAAGCTCGATACCTTAATTTGGAATTTAGAGGCACGTAAACACGAATACATGCACAAATGAAATAAAGCAGGTTCACCAACAACGAACAATTAATTGTTGGGATTATCTTTGGAAAGTATGCTTTTACTTTTGTATAATCAAACTGCCTTCGGTCTTATTATTTGAAATAAATTGTGTATCACCGATGCTTTAAATATCATCGAATGTTACATATATTTCTTGCATAACCTGTTCAATAAATAGTACGTGTTACATTGTAGTTAATTTAGTGATACCGGATCACGTAAGATTAAATTAACGATCCTTTGTAACTGAAAAAGTACACCATTCACGACCTAGATGGAAATGAACAATCCATCGTGAAAGGTTGAAGTGTAAGGCCTGGGATTGGTTTGTCTTGACCAAGAGATTACACTAGTGCATGTTTAGTGCATTGAATAGGACTCCACAGGAGGACAAATTCTTGAGCGTAACTAGGAAGAATTAGACCTGATGAGTTCGTTATTTCTTAATCTTCGGCCCTTAAATAGGATCGCGTGTGGTTAGTAATTATTGCTTTTGACTTATTACGAGTAGAAAATCAACGAGATTCAATACTTTATATCTTAGGCAATATTATTGGTCACATGCGATTTCTAAGATTTAATACGGAGAATCGGTAATGCACGCTTTTTCGATTTTTCCCTTGGGAGGTTCATAAGTTTTATCATACCAAATCTTGCAAGTAGAACTAGTTTCGGTATGGATAATAATGTTGAACCATTCCTTTACCAAGGATAAAATATATTAATTAATGGAAAAGCTATTTGGTGGGCTTGAATTAATTAATGGGCTAGATAATCTTAAACACGGGAAATAATAACCGTGAGCCATATCGACCGTAATATGGGTTAAGATGGATAGTGCAATATTAATTATGTAGTGGGATTAATTAATATTTATGGGCTTGAATAATATTGTGGCTCAATATTGATAATTCAAGATCCATTGGAAGGTTCAATCTTAATTCTCCTAAAGGCCCCTCAAGTAGCCCAACATAAAGTCCAATAACCTAAAAAAGGTGTTTAAAAAATAAAAATAAAATTTTGTTGCCTATTTTTTCCTATTTTTTCGAAAATAGTAAATAAAAGAGGGAGAAAGATTTTCTTTGAATTTTGTTATGGAATGAAGATAAGTATTCTTGGAATACAAGATTATCTCATTAAATTCAAGAAATATCCCATTTGGTTATTTACTATGAAATTTTCGAAAATTTTGAATAATTAAGGAGAGAAAGTTTTTCTTGATTTTCTTGAAAAGATATTATGGAAGATATATATGTATTCTTGCAATACAAGTATATCTCATAAATTCAAGAAGATCCAAATCTTAGTTTCTTTTTCCTTATTTTTTCGAAATATCCCATAACAAGAGGAGGTGAGATTTTTGTGGAATATTTTAATTATAGAGAAAAGAATATATGAGATATATTCAAGATTTCTTGAAGATCAAGAAAAGATTTTCCCATATTATTTTTCCCCCAAATTTTCGACCACCACCTCATCTATAAATAGGGGATGAATGTTTCATCCCGAACATACGAAAAATTGGTTTTTAGGAAAAATATAAACCGATATAAAATATCAAATATTTTGAAAACATTCGATGATTGTGTATTTTAGAAAAAACATCAATTGTGAGTGTACAATTCCATGTCTTTGGAAAAATTAGTAAATCCACAAAAGGTGGTGCAACAAATTTTTTATTTTCCTTTTGTTAATTGTTCACGAGCTTCCTTCCACCGGATTGTCGAAAGCAAGGACTAGAGAAATTGTCATGAAATTTAATTTGTTTATTTATGCATGCATATAAATTGTGGTTTTTTATTTCGATTTGTTCGAATTTGTTTTGCCTCGTGAGAAAATCCACAGTAGATTAGAATTTGTTTGATTTGATCATTGTAATAGAATAGTCTAGATCCAGGTTTATTTATTTTTGTAAATAAATTGTAACCGGACGGAAAACGGAGCATGGAGACGAAGAATTAAAAGACGGATCTCGAACTGGCGGCGTGCGTTCTTGTAAACGCGCCAAAAAGGAGGCACGAGACGCTGAGTGGGGGCGGCAGGCGTTGGCGAGGCCATCGGCGCTAAGCGCCTTGGGAGATTTTAATTAGCCTTTCCGATCGGATCAGCCTTGGCGACGGGCATCGGCAGGCTCTTGCGCGGGCGAAGCGAAGATATGGGCGGGCTTAATGCACGCATGGGACGACGCGGGCGAGGAATCTTTGCGGAGGCGCCAACGCAGGAGGGTGCGGGTAGGTGGCACGCGAGGCCGATCGCGTGGGGGGGGCGTAAATACCATGCTGGTGCTACCGGGCAAGCGCAACGCTGTCGAGATCCTCCGAGGGTCGCCAGGAGTGGGACGCGGTGCATGGGCGACATCGTCGGGCGCCGGCTACAGCGACGGGACGCCACTCGACTTCGGCCGGCTAAGAAGCGGCTCCACCCGCGATCTGGTCGATGACGGGCTTTGACAAGGTGGTTTTTTAAGATGGTCAAGTGGAAGCTTTTCGAGAGATCTAACAATGAAGGCTATGAAGACGATTTCTCAAGATCAAGACATGACAAAAAATTAACCATGACAATTGGATATATGTGCCCAATATGTTTAATTTTTTGTTTTGATGTTATGCATTATTTTATGCTTATTTAAATTGTGTTTAAATTTGCGATGCATGAGAAAAATATTTTGAAAAATCTCACTTTTAAAAAAATTACTAAGTATGCTTAAACAATTAATTGTCAATTTTATGGATAATAAAATTGAATTAATTCACCTCCATGATTTATTTATTTGTTGATTCTTTTGGATAAATTTTGGGGACGGTCAAAAGATAGCTTTCACATGAATAAATTCCAAATGGATGATTGTGGTATATTAGTTTAGTGATGTGATGACCCACACATAGGCTAGTTCAAAGCGAAATAATAATTTTGTATTTAATCATGGTTATTACTTAGGTATAAAAATTGATATGCATATACTTCCAGAAGTCCTGTCAATTTTATATTGGTCAATGGGGAGCCAACTATTAATCTAGATATTAAAAGGTTTTAAATCGTTTTTTGTTTCAGAATTTGTTTGAATGTGTTTAAATAATGACCCACCCCACGTGGCTTATTTAAACTGCTTTTGAGATGTTATTTGATGCATGTTCATATTTTTTTGAGATTTTAATATGAAACATGTGATCGAACCTTGTGATATATTTGTGCTTATGCATATTATTATTTATTTCAGTTCATCATGTCGCAACCTTTTAATCCATCGCTCAATATACTTAAACACAATTTGCTTCTTGGTGAAAACTATTTTGATTGGATATACAAACTAAAAACTAAAACCTAGCCGTGAGATCACCTTCCAAATGGGTACTTGATACACCAAAACCCGAAAAACCAACTAAGACGCGGAATATGGGACGAGATGTTATATGGTGAATGGGAGCTAGAAATGAATTGATGAAGGATACAATTTCAAGATCTGCTGATTTGTTGAAACGCCTTCACCAAGGATATGAGTCATTGCAGACATCTTACGTAATCTTGAAGCGATGTTCGCACATCCCAGGCCCATATGGCAATCCAAAGTGTGAAGCAAGAAATTGTGAATTAAAAATGGAAAAGGGGGCATCGCAGCAAGAACACGTTCTTAGGGTTATGGTGATATTTGAGGAGCTTGAGATCCTCGTGAAAAATGTGATTTCAAGACTAAGATTGATTTCATTCTCAATCCTTACAAAAGAGCTATAATCACCACTCTCTTGATTATCTATTGGAAGATCTAGATTTTTACAAAGGATGATCTTGTAAATGCTCTCACTTTTGATTTGAAAGGGAGAGGAGCGCGAGGAAAAGATCTTGGGAAAAAAAGAATCTTTTTTTTTTTCATCCCAGTCAAGTGGGTGATAAGGATGATGAAAAGAGAAGAAAGTTAAACCAAGCAGACTCAACACCAAATAAGAGCATGGAATCAAGCATGAGGACACTCGAGGAAAGCCTCATTCGATAATGGAAAAAAGGTAATTCTCACGCAGTTGTTGAAACTTGCTTAGTGGCGTATGCCTCCCATTTATGGGGGTGGATACTGGATCCACCGATCATGCTTGTTTCACTTTACGCGGTTCAAGCGGACAAGCAATTTAGTGGGAGGAGATCCTCATCACACCGGGCGATGCTACATAAGAGTGATTAAAATTTGTGGGAGAAGTGCACCTATCTTTTGAAGATATAGTTTTAATTTTAAGAGATGTTCTTTACGTTCCGAATTTTGAAAGAATTTAATTTCGGTTTCTAAACTTTACCTTGATGGATATAAGGTTACTTTTGATAAAGTTGTTTCATTTCTCTTAATGATAAATTTATCATCATGGAACGTTGTCGAATAATCTCTATACAATTAACTCAGGCACACCACTCATTTAAATGCATCCTATAACACATCAATTGTTTCCGATAAAAGAAAACGTTCATCGACGTGAACGAAACACTTCTATGGCATCTAAGATTGGGGACATATTAATCCAAATAGGATCCAAAGGTTGGTAGAAGACGGTTCTTTGGAGTCTGGCCAAGTTGAACCAATTCAAACCTCGCGAATCATGTTTGGAGGGTAAAACCACCAAGAGGGCATTCGGGAGTTAAGGGAATAGAGCTAAAGAAGTGTTAGAAATCGCTCACAATACGATGTGGTCCAATGTCAACCAAAGCAAGAGGAGGTTATGAGTATTTATGGCTACTTTTATTGATGACTACTCAAGGTGCAATTATATTTTCCTTTATGAAGCATAAATCGAGACCTTTGAGAAATTCAAAGAATTTAAGGCTCAAGCAGAGAATCATAGTGGAAAAACGTATCAAGTCTCTACGATCCGACGCGTGGAGGCGAGTACCTCTAATGATGAGTTTTGAACTACTTGTCGATGAAGGGATTGTATCCTAGTTAATTAAGACCTTTAACCCTCAACAAAACGGGGTTGAGCTTAAAAAACAAAACTCTTTTGGAAATGGTTAGATCAATGATGAGTTATCCCGGATCTTCCAAGTCGCTCGGGGTCATGCCTTGGAAACAACGGCTTACATTACGAACTTGGTGCCATCCAAATTGGTTCCCAAAACTCCCTAAAAGAATTGTGGACCGGCGCAAGTTTTATTGGAGACACGTGAGAATTTGGGGGTCCCGCCACGGTTGGACAAGGAAGCCGGAAAATCGATCCTCGATCGAGTTAAGGTTGTTTTATAATATACCCGAGGGAACAAAAGGGTGTATGTTCTATGGTCCTCAAGATCAAAAGGTGGTAATAAGCACCCACTTTAGATTTTTGGAAGAAGACTATATGAACGAAAGAAGACCCGTATGAGATTACCTTAAATGAATTTAAGGGGCTAACCTCATTTCTAAAATGCATAAGATGACATACCAAATGACACACTTTCACAACCGAAATCGTCAGTGGGAGGGTTGTGAGACATTTCGAGAGATTCATGGGGATAGGAGAGTCCTCGGACTTGATTCTAGGACAAGACGAATCGCATCCATGGACATATGATGAAGGCAATCCAAGATAAGGACGGTTTCTTGGCAAAAAGCAATGAAAGTTTAAATGGGTTCTATGGATCCCGAGTGTGGGTTTTAGTCGAACTACTTAATGGGGTCAAACCTATTGGTTGGAAGTGGGTATACAAGAGAAAAAGAGACCGGGGACGGGAAGGTGGAAACCTTCAAGGCAAGGCTTTGGGCGTAAAGGTTATACTTTCGTAAAGAAGGATTGATTATGAGGAAACCTTTTCACCAGAAAGCAATGCTCCAAATCCATCCAATTCTCTTGTCGGTCAGCATCTCGATTTTGAAATCTGGCAATGGATGTCAAGAGCTTTCCTTTTAACTAAGTCTTGATGAAGAAATCTATATGCAACAACCCCAAGGCTTCATTGAAAGGGCCAAGAACAATTTAGTTTGTAATCTCATGAAGTCCATTTATTTAACTCAAATAAGCAAAGAGTTAGAACCAATGTTTTGATCATGTTATAAAGTCTTATGGGTTTGATCAAAACGAGTTCGAAAAAGGTGTGTACAAAAAGCGTGTCGAATCGTGCATTGGTATTTTTTGGTACTATCGACGACATTCTCGCTCATCGGGAACGATGTAAAGGTGTTATCGGGCGTAAAGGAATGACTTTCAAAAACAGTTTGATATGAAGGACTTAGGGAAGCCGAACATCCTTGGGATCAAGATCACCGAGATCGCAAGAAAAGGATGATAGGCTTATCTCAAGCTTCATACATATTAATCGCCTTGAAACGATTCAAAGATGTCGATTCCAAGAAAGGCTTCATACCTTTTCGTGCATGGAATCCATCTATCCAAGGAAATGTGCCCTAAGACACAAAAAGGAGATAGATGACATGAAAGGCATTCCTTATGCTTCATTTTCGGAAGCCTTACGTATGCAATGTTGTGCACTAGACCCGGATATCCTTTTGCCGTCATGTGGTGGCAAGATATCAAAGTAACCCGGGAAAGAACATTGGATGGCGATTAAAAATATTCAAGTATCCGAAAAGAACTCGAGATAGAATATTGGTTTATCAGTCAGATAGTCTAATCCCCCTCCGGTAGTGTGTTTTGCATTGGGGGAGGAGCCATGACATGGAGAAGCAGTTAGCATAAATGGATCGCAGATTCTACCATGGAAGCCTTAATATGTAGTCGCAGGCGCAAAAAAGAAGCGGTTTGGCTCAAGAACTTCCTAGTGGACTTGGATGTAGTTCCGAATTTGCCAAAGACAATCATTAAAGTGGGAGACATTATTAGTTCGTAGGTGATATTACATGTCACGACAGAACTACACGAGACATGTTGTAGTATACTTAAAAGCAGACTTTGAGTATAAGTGGGAGATTGTTGGGATTATAGTGGAAAGTATGCTTTTACTTTGTATAATCAAACTGAATTTTGGTCTTATTTACTGAAATAAATTGTTTATCACTGATGCTTTAAATATCATCGAATGTTACATATATTTCTTTGATAACTGTTCAATAAATAAGACGTGTTACATTGTAGTTAATTTAGTGATACCAGATCACGAAGATTAATTTAGGTCCCTTGTAATAAAAAAGTACACCATTCACGCACCTAGATGGAAATGAACAATCCATCGTGAAAGGTTGAAGTGTAAGGCTCGGATTGTCTTGTCTTTGACCAAGAGATTACACTAGTGCATGTTTAGTGCATTCAAGAGGACCTACAGGAGGACAAATTCTTGAATCAACTAGGAAGAATTAGACCTCGGTGGTTCGTTATTTTCAATCTTCGCCCCTTAAATAGTATGGCGTGTGGTTAGTAATTATTGCTTTGACTTATTACGGGTAGAAAAATCAACGTAGATTCAATACTTTATATCTTGGCAATATTATTGGTCACATACGATTGCTAAGATTTAATACTTGAGAATCGCGGCAAGCACGCTTTTGTTGTTTTGCCCTTTGGGAGGTTCATAAGTTTTATCATACCAAATCTTGCAAGTGGAACTAGTTTTAGTAGATGGATAATAATGTTGAACCGCCTTTACTAAGGATAAAAGATATTAATTAATGGAAAGCTATTTCAAAGGGCTTGAATTAATTAATGGGCTAGATAATCTTAAACACGGAAATAATAAAAGAGCCATATTGATATGTAATACGGGTTAAGATGGATAGTGCAATATTAATTATGTAGGGATTAATTAATATTTACGGGCTTGAATAATATTGTGGCTCAATATTGATAATTCAAGATCCATTGGAAGGTCCAATCTTAATTCTCCTAAAGGCCCTCAAGTAGTCCAACATAAAGTCCAATAACCTAAAAAGGTGTTTAAAAAATAAAATAAAATTTTGTTGTTTATTTTTCCTATTTTTTCTAAAAATAGTAAATAAAATAGGGAGAAAGATTTTCTTTGAATTTTGTTATGGAATGAAGATAAGTATTATAGGAATAAAAGATTATCTCATTAAATTCAAGAAATCTCCCACTTGGTTATTTACTATGTAATTTTCAAAATTTTGAATAATTAAGGAGAGAAAGATTTTCTTGATTTTTTCTTGAAAAGATATTATGGAAGATATATATGTATTCTTGCAAATACAAGTATATCTCATAAATTCAAGAAGATCCAAATCTTGGTTTTTTTTCCTTATTTTTTCAAATATCCCATAACAAAGAGAGGTGGGATTTTTGTGGAATATTTTAATTATGGAGAAAAAGAATATATGAGATATATTCAAGATTTTTCAAGATCAAGAAAAAGATTTTCCATATTATTTTCCCAAATTTTCGACCACTAATTATCTATAAATAGGGGATGAATGTTTCATCTGAGAACCTAACAATTTTAAAATTGGTTTTTGGAAAAATCAAATACGATAAAATATCAAATATTTTGAAACGTCGGCCATTGTGTATTTTGAAAAAAGCCAATTGTGAGTGTACAATTACATGGTCGAAAAATTAGTAAATAAAAAGGTGGTGCAACAAATTTTTATTTTTTCCTTTGTTAATTGTTCACAGCTTTCTTCCACCGGATTGTCGAAAGGGACTAGGGAATACTTGAGAAGGCTTTTGGTGTTTTTTATGATTTGTTAGACCATTGCCACTCCTGAAGAGATTAGTTCACGAAACCCCAGAGTAATTACATCGAGGATTTATGTGTTTTTATATGCATGATTTATTGTTAAATTTTTATTTGAATTAATATAGGATTAATTCATGCTAGTAATAATTGTTAGAATTAAATTTGTATTTAAATATTCATCCCGAATAGATCCGCAATTAATTTCCCAACAATTGCATCGAGCCTCGGTTTCGGCTCGATTTTTAAATTGTAATTTAATTAGTTTTTCATTAAATTTGAAATCGATAGTAGAATTTTAGATCTTTGCGGGTATCCAATTGTCATGAAATTTAATGTGTTTATTTATGCATGCATATAAATTGTGGTTTTTTATTTCGATTTGTTCAATTCGTTTTTTCCTCGGAGAAAATCCACGCAGTAGATTAGAATTTGTTTGATTTGATCGATGTAATAGACTAGTCTAGATTCAGTTTATTTATTTTTGTAAATAAATTGCAAACCGATCGAAACGGAGGTGGAGACGAAGAATTAAAAGACGGGATTCGATTCAGGCGAAGCGGCAAAGATATGTCGAACGTAAACAAAAGGACGCGAGACGCGCGAGATGCGACGCAAGCGCGGGCGCTGGGCGAGACGGCCGAAGCGACGCGATCGCCGCGGCGTGACGGGCGCGGGCATCCTCAGATGAGGGCAGAAGCGGCGTAGGCGGGCGCCGATGGCGCTGCGGCGACGCTGGCGAAGGGGACGCGAAATGGGAGGCGCTCGGATGAGAGGGTGCGCGGTAGGTGGAACGCGAGGCCGATCAGGGTGGGCGCGCGAAGCGCCACAGCGTGGGTACGCTGGCCGGGCATGCGCGACGCCGAGATCCGGCCGAGGGCCGCTGAAAGGACGGCACCGCTTGAGGCACTTCAAGGCTTTCTTACGCCTCAAGCGGGACGCCATTTCGACACGGCCGAGAGTGCTAGGCGGACACCGAGCCACCGATCCGGTCGATGACGGTTTTTAACCAAGGCAGTTTTTAGGACGGTCCAAGGGAGCTGAGATTTAACAATGAAGGCTATGAAGACGATTTCTCAAAGATCGAAGACATGAAAAAAAATTAACCATGACAATTGGATATATGTGCCCAATATGTTTAATTTTTTGTTTTGATGTTATGCATTATTTTATGCTTATTTAAATTGTGTTTAAATTTATTTATGAGAAAATGTTTTGAAAAATCTCACTTTCAAAAATTACTAAGTATGCTTAAACAATTAATTGTTAATTTTATGGATAATAAAAATTGAATTAATTTTGACCTCCATGATTTATTTATTTGTGGATTCTTTTGGAGAAATTTCCACGAGGATTGGTCAAAAGATAGCTTTCACATGAATAAATTCCAAATGGATGATTGTGGTATATTACTAATGCGGCGTATTTATGACCCTCCCTACTTATAGGCTCGCTGCTCAAAGTGAAATAATAATTTCAGATTTAATCATGGTTATTACTTAGGTATAAAATTGATATGCATATACTTCCCAAAGTCCCTCACAATTTTATATTGGTCAAGTGGAGCCAACTATTAATCTAAATATTAAAGGTTTATAAATCGTTTTGCCAGAACTCTTTGAATGTGTTTAAATAATGACCCACCCCACGTATTTATTTAAACTGCTTTTTGAGACGCTATCGATGCATGTTCTTTTTTTTTTGAGATTTTAATATGAAACATGATCTAATTTTTGTGATATATTTGTGCTTATGCATATTATTATTTATTTCAGCCATCATGTCGCAACCTTTTAATCCATCGCTCAATATACTTAAACACAATTTGCTTTCATCGGGAAAAAACTATTTAGATGGATATAGAAACTAAAAAACCCGCCCTAGCCGTGATCACCTTCCAAATGGGTACTTGATACACCAAAAACTAAAAAAACCAGCTTAAGGATTTTAAATATGGGACGAGATGCTTATATGGTGAATGGAGCATAAAATGAATTGATGAAGGATACAATTCGCACATATCCGCCGATTTGTTGAAACGCTTTCACCAAGGATATGAGTCACCGCAGATATCTTATTGTATCTTGAAGCGATGTTCGCATTATCCAACCCATATGGCAATCCAAAGTGAAGCAAGAAATTGTCAATTAAAATTAAAAAAGGAACGACGCAGCGCAACACGCTCTAGGATTATGGTGATATTTGAGGAGCTTGAGATCCCGCAAAAAATGTGATTTCAAGACTAAGATTGATTTCATTCTCCAACTTACCAAAGAGCTATAATCACCACTATCTTGAGTATCTATTGAAAGATCTAGATTTTACAAAGGATGGTCTCAAATGCTCTCTTTGCTGAAAGGGAGAAGGAGCGAGGAAAAGAACTTGGGAAAACAGAATCTTTTTTCATCCCAGGTCAAGTGGGTGATAAGGATGATGAAAAGAGAAGAAAGTTAAAACCAAGCTGCATCTAACACCAAATAAAGAGCATGGAATCAAGCATGAGGAAAGTTTTGGAAAGCGAATGAGTAGGACACTCGAGGAAAGCCCTCGTTCCGACACGGAAAGAAAGGTAATTTTCACGCCTAGTAGTTGAAACTTGCTTAGCGGCGATGATGCCTCCCATTTATGGTGAGGGATACGGATCCACCGATCATGTTTGTTTCACTTTATAGAGGTTCGGGCGGATCCGCAACTTAGTGGGGAGTGAGATCTCATCACACGGGTATGCTATGAGAGTGGCAAATGGCAAAGGGGAGAAGTGCACCTGCCTTTTGAAGATAGAGTTTTAATTTTAAGAGATGTTTTTACGCTCCAATTTTAGAAAGAATTTAATTTCGTTTCTAAATCCTTTTTACCGCTGGTCCCATTTGTGAAAAACCCGTAATGCGCGGAATACCAATCGACGATATAAAATAAAAGTAGGGCAAGATTCCAAATTTTTTTTTTTTTTAAGAACGATGTGTGTTTTGCTTATAATCGAATGCATATGGCAAGTAAGAACATAAAGCAAGAAAGAATACACGATTTTATAGTGGTTCGAGTCCAACTCCTACATCCACTCTTCCCTATCATCATCGGGCACCTACTTAACCAATCGGATTCTTAGGTTAACGCAAGTCCACCAACACCCGTCAGATGTTTATATCGAAGTTCACACTCAAACGGGACTTATCACCCTCACGGGATCGCTTACCCTTTCGATTAAGTAGATGTTTACCGAGTTCACACTCACCTACAAACTTATCCTACCAAAACTGATTTGGGTAAGGTTTTATGTTTGTTCAGGTTGAGATTTTCCTTACATTTGTTTAAATTCAACGCTAAGGTCAGAAAAAATCTCTAAAGCTGGATATAGCATTTGTGTTTAGATTAGGTAGAACACTTTGAATATATACGGTTTCTTGCTCAAAGGTTCTAGGGTGGAAATGCTAGATGATTTGGCTTGATGGATGTTTAATGCATTTTCCCATCCTAATAACGAAGGAAGAATCAGATTTATAGTGGATTTGAATGTTACCGCTGGATGGAGTCTCATTCAAATCCATACTATTCTCAAGCTTCCGCAGCCTTTTTTCAGCCGGGTTGTCTTCCTTCATTGGTCCACGCCACCTGAATCTAACGGCTATATTCTTAGGTTTTTCCGAAGTCTCGTGATCTTAGGCCTGCTTTGAGCCCCTTCAAAGTTACATCGAGCTATCTCAACCTTCGACATTCGAGTTTTCGGTGCCGGAACCTTCAGTTATATCGAAGCCGGGTTATCTCGAGCCTTCAGTTATCCGGAGGCCTTCAGTTCTTCAAAGAATCTCATCGAAGTCTCGTGTTCTTTTGATTCAGCAGACTTCTTCAACGGACTTTGTCCGATCATCGCATAATGACACTAAATCTATCGAAGTTCGTCAATCAGATGACTCACCTCAGTCACATCACTCAAAGCATCTCGATGCCGATCTCGATCAAATTTCGACCGATCAGATCAATATATCTTCAGATCATCTCTGTGATAACATCGTGTCATCTGCATTAGGCTAGCATATCGCTTATCATATTCGGATCTCGATCACGCCCGATCCGACCCCATCCGCCATTTTCATATCCGATCTCGATCACGCCCGATCTTGATCGCCTTTTGCTCATCTTCTCGACCGCAACCTTCTTCCCGATTTGGTCTTTAGCTTTTTTTTTCATATCCGACGGTACAATTTCATCAGCTTGATTCCGAACTCATCTCGATCTATCCGATCTCGATCACGACTCGCCCGGCGTTCGTCCGATCTCGATCACATCTTCCGATTTCTTTGAGTTCCCCTCAACTTGTTCTCTCGCCTCAACTTGTTATCTCAGAGATTAATTCAAAAACACAAGTTGATAATGTTTTGCATAATTCATCAAAAACTAAAATATCCCAAATATTTACCTTGATGGATATTCGGTTATTTTTGATAATTTTTTTTACCATTTCTTTATGATAAATTTATCGGCCATGGAACGTTGGTTTTAATAATATCTATACAATTAATCGTGTACACCACTCACTTAAATGCATCCTATAACACATCAATTGTTTCCGATAAAAGAAAACGTTTCATCGACGCGGAACTAAACACTTTTATGGCATCTAAGATCGGGGACATATTAATCCAAAGAGGATCCAAAGGTTGGTAGAAGACGGTCCATTGAGTCTCTCCAAGTTGAACCAATTCCAACCTACTTAATCATGCTTTGAGGAGGGTAAAATGACCAAGAGGGCATTCGAGCCAAGGAATAGAGCTAAAGAAGTGTTAGAAATCGACACACAGAACAGATGTGGTCCAATGTCAACCAAAGCAAGAGGAGGTTATGAATATTTCGTCACTTTTATTGATGACTACTCAAGGTACGGGTTATATTTTTCTTTATGAAGGATAAATCGAGACCTTTTGAGAAATTCAAGAATTTAAGGCTCAAGCAGAGAATCATAGGGAAAACGAAGTCTCTATGATCCGATCGTGGAGGCGTAGTAACCAAAGAATGAGTTTTGAACTACTTGTCGATGAAGGGATTATATCCAATTTAATCTGCATCCGAACCCCTCAACAAAACGGGGTTGCAGAGCGTAAGAAACAAAACTCTTTTTGGAAATGGTTAGATCAATGATGAGTTATGCGGATCTTCCCAAGTCGTCAGGGTCATGCCTTTGAAACAACGACTACATTCCAACTTGGTTATCCAAATCGTTTCCCAAAACTCCCAAAAGAATTGGGACCGCAGTTTCGTATTGAGACAAGTGAGAATTTGGGGTGTCCACGCGGTTGGGACAAGGAAGCCGAAAAATTGGATCCTCGAATCGTAGTTAAGGTTGTTTATAATATACCCCGACAAAAAAAAAGTGGTGTATGTTCTATGGTCCCAAGACTGCGCGTGGTAATAAGCACCCACTTTAGATTTTTTAAAGAAGACTATATGAACGTAAAGAAGACCCGGTAAGTGAGATTACCTTAATGAGCTAAGGGGCTAACCTCATTGCTAACCTGCATAAGATGACATACCAACGACATACACTTTCACAACCGAACCTCGTCAGAGTGGGAGGGTTGTGAGAGAAACCGAGAGATCTACGGGAGACAGGAGAGTCCCTGACTTGATTCCTGACAAGACGAATAATCGTAACCCATGGACATATGATGAGGCAATCCAAGACAAGGATGCGTTTTCTTGGCAAAATGTAATGAAATTTAAATGGGTTCTATGGATCATAACAGAGTGTGGGAGCTAGTCGAACTACTTAACGGGGTCAAACCTCGCTGGTCAGAAGTCAGTATACAAGAGAAAAAAGAGGATCGAATCCAGAAGGTGGAAACCTTCAAGGCAAGGCTTGTGGGCGTAAAAGGTTATACTCGTAAAGAAGGGATTGACTATGAGGAAACTTTTCACCTGAGTAATGCTCAAGTCCATCCGAATTTTCTTTGTCGATTGCATCTCGATTTTGAAATCAGAAACGGATGTCAAGATGTTTTTCCATAACTAAGTCTTGATGAAGAAATTATATGCAACAACCCCAAGGCTTCATTGAAAGGGGCCAAGAACACCTAGTTTGTAAGCTCATGAAGTCCATTTACGGACCAAACAAGCATCCAGAAATTTGAACCAATGTTTTGACTATGTTATAAAGATTCTACGGGTTTCGATCAAAACGAATTTGAAAGTCAGGTGTACAAAAAGCTTGTTTGAATCGAGATTGGTATTTTTTAGTACTATATTGACTTACATTTTGCTCATCGGGAATGATGTAAAGGTGTTATCGACGGCGGAATGACTTCCAAAAACAGCTTTTGATATGAAGCGACTTAGGGAAGCCTCGGGTACATCTGGGATCAAGAACACCGAGATCGCAAGAAAAAGGATGACAGGTTTATCGCAGTTTTCATACATAGACACCTGCCTTGAAACGATTCAAAGATGCAGATTCCAAGAAAGGCTTCAGACCTTTCGTGCATGGAATCCATCTATCCAAGGAAATGTGCCCTAAGAAACAAAAGAAGATAGACGACATGAAAGGCATTTTAGACAGAAGCCTTATTAATGTTTGTGCATTTAGATAGATATCCGGTTTGTCGCTGACGGTGGCAAGATATCAAAGTAACCCTTGAAAAGAATATTGACGGCGCTAAAAAATATTCCATGTATCCAAAAGAAGAGATAGAATATTTGTTTAAATGATACTAATCCTCCTAGCCAGAGGTTTTTACGGGGAGAGGAGCCACGACATGGGAGAAGCTGCTAACGTAAATGGATCGCAGATTCTACCATGGAAGTTTAATATGTAGTCGCTATAGCAAAAGAAGAAGCGGGTTTGGCTCAAGAACTTCCTAGTGACTGGATGTAGTTTCGAATTGCCCAAAGACAATCATCAAGAAAGGAGAGACATTATTAGGTTCGTAGAGAGGACATTACATGTCACGACAGGGAACTACACGAGACATGTTTTAGTATACTTAAAAGCAAACTTTGAGTATAAGTGGGAGATTGTTGGGATTATAGTGGAAAGTATGCTTTTTACTTTGATAATCAAACCAATTTCTTGGTCTTATATAACCTAAAATAAATGTTTATCATCGATGCTTTAAATATCATCGAATGTTACATATATTTATCGTGATAACTGCTCAATAAATAGTACGTGTTATATTAGAAGTTAATTTAGTGATACCGTATCACGTAAGATTAAATTACCAATCCCTTGTAAAAAAAAGTACACCATTCACTTACCTAGATGGAAATGAACAATCCATCGTGGAAAGGTCAAGGTAAGGCTCGATTGTTTGTCTTGACTAAGAGATTACACTAGTGCATGTTTAGGTGCATCAATAGGACCCACATGAGGACAAATTCTTAACTCCAACTAGGGATGAATTAGACCTCGTGGTTCGTTATTTCTTAATCTCCGCCCTTAAATAGTATCGCGTGTGGTTAGTAATTATCGCTTTGATTTATTACGGTAGAGAATCAACTAGATTCAATACTTTTTATATCTTGGGCAATATTATTGGTCACACGCGATTGCTAAGATTTAATACGGAGAATCGTGCAAGCACGCTTTGTTCGATTTTGTTCTTCGAGGTTCATAAGTTTTATCATACCAAATCTCGCAAGCCGAACTAGTTTCCGTACGGATAATAATGTTGAAAACTGCCTTTTACCAAAGGATAAAATTAATTAATGGGAAAGATATTTCAAAGGACTTGAATTAATTAATGGGCTAGATAATTTAAAGGCCCTCAAGTAGCCCAACATAAAGTCCAATAATCAAAAAAGGTGTTTTAAAATAAAATAAAATTTTGTCGTTTATTTTTTCCTATTTTTTTCAAAATAAGAATAAAAGAGGAGAAAGATTTTTTTGAATTTTGTTATGGAATGAAGATAAGTATTATAGGAATACAAGATTATCTCTATAAATTCAAGAAATCTCCCACTTGGTTATTTATTATGAAATTTTAAAAATTTTGAATAACCATGAGAGACTTTTATTTTTTGAAAAGATATTATGGAAGATATATATGTATTCTTTGCAATACAAGTATATCTCATAAATTCAAGAAGATCCAAATCTTGGTTTTTTTCCTTATTTTTAAATATCCCATAACAAGAGTGAAGTGGGATTTTTTGAAATATTTTAATTATGGAGAAAAGAATATATGAGATATATTCAAGATTTCTTAAAGATCAAGAAAATATTTTTCCATATTATTTTTTCCCAAATTTTCGACCACCAATTATCTATAAATAGGGATGAATGTTTTCATCCCCGTAGCACATCAAAAAATTGGTTTTTCGAAAAATATCGTCACGATAAAATTTCAAATATTTTGAAACGCCGCCAGATTGTGTATTTTCTAAAAAAGTCAACGAGTGTACAATAAATATGTGTCGAAAAATTAGTAAATCCACAAAAGGTGGTGCAAATAAATTTTTATTTTCTCTTTGTTAATTGTTCATGAAGCCTTTCCACCGGATTGTCGAAAGCAAGGACTAGTGAATACTTCAAAGGCTTTTTTGGTGTGTTTTATATTGAGACCATTGCTTACTCCAAGAGGTTAGTTCACGTAAAACCCGTAGTAATTTCCGTCATGTGGGATTTATGTGAACTGTTTATATGCATGATTTGTTGTTAATTATTATTTGAATTAATATAGGATTAATTCATGCTAGTAATAATTGTTAGAATTAAATTTTATTTAAATATTCATCCCGAATAGATCCGCATAATTAATTCCCCCAATATTAATTGCATAATTAAATACGGTAAAATCAGAAATGTAATTCTTACAAAGAATTACAGATACCGCTTTTCTACTATGATATCCACGTAATCCCCAATCACGACTTGCACGGATTTGCGTTGTTGAATCCCGAGATGAATTTACAGGAAAATTCTAACTCTAGATCTTATGGAGAATAAAATGAATTAACGTTGTTTGTGAATTTCCAAGAGCTTCACATATATAGAAGACCCAACTTAAATCTTAAGTTAACCCGATTGAGAAATAAAATCCTTGATCTATATTTAAATAAATCTTCACGATTTATTTCCCCCATAAAATGTCTACTGATTTATTTCTATGTATATCAAATCTCTACGATTTGATTCCATATATATTAAATCCCATAATAATATTCCATATATTATAATTGGGGAATCTTATTTAATTAAATCAAATTTAATTAAACATTAATAATAATTAATTCCAAATTAATCTATTATTAATTAATTCTAAATTAAATATTAAATCCAATTTAACATTTAATGTACCAACTATAATCTTAAAAGGAACTACTTTGTTTGGTGACCTATAGGCCCTCATATATCGAAATATTAGTCAAAACTAACGGTTTTAATTGAACCTTAGACAATAAAGCGTATATTCTCAATATATGAGGTTTGCTATGGAAACGCAACTACATAATAATTGAAACACGGGCTATTACGATTTCCTCCTTTATTCACGAATACTGGGCCTCTTGAACATGATGAAGTTTTTATTCAAATAACATAATCAATTTATCTTCAATCACTATTTGATCATGGCGTCGCACTCTACCACAAAGTCTAAGTCACGGCATCGGCCGCCAACGATTTTGATCCACTATGACGTAGAAGACGAGTATTTCTCTAAATCCACTTTGGAGGAATGAATCTTATTCTGGCTCAACTACTACGCACATGGCACCCCGGTGATGAACCCAATCCAAGCCATATCTACCACATAGAGGGTGCAAGATCGTCATGGTCAAAGTCTTCCATCATCCCACACATCACGCTACGCCATTTAATTTCAAGTCAAAGGAGTATCGACGCTCCCACTAACCTAAACACCCAGAGACACATATAGTGGAACTACATCAAACAAGCTGATGGGTATACCAATACCTTCTATGGTATTTGAAATCAATCATGAGATATCAGATCTCGTAGTAGGGAGATCTTTACTAAGAAAGATGACGCAGACGCACACATCATCTCCATTGCATCATCAATATCCCACTCTTTGATGATCCTTGATCGCTATTTGAGAATCATGCTTAAGCCATCCGAAGTTCTCACAACCTCACTCTGAGCAAATAACCTATGGGAACACTGAATAAATAACGAAACAATCAAACATAATATTCAAACAAAATGTTGCACATACATTAATATTAAATGAACTATAATATTAAATCAAACTGAATATCATCGGTATTATGTCCTTACAATAGATTGTCTCTAGGACACTAACAAAGAATAAACCTTCCAATCGTTATTGATCAAGGACTTGGGGGAATAGTTGAGAAGGACTTTTGGTGGTATTCTAGATTCTGATCCCGCCTGCTCAAAAAATCGCCTCTCCAACGGGTAATTTTAAAACTTCCTAGATATTCCTTTCTACAGGATCTTTTTACGTGAATTTTTATTTGCATGTCGATTTGTTGGATTAATTATTATTTGAATTCACTAAGATTAATTCATCCTAGTAATAATTGTTAATTTAAATTTGTGTTTACGAGGTCGGTCTGAGCAGATCCTGCATATGTTTTCCTAACAACGTGCTATCTCTGGCAGAGCTCCCTGGTTCAAGCTCCGATCTTTTAAACTGTAATTTAAATTCTTGTTCATTAAAATTGAAATTGGATAGCAGAACCGTAGATTCAGTGGTAGGTATCCAATTGGTATGGTATTTTTAATGTAATTTTACATGGCAAATAAATTGCATTTTTAATTTAATTCGCTCAGATTCGCTTTTTGTCTCGTGGAGAAAATCCACGGTGCAGATTAGTATTTTGTTTGATTTGTTCAATGTAATAGACTAGTTCAGACTCGGTTTATTTTATTTTGTAAATAAATTGTAACCGAATCCTAAAAATGAAGCATTTTAGAGAAATTAAAGACGACATCCGCGCTGAGTATCGCAAGCGCTTGCGGGCGATATCGTGGGTTAGGCCGGCGTCTAGCTGACCACGCCGCATCGCCAGGGTGGACGCGGATTTCGGCAAGACGTGATTTACGTATGCCGAGGCCGACTTTGTGCGGGAAATAAGACCACGACTACGCATTTCCGGACGCTGCAGATGCCGGGCTGTTTTGGACACGGGCAAGGACTAAGGCCAAGACGCTGCCCCAAGCGAGCGTTCGCGACAAAGCTATGGGCGACGGGCGGAATGGTCGAGCCAGACCGGGCGCGGCGCTTAGGAAGACGCGGACTTCCACGTTCCGAGTCGTGAGCTACTGTCAGACATCGCCCTAATCCAAAATGGAGGACATTTTGAAGAATTTTTATAATTCAAAGGGGCCTTTCAAGAGGAACCATGAAGGCAAAAAAGAAGAGACAATTTCTCAAGATCAAGATTTGGAATTTAAACCATGAGAGTTTGATATATGTGCCCAACTTGATTTATTTTTATCTTGATGCTTGTTTTAAATTGCAATTTTATTTGTTTTAAATGTGTTTGCATGAATTAGAATTGTCTAAAGAAAATTTCACTTTCTTTAAAATTACTCAAGATAGTATTATTGATAAATTTTATTAGGGGATAATAAAATTACGCAAATTTGACCTACATGATTTATTTATTTGTGAATTCTTTTTAAAATTTCTCACGGAAATCCACCAAAAGATATTTTTCACATGAATAAATTCTCAAAAAGGATGATTGTAAATTATTATTAGTGGAGACTATAACCTCCCCACGAGGCTCATTCAAAGTTAAGTAATAATTATGTATTTAATCATGGATATTTCAGTATAAATTGATATTTATATATTCCAAGTCCGCCAATTTTATATTGGTCATGGTTTACTATTAATTTTGGAATTAAAGGTTTGTAAATGTCCTTGGTTGTAACCTCGTTGAATGTGCTTCTTTAAATAGACAATTCACCCCATAATGACCTATTTAAATTTTGAGATGATTACGATGCTTATTCATATTGTTTTGAGATTTTTATATGAATAATGTGATCAATTATGTGATAATTTTGTGTTTGACAATTGTTGTTTATCAACGATGCTTTAAATATCATCGTAATGTTACATATATTTACCGTGATAACCTGCTCAATAAATAGTACTTGTTACATTGTAGTTAATTTAGTGATACCGCATCGCTGTAAGATTAAATTAATACCCCTTGTAACTAAAAGTACAACCATTCATTTACCTAGATGGAAATGAAAATTCATCGTGGAAAGGTTGGAAGTGTAAGGCGATGGGGTTTGTTCTTGACCAAGAGATTACACTAGTGCATGTCTAGGGTGCATCAAGAGACCTTGGTGGAGGACAAATTCTTCTTTAACTGACAGGAAGAATTGGACCTCATGTTCGTTATTTCTAAATTTCGCCTTAAAACAGATCACGCAGGTTAGTAATTATTGCTTTGACTTATTACGGTAGAGAATCAACGAGATTCAACACTTTATATCTTGGGCAATATTATTGGTCACATGCGATTGCTAAGATTTAATACGGAGAATCGTATGAAGTATCGCTTTGTTCGATTCATTTCGGGAGGTTCATAAGTTTTATCATACCAAATCTTGCAAGTGAACTAGTTTCCGGTATGGATAATAATGTTGAACCGCTTTACCAAGGATAAAAGATATTAATTAATGGAAAGCTAAGTTTTTAAATTAATTAATGGGTTAGATAATCTTAAACACGGAAATAAAACCCAGGAGCCATATATTGGGATATGGTTAAGATGGATTACAATATTAATTATGTATGATTAATTATATTTATGGACTTAACACACAGGCTCAATATTGATCCCAAGATCCATTGGAAGGTCCAATCTAATTCTCCTAAAGGCCCTCAAATAGCCTGAACATAAAGTCCAATAACCTAAAAAGGAGCTTAAAAATAAATAAATTTTTATTTCTTATTTTTCCTATTTTTTCTAAAAATAGTAACAAATTGGGAGAAAGATTTTCTTTGAATTTTGTTATGGAGTGAAGATAAGCATTCTTAGAATACAAAGATTATCTCATTAAATTCAAAAATCTCACTCTAGTTATTTACCAGTGGAAATTTTCGAAAATTTTGAACAATTAAGGAGAGAAGATTTTCTGTTGATTTTTGAAAAGATAAGATATATATGTATTCTTTGCACATGGTATATCTACAAATTCAAGAAGATTACAAATCTTGGTTTCTTTTTTCCTTAAAATTTAAATATCCCATTAACAAGAAGAGTCGGGTTTGTGGAATATTTTAATTATGGAGAAAAGAATATATGATAGTATTCAAGATTTTTGGAGATCAAAAAAAAATTCTACATTATTTTTTCACCAAAAATTTGACCAAACTCTCATCTATAAATAGGGATGATTTTTCATCCCCAAGCATAATCCATGTCCGGAAAAATTAAGAATCTAACACAAGGTGGTGCAACAAACTCTTATTTTCCCTTTTGTTAATTGTTAGCAAGCTTCCTTCCATCGGATTGGCAGCAAGGACTAGGGAATACTTGGGAAGGTTTTGGTGTGTTTTTTATCAAGAAGGACCATTGCTAATCCAAAGTGTTAGTTCACGAAAAACCTCGTAGTATTGACGTCTAGGGATTTATGTGAACTGCTTATATATGATTTGTTGTTGAATTATTTGAATTAATATAGATTAATTCATTCTAGTAATAATTTTAGAATTAGATTTATATTTAAATATTCATCCCCTAAATAGATCCGCAAATCAATTCCCCAACACCCGACAACTCAAAGGAAGTGAGATCCTCATCACACTAAAGCGTATGCTATGAGAGTAGCAATGGAAGCAATGTGAGATGTGCACCGCCTTTGGAAGACACGACTTTAGTTTTAAGATATATGTTCTTTTACGTTTCTATTTTTCGTAAAAACCTTATTTCGTTCAAAACTATTTAATGATGGATATTCTGTTTGCTTGAGCAAGTTACTGTAACGCATGTTTTTATCTGTCATGGAACTTTACTAACAATCTCTATTAATCTGTGTATGCACCACAAAATGCATTTATAACACATCGATCGCTTTCAAACAATAAGATAAAAATGTTCGTAAACAGAACGAGGACACTTTATGGCATCTTAGATTAAGTCAGCACATCTCAATAGATTCAAAGGTTATGAAAGATGGTTCACTGTCGACCCATCACTGAACCACTTCCAACTCCGCGAATCATGTTTGAAAGGTAAATGACCAAGAGGGCATTTAAGCCAAGGAATCAGAGCCAAGGGTTTTATGGACCGTTTACACCGTGTGGTCTAACAATGTCAACCAAAGCTAGAGGTGGCTATGAGTATTTTCGTGATTTCATCGATGATTTACAAGGTTCGTACATTTTCTCATGAAACACAAATCGAAACCTTGATAAATTCAAGGAGTCTAAATAAGTGGAGAATCATAGAAAAAGAGTATCGTTTTCTACGACCGACCGTGGCAAATACCTCAAAGGATGAGTTTTGGAATCACCTCACGATGAGGGCATTGTTTCCTCAGTTGATCGCACCCGAACCTCAACAAATGGGGGTTGAAGAAACGCAGTAAATGTAACACTCTATAAAATGGTCAGATCCATGATGAGTTATTCAAATCTACCAAGTCGCTGTGGTCATGCCTGGAAACAACGACTTATGTTCGCACTTAGTGCCATCCAAATCGCCTCAAAACCCCTAAAGAGATGTGGACCGGCACAAGCCCATTCCGAGACATCTTAATTTCTAGTGTCCGCATATGCTGCTAGCTGAAGCCGGAAAGTCGATACACGTCGAGCTAAGGTCATATAGGTTATCCCAAGGAACGAAGGGCAGAGTGTTCTATGGTCCTGGAAGATCAAAAAAAGTGGCAATCAAGACGACTTTAGATTTTTTTGGAAGAAGACTTTATGAACAATCAAAAGAAGCCCAAAAGTGAGATTACTTTTGATGAAATAAGAGGGCAAACCCTATACCAACCGCATAGCGCCGAGCACACACGCCACACCAACACAATCAAAACCTCGTCAGAGGGGAGGGTTGTCCCAAACCCAGAGATTCATGGGGATAGGAGAATCTTTGGATTTGATCCATGGGGATAATGAATCGATCCCGGGTCCTGCCAAGGAGGTGGTTCAAGATAAGGATTCCAATCTCGCAAACCGCGGATGAAGTTTAGATAGTTCAACGGATCATAATCAAGGGAGCTAGTTGAACCACTCAGCCGGGTAAAATCTATTGGATGCGCGGGTCTACGAGAAAAAGAGAACGGAATGGGAAGGTGGAAAAAGGGACACCGAGAAAAGGGTATCGACATTAGAAATCTTTACCGTCAGAGCCATGCTTAAGTCAATCAGATTTTTCGCACAAATGCACATCTAGATTTTGGAGATTCGCAAGTGGACGTCAAGACAACTTTCCAATTCAAGTCTTGACGAGAAAATCTATATGCAAACAACTCAAGGTTTCTTATTCAAAAGGCCAAGAACATCTTCAGGCGTGTCGGTGAAGTCCATTTATGGACCGGCAAGCATCTCTTGCTTGAACCAATGTTTTGATCATGTAATCAAAGTCTTATGGATTTGATCAAAATA
The DNA here is from genome assembly GCA_037126765.1 of Stenogyne calaminthoides. Taxonomy (NCBI): domain Eukaryota; kingdom Viridiplantae; phylum Streptophyta; class Magnoliopsida; order Lamiales; family Lamiaceae; genus Stenogyne; species Stenogyne calaminthoides. Next base: position 6,912,441 of record JBBCBC010000003.1, on the reverse strand, counting down.
TTTCTGAGAGTTGAAGGTATAAGAAGTGGGATTTGAACCGCCTTTTGGTATTCCTTAAGACTATACATAGATTTATATTCTCGCCATCAAACAATGTAAAGGTTTTTGTTAGGACTTTCTGGTATGGCTATCAAAAAACAAATATGAAGGAGAAAACCGTCATATTTCTGGATTAAGATCACTCGAGATCGAAGAAAAGAATGATGGGCTTATCGCAGCTTCACATAGATACCGCTTTTGGAAGCGTTTCAAAGATGCAAGATTCCAAGAAGGGTTTTGTACTTTTCAGCACGGAACTATCTATCGAAGACATGTCCAAAGACACAAAAGGAGATAGATGACATGAGAGGCATTCTACAAGGCCGTAATAGGGAAGTCTCTATGTATGCAATGTTGTACGAGACAAGATATTCAAGTACGCTGCAGGCATGGCAAGCAAGATATCAAAGTAACCTTCGAAATCAACATCGACCGTTGTTGTTGAATATTTTAAAGCATCGAAAAGAACTCCGGAGATGCACGCTAGTTTATCGCCTTTAAAATTTATTTCCAAGGACATTGATTTAGATTTTCCAATCGACCTAGATTCTAAAAATCTACCCCGTGGTGTGTTTTGTCTAGGGGAGGAGTTGTAATACGGGAGAAAGCTTTAAGCGTAAAATGCATCTCCGATTATTCTACCATGGAAGCCGATTTGTAGCTGCTTGAATGTAAATAAGTGGTGCTCTCAAGAACTTCCTTTAGCGGATTCTGGACGTTGGTTCTGAATTTGCTACAAGACCATCACTGTTTTCGGTGATAATGCCGGAGCAATGAAATTTATGAAACTGAGATCCCACAAGGCCATCAAATACATTGAAATAGAAAATATCATCTTATAATGCAGAAATCGCTAAGAGAGGAGATATAGAGGTGGCAAAGATCGTGTTTAAAGACACAACCAAATTTTATCCATTCGGCAAAGGGTCTCCTCGCTTAACATCTTATATATGTGGGAAGAATGCCAAGAGCGCTTCTAATCGCTTAAGTATAAGTGGAGAAACGTTATTAGGTTGATGTAGTGTATTTAGATGTCAATCAGATAATTAGGATTAGATATATGTTGTAGTATACTTAAAAGGCACTTTGAGTATAAGTTGAGATTGTCTCGGGGCTATATGCGGAAAGTATGCTTTACTTTGTATAACCTAATATGACAAAAACACTTATTTATAAATAAATTATTTATCATCGTTGCTTTAAATATGATTGAATGTTATATATATTTATTAAACCATTCATATAAGGCAATGCTACATTGTAGTTAACGTGGTGATACCAGATCACGTAAGATCACGTTAAGCATCTCCTAAGAAACAAGTGTTGCTTTCACAACTTAGATAGATCCAACCAATCCATTGCAGAAGTTGATGTGTAAGGCCTGCATTAGCTTGTCTTGACCAAGAGATTATGCTAGTGCATTCGATAGCTGAAGCGGACTCCCCAGAGAGTGATAAATTTTATTCAAGACCGACTTAAGGGATTAAGAGTTAGACCTCGTTTTATTGTTGGATTTTCTTCCTCGCCAATTAATAAGGATCAGAGCAATTAATAGTTATTGCTTTGACTTATAATGGGAAGAAAATCATTACACTTTATAATTCTATATCTTAAATAATATTAATTGCACGCACAATCTAAATTAATACGGTAGAATTGTGTGCATGCACGCGTTTACAGGATCGTCCCCTCGGTGGGTCCTAAACCTTTATCATACCAAATCTCGCAAAGCGAAATTAATTTTTTTTTATGGATAATAAAGTCCGACTTGTCCTCATCTATGATAAATATATTAATTAATACAAAGCTTTTCAATGGCTTACTAATTAATAGACTAAATAATTCTTAAACACGCAAAAAAATAACAGTGGAGCCATATTACCGCACATGAAGTTAAGTCGATAAAGGCAATATTAATTCTATAGTGGTATTAATTAATATTAATGGGCTGAATTATATTGTGACTCAATATTGAATTCAAGAGCTATTGGAAGGTCCATCTTAATTCTCCAAAACCCCTCAAGTAGCCCAATTAAAGTTCATTAAATAAAAGATTCTAAAATAAAATTAAATATTTATCAATTATTTATCCTTATTTTCGGAAAATAATTAAAGAAAAGAGGAGAAGGATTTTCTTGAAAAGATTTTATGGAAAGGAGATAAGTATTCTTGGAATTCAAGATTATCACATAACCAAGAAATCTCCCACTTGGCCTTTTTTTAATGGGTTTTTCGAAAAAATTATAGAGCAATAATAGTGAAGAAGAATTTTCGAAAGATTTTTATGGTAAAAAGATATGTATTCTGGGAATAAAAGAATATCTCATAAATTCAAGAAAGATCCAATCTTGAAAGATCCCTTTATTATTTTCTTTTAAATATTAGGGTAACGTAAAATGGTGTGGGTTTTTTTGTGGAAAAATACACATGGAACGTAAGAATATATTAGATATATTCAAGATTCTTGGAGATCGAGAAAAGATCTTTCCTAACCCTATTTTGAGTCTAATTTTTGGCCCTCTCTATTTATAAATAGGGATGAATGTTTCATCCCCAATACACTGAATTGATTTTATTTTTTTCAGAAAATATCATATTTATAAAATATCAAATATTTTGAAACGCTTTATTAATTTGTGTTTTTTCGAAAAATTTTAATTTGCGGCAAGACAGTTCCATGTGGTAGAAATATTAGAAATCTACAAAGGTGGTGCAACAATTATTTATTTTCCTTTATTTTATAAAATTGTTTATTGGAGAACCTTCCATAGGGGTTATTAAAAAAGAGGACTTGGGAATACTTGAGAAGGACTTTGGTGGGTATCCAGATACTTGTTCCTGATGTCTCAAACCATATTCTCCAACGGGTACGCTTTATGTAAACTCCCTAGAACATTCCGCTTTTAGAGATCTTTACGGAATTTTATTTCAAGATGTCGTTGGTCGATTCATTATTATTTGAATTACCTAAAGTTAATTCATGCTAGTAATAATTGCTAATTTAAATTTGTGGTTTATGAGGTCATCCTAATAGATTCCAGCATATGTTATCCCCAACACTTATATGAGCCTTCAAGGCCATTAAGAACTTTTGAGAACACAAAGGTTGGAATTGGTATGCACAAAACAAAACAATACACGCAGCGAACATGATAATTTACCAACAATGAAACTACACAGATTGCAACATCAATTCATATATTCCGACAAGGATTCGTAAGCAAATCCTCCACTACGTATCCACTTAATCCTCATATTTAATTTGCAATGAATTGCCAAAGCTGAATTTCCATTAAATTCACAGAAAACTCTTGTCAAGAAAACCTTATAGAGAAATTATTTTCTATAGTTGTTTCTGATCCCCAAAGACCCATATATATAGCTGGTGGTTTTATTTAATTTTAAGTAGTTTCAATAGGCCTTTAAATCCATCTTTTTAATTTGTCCTACCAAATCTAGATATTCTACTATATATATTTACCTATAATAATATATCTAATATATTATAGTATATGTATTTAATTAAATCTAATTTAATTCAAAAACAATAATAATTCCATAGAATTATTATATATCTCATAAATTAAAATATTCGGGATCAAATCAAATATTTAATATTTAATCAAACCAACTCTAATTCAGAACATGGGTTACTTGTTGTAAGATTCATAGCTCCCTCATATATCGCTTTATTAGTGAACTAATGGTCTTAATTGAATTCTAGACAATAAATTAGACAATCTTCAATATATGCAGAGGTACGCTATGAGGAATTGCAATAAATAGTGATGGAAGATTACGGAGATAAGATCCTTTCATTCTAATACCTCGATTGACATTATGATGTGTCTATTTAAATAACTTTAATTATGTTATCTCATTACACTAATTGATCAAGTTTATCATATTTGGACACCATTCCAAATGTGACGGTATCGCCAATGATTAACGATCCAATTAGCTTTTTGAGAACACGGTATTCTCTCTCCAAGTCTATTTGAGAATGAATCATATTCTCTTCGCCTTAAGTACCACGACATGTACTTCCGGATGCCCAAAGACATGCCATATTAATATCTCTTAGAGAGTGCTAACGTAAATGGACAAAGCCCATCGATTATGTACATGTGAAGGGCGATATAACCCCAAGTCGAGGACTATCACACATTTTTACAAAACCAATATTTCAGAGACACTTTTAAATAGAAATACATCAATGATTTTTTTACGGGTATGCCAACACCCTCTAAGGATTTACAGATTCATCACAGATACAAGATCTCGTGAATCGTGGGAGAACTACTACATCCTCCAAGGATATGATGCAAATCAGACACCAATCTCAACCATCATCAATATTCCATTCTGATGACTATAGATTGTGGCTACTTGGAGAACTATGTCATGGTTATTCGACATTTCAAATTCCAAGAAATATAAATCCAGATTTTTGACAGACAGACAACACACGATGATGAATCGGATCAAACAGTAACGTAACAATAAACGAATTGTGCTCAAATTTATTACCATTTATCTTTTTGAATAAGACTACGGCTCAGCGCCCAAGCCGTGAGAATTTTATTATATATTTTTGCCCAGAGTTCTAAGATTGCTCCCCTTTTACAATGAGCATTACACGCTGTATTTATAGACAAGAGATTAGGTCACGATCTTCGTGGGCTTCCTCCGTGGGCTTATCGAGGCTTCCGCTTCCAATGCTAGGGGTTTCTTCAACTAACCCAAGATTTCCGTGATTTGATTTATACCTGCTTTACGCCTGTAATATTCTTCCACCGTCCATATCTTTTACCATATTTATCCCTTCACCGACTCCTCGGATCGGTCCCTAATTCCTGTGGTCTTCCCTAAGTCGTCATGGGGACCTCTTCGGTTCTACGGAAGTCGCTTCCGCGACCTCCGGATCCCAAATGAAGTTGTTCAACTGATTTGCGCGTGAAAGAGGAGTTGGGCCCTCATCGACCAATTATTTCATCTACAAACACCAGTCTTCGTTTTGCAGGTAGCGCAGTTGAATCGACCTGCATTTCGACTTGTTACCATCGACCTGTAGCCAACTTGAACTCGCCTCAAGGCTCATGGTCATCTCGAGTGATCATCGCCTGCCTCGAGTAGGCATTAGATCCGATGGGTCCGCTATGATGATCTCCGCAGCGGGTGATGTCAAGGCGCCGAGTCCTCAATCGACAGACCACTACACCACACAAGTGACTCACATGACTTCACTGTGAGGGGTCCTAATTATAACCTTATTAGCACCCCACCCCCTTCCTTCTCTATAAGAGGGCTAGGCATCATTTGTGCTGCTCATTTTCTCCCTCCTCACAACCAATTCCTCCTCTCCTCCAATCCAAGCTTCAAACTTCTCCTAACTTCCCGAGATTCCACGAGACCACATTTAGGTAATCCCCTGGCTTACACATTCTTCTTGATGGCACTCCTTCGGGGATGTCTGTTGCTTCTCATCCTATGGTTTCTTCTGCCCTTTGAGGAGGACAAATAGTGATAGCCTCCGCAACACCACGGGCTTCCATTTCGATCACCGGGTCACGGCGGATCTCATTCCGTCAGTATCCGGCTTAGATGTCCTAGATACCAGGCGTTGATGAGCAATTTCTTTATGGAGTTGAGAGATTACCGCCTCCTCCCCTCGATATCAAGATACCGCCCGCCAAGGCCAGAGGGAGTAACCGCATTTCTACATCGACTCCAGATTATGGGGCCTACGATGGCTCTTCCACTATCACCCTTATTCGCCCAGTTCCCCATATAAGCAACTCAACGGCGACAGAGCTGCCTGCTCGAGTATACACGCTTCCCAAGCATAAGCATGCCGTTTTTATCCGACAGCACGCAGCATTCCTCCACCGTTGGATACATATGCCGAGATGTATACACCATGAGACGGGGATCCTTTCCCTTCATCCGGCTATCTCCCACCATACGGCTTGGAACCAAAGCTCACCCAAATCACCCTTAATGGTCGGCTGGAAGCATAATGACCGCCAGTTAATTCCAATGCCTAATTTAACGAGGTCAATGGTGTGATGACGCCAATTATCCAAGCCGGTGAATATAATACCGCGCGCATTTCAAGAAGGACCGAGCCTGTGGAGGGATCCCAAAGGTTAATTGGCAATCCGGGTATGGTGGTTCGGTTGCGGTGCTTTGGTAATCAAATCTGACCAGAAAGACTTTTGCTTATTCGGGGTCCATACGGATTACGCCACGAAAGTTGGAACATGAGATTTTTTTCTTTTATCCTCCAAGGTCGTGATCGATCTAATTCTTCTTTGCAGTTGTTCACTCCTTCAACCGCCAGACTTCATGGTCTTCCAAGAGGCTCTTCAAGATTGTTCGTGGTTACCGCTAAAAGCCTTCGCGACATCAACTCCCTCAATTTGTAGCTTGATCGACTTCTTAAAGTCGACTTTACACTTATCCCCCCTACTTGAAAAATCCCTTTAGCAATTCCCTGGCTGATGCTTTTCGAATTATTCTTTTACCATTTTGGGTCGATTTTTTTTATGGTCGGCCCAATATTCCCATCTAATGATGTCAACCGTCTACGATCATGGCATCCAGAAGAAATTTGTGTTAACAGATGACACATCGAGGGCCGCCCATGTTCTTCCTCCAAGCTCGACTCCTACAAAGCCCTCTACACCGATAAGTGGCAAGAGAAATGAAAAGAGTTGGGTTTAACCCCGCCCAAGAAGGCGAGGGAAGAAACCAGCCTGTGGACCGGAGATCGCAAATTTCGCCCGACCAGAGCTCCGCCTCTACCCCGAGGAGATTGTCATCAGAAGATTACTCCTCGGTCACCGACGACTGCGGTCAATGAGTAAGTTTTTGATTGGCGTGATTCTTAAGTTCCGTTGTCTCTTTGCTTGATCGACTTACACACTCTGGTTTGCATCCCGAGCTTACTCCCCCCGATAAGTTCGCCCCGAGGCGCCGAAGCCGAGGTCGAGCCATGTTATCCCGCCGAGATCCCCGAGAGCCGCCCGCTTATCTCCTCGGAGGGTCTACGACCGATTTGGGGATGGACACAATCGCATTCATAGCAATGCTTGTCGGCACAGGCACGGGCAACTTGTATTCGCCCTCGCTTCACTTTTAAGACGGTCTTCTATTTGGAGAAGACCAGCCGCTGCCACCGAGGTCGAAAGGAGGAGCCGGAAGAAGGCGCAGACGAGGGTCGCCAATCGTGCTAAGATGTCGATCTCGCATGCCAATGCTCAAAACAAACCGAGTCCTCCAACTCTTTGTGCTGATCACAGCCTTTTCGACGCCGAGGGATCGCCTCATGGAGTTCGAGGGCTTAATCGAGGGCTGAAAAGCAAAGTGGTCCACCGGGAGGCTGCCGGGCCGAGGCGGTGGTGCCGTCGTGCCATGAGGATGACTTCAAAAGGACTGAGGAGCTCACAACACCCTTTGCTTATGTGGCCTTAGCCCCGCCATCCGGCTTCCACAAGGCCCACCCTCCGGCGCACCTTGCCCCTTTTATCACAGAGTAGCTATCCGACTATGTCCGCGATTACCCTCCCACCCCCCACCGCCCTTCTAGAGATAAAGGATTCGGGAAGATGGGCGGTGTCGACCTTTTTTTGGACAATCCTAGCCGGATTGTGCGCCTGCCCCCGACTTTGAGGCATCCAACCGGGGTCCGATTTATCCCCGAGACTCTCCGGCCGAGGCCGCAAAGGAGGATGCCGGGAGAGGCGAGCTGGGCACCTCCGCAGGCCTTGCGGAGGTGGCGACGCACTGCTTTGTTTTGTAATTTCTTTTTATCACCTTCGAGCTTGTTTCCATGTAACGCTTTCGGCCACTTTTTGTTAATAAGAATAAAATTTCCTTTTCTTTATTCCTTCTACGTGTTGACTTGATTTATTTATGTGACTTGATATTTTCTAAATTCTTGTCGCCTTATCATTAAGGCAACTTTATGTTGACCTTTTTTTTTAGTCGCCTTACAAAGTTGGGGGAAGGTCATGCCCTCAAGGGGGCGTTACGATCCTTCCCTGCAAGAGGGTAAAAGTCGTATTCTGGTAATTTATGTTCTCTTTACATAATCCCTTCGATTTTACATAGAAATTTTGGAACGAAGAAAAATATTAATATTGATAAATAGTTTATTACAAGGGTGTAAAC